>OY804594.1:61589110-61979744 GCA_963680895.1 Fragum sueziense | reverse complement strand
CCTTGAAAATGATATATAATTTGTTGAAGTTCTTTGAAAAATAAACAATAACGTAATTCGGCAGAATTATCTCCCCTTTGTAAAAATCTGAATAAGCATTATTCCATAACGCAATGTCCGGTTTTCACAATTCAACCAGTTTTATGTTTCTCTCAATATTCTCTGTAAGCAGGTATGTTTTTTATAGGGGCTGGAATACTTTTGGAAAAAAGTGTGACCACCCTAACTTAAGCATTTTGTATGGTTTAGAATTTTGAATAAATGCATACTTGTGGAAATATTTGACAAAAATGTTCAAAATTACCTCCCTTGCATATGAATATAGAGTAAAATAATATTTGTAAATTATTTTCTTCTTGAAGCATAATCTTGAAATCCAGCACGGTGAATCAACTTATTTGAAGTGTATTTACAAGTGTGTGTAATTTGATGCATTTCGTATGGCTAGAAAGTGGTGTTTTCATTCTCAGTTCGTAAACCTTAAGATATGTGTTACTGCAGACATGACCTTTCATGTGACACCAAAGTCAAGAAGGAAGTTGGACATCAAGGCCAAACTTTAAGGGGTAACAGGGATGATGTCATTGATGTCTGTGCATGTGTGCAAGAATTAACCTTACTGCACTGGCGTAGGAAGGGGGAAGGCCCCCCAAATAATTTAGAAGGGTGGGGTGGGGTTGGGGGCTGGGGGAAGCAGCATATCCTTTGTCCCCCCCCCCCCCCCCCCCATAATTCACCCATATTTTCCTTTCAAGAAAGATCCAGTTATAAAATGCCCCCTGACTCCCTAGCAATGCTACGCTCAGTCGAGTTCCATTTACTTAAACAATTTGCCCCCCCCCCCCCCCCCACGCCAATACTATAAACCTTCCTATGCCTATGTACTGTGTCATGGTGGCTGGCTTACATTAATTTGTTGATTGAATGTTGAACTTGCGGTCCCCTTTCGGGTGGCTGTACAGAAGGACAGACAAGCACTAAGTCTTACTGTTTATTGTTCCCAAACTTCTTCACTTGCATGATTTCATAAGATTATTACACACTGTTAAATAAAAGTAAATATAAAATACAAGCCCGAGGGAGAAATGCTCATTATGTTGTTTCCTGTATTGAGTATTTATAGCTCAGACATCCATCTTCCAGCTACGAAACTGTCACTTAAAACTTCCAACAACCAATAAATCTGAGAAAATAGATTTTAGCCATGATCTGGCCCTGGTTTCTAGATAAAAAACTTAAGTACATACTCATGAGAACATGCTCAACTTCAAACGAATACTCTCCAACGTTGAAGGGTATTCGATTGAAGTTCACATGGATTTCGTGTGATTTGAGCATGGTGCCCAAATTAGAGTCTGAGAACGTACTTAAGTTTTTTCGAGAAACCGGGGCCTGGAAATCCGGTCCCTTATGGCATTTTAGAACAACAAGGATCTAAATCGGACTGTGCTTACGCACAGTCTGATCAAGACCCATATAAATATAGTTCACTATCAGCTTTTTCATTATCCATAACCAAGTTGTAAGTTAGCAGAATAGATCTTGATAAGACTGCAATACATGTTCACAAACTGATGTGGAAGCATGGAGGTCTAAAATGCTACAAGGGCCCCTTTTCCAGATCCTTGCTCATTTATACCCTATTTGGAATTGAATTTCTCATAGGATCATCTGTCATTGACTCTTCCTACCTTTGTATGCAGGATAAGTTCATGTTGATTGGTTGATTGATTGGAGTTTACCGCCTCTTTCAACTGCTATGGTCATATAGCAGTGGCAGGAGCAATTGTAACCATGGATTCCTGTCATTTCTCAAACCAGTACTACTACAACATTTTTACCGAGTCTCCAGCTGCTCGCCCATATATATTAACGATCGATTATCAAGCCATTGATGTGTGACAATATTGTCAGAAAGGATATTTGCCTAAGCCGGAGATCAAATCCAGGACCTCAAGAGTGAGTCTGATGTGCTACCAATTTAAATATGGCCGTGGAGCATTGCCCATGGAAATACCCCTATATTAGCGGTGTGGGCATACTTTAGCTCATCTTCCGAAAGAACAAAATTAAGGTAGAATCTTTAGCTTGCAATGTCTGTATCTAGAAATTGCCTGGCATCAATCTTCTGTGATCCCCAAAATGTCACTTAAAACAGCACACATCCAATCAATGGGCTAAAATTTATTACCCTGGACAATCTGAATTCCTAATTGGTTGGATTGGATGACTGAAACAAGTTTAGCACTGTAATGACATGTTCAACATTTGTAACTCAATTGTCAAGAACAATTTCTTCATTTTCCACAAGGTTTTACATAGCCTTTATCTTCTTGTGTGTCAAAAAGCATCCTTATATGGAGAATGCCAGGCCAGGTTAATGGCATGTTTCCAATACTGGAAATATTTGACCATGACAAAAATGCTAGAATTTAGGGAGATTTTTTCATGATAATCAAGGGTTTAGTTCACGAGACATCCAAAATCAATAGTCGACGCGCGTTTTATGATCAGAGACCAACATGGAATTACTAGTCAAAGTGTCACATATTTCTAGGGTTTATGTTTCCAATAGGGACATAGGCAATCAGGTTATGGCTCTTTGACATGCGACACAAACTAAAAATAGAATGGCTTTTTATTGGGAGGGAGACTTAACCAGTTTTGGCAAATATCTGAGCTTCATACATTTTGGTTTGCCTTTAGAAAAATTTTGTCTAATCCAGTTTTTTTAGTTTCATTATTTTTTTTCCTATGCTTTCCATCTTGTAAGTTTGTAAGAAATTTACAATTAAAATAATTATTATCCAAGGTGGTCATACCACGTGATAAATAACGTCATAAACTGACGGTGTTATGGTAAATTGTCACCCCGACACACCACGGCTGGAATTTTCAAACGGCTGTAAGTACTTTGTTTTTTATTCAAATTAAACAAGACCTGGCCTATTCGAAGCGCAATTTTGTAAGCTTAGCCCGTATATTTACATCTTGTACCCAAAAGTCACGGTTTTTGCAAAAATCGTGGACAACTGATTGAAAACGACAAAAATAAACCCTGCTACAATGGAAAGCGAAATCAAAATTGATACAAATTAACTATTTATGAGCTGGTTATATGATATCTCTGTACGTTTATAGTATTTTTAGTCTTAAATATTTTTTTTAGATAAATCAGAAGTAGAAAAGCAAATACAATCTTGCCGAAAAAAGGACAACTATGAGAAAGCTATATTGGGCAGCAGATAATAGGAAGCTACATTGGAAAGCAGAAATTATAAATATTTCACACCCGACTCTATTACCATAGTTTTCGTGTGTGTTTTTTTCGAGCCCGATTGCGGTGAGCGAGACATAGTTCCTTGTCACTATATAACAGCTAGGTGTACGTGCGTAAGTCAGTCCGTCAGTTCGCCCGTTTTAGTCTGTGGCATAACTTCAACATTTATGAATGGATTTTAAGCAAAAATAGCGGAAATTTTTGTTCTCTGTCAATGTAGACCTGATGTTTGGAAGAAATATCAGAAGACTACAAGGTCAAGGTAACAGCTCACTGTCAAATGACAAAATGAAATTTTCATGGGACAACCATCTAGTTTGTTTGTGTTTTCCCTGGCTGCTGCGTATTTGACCAGTCATGCGTAAAAAGACCGCAATGGAATTCTTTTCCCGTTTAGTCTGTGCAAACTGCACAGTCTGATACGGGTCGTTACTTTTCACCATTCTCATTTGGTCCCCCTTTGTGTGACTAGTCCCGTATATTTCCGAGTGACTTGATATGTAAACATGAAACCACTTTTTTAACTTAAAGTTCTATAAACTTTGTCTGAGATTCGTGTTCGTTCTTGAACGAAACCTTAGTCCATGTGTCTAATTACATGACGACAGTTCCATCGTTACTTTAAACGTTTCTAGGTTATCAAAAAAAAGAAAAAAAAATGAAAAATAAACCGGATTATTCACACACGATTAACATTCAATCTTTGTTTATTTTTCGGATGATGGTAGGCCCAACTTGTGGAAAAAGATAATAAAGATCGAAAAAAGAAGAACTAAAAGTTGCCTAACTTCTACAACAATTTGTAATGATGAAAATTGCCAATTACGTGGAATTCCCTGTGAGACACGTAAATGTCATAGATATCAAACGTTCACCATTGAAGCCTGTTACACCTCGTCAACAGACACCAACCAAATAGTCATCTACAAAATAAGTAAGAGGAGCCCTATTTAAGGAAGAATTCAATACACCGAAGTTACAAAGACATAATATGTGATAAACAGTTGAATAAAATATTATGGTTCGCAAAAGATACTCATTTGCATTTGTTTTCTGAAACCATTCATAATTATGCTTTCCAATGTAGCTTGGTAGAAATTGCTTGCCGTTGTAGCCGATTCATGACGGCCTTTACTACGATGTCCTCGTACAGTTTTACCAATAGCACGTTCTTATGTAGGTAAATTTAGACTCATTTCAATGTCACTATGAAGTTATCAACATATTATTGATACAAATATGCCATTTTTCTTACAAATTTTGGGTTTGCTTACCGTAGTATCTACTAGATTTTTTCCGGTCTTCTACCAGATTTTCTCCGGTTTCACGAAGTTGTCCACGAATATTGCTTAAACCGCACTTTTTTGGAACAAGGTGTAAACATGTGTTTATAAATTACAAAATTGCGCTTCGAATAGGCCCATTCTCGCTTATTTTAAACAAAAAATAAAGTAATTACAGCCGTTTGAAATGTTGATGTGGGCTGACAATTTACATTAACACCGTCAGTTTATGACGTCATTAATCACGTGGTATGACCACCTTGTTATCTGTTCAAGTGAACGCCTGCATAATAAACTAGATACCAAAATTCCAGTAACTGAGAAATCATCACTGACATCTTAAAAAGAGCAGTATATCATTAAATAGAACTTTAACAGAGATATAACAATTTGTCAAAGTTTTTGCATATTACCAAAGTCAAAGTATTGGCAAAATGCATATATCATTTTCAAATTCTTATGAAACAGAAAACCTGAAAAGGTAAACATTTCATGCAATGCAAATGTACATTCAAAGGCATTTTGTTACATTAAGCCTTCATATAATAGCATAGATACATCTTTAGTTATTACATTGATTCTTATCAAAATGCAGAAATAGAAAAGTCGAAAAAGAAAGCAAGAGCTGCCAGGAAAGTGTAATTTGACTATAAAGAGATTGTTCTTGATAAAAATCCACTAGGGGAAATAACTCTGTATACATGTTAGTAAATGTTGAAGTTATGGGACTTGGTATGAGACCTTCTGGACATCACTTGTGAACATTTCAAACATAAAAATTTAAAGCAATATTATATACTTGATAGTAAAACCTTCACAAAAATATTAAGCAAACACCTGGGTGACTGGAAATATAGTTCCCTTATTCTGTGAATAGTAGAAGCAAACAAGATTGGTTTGCGAAACACTAATGCCCTCGAAATGACCAATGCTAAGTTTTAGGACAGACAGATGGACAGACACAAGTAAAACAATATGCCCACAATCTTTCAATACGGGAGCATAAAAATATAGTAATAAAGAGAAAGAAAGAAAACCTGGTAAAACATTCAAGTCTACACTAGCAAAATACACAGCATTTAAACAATGTGCAAATACAGTCATTAATTTATAATACATAAGCAGAAAAAACACAGGCAATTTAATTAAGAAGCCGCTCAGTCTTAAGGTATTCCACCCCTCATTAAATACCAAACACTTTGTGCAACTTTGGACACAATCTGACTGTCAACCGAAATAAATCATCAACAGTTTGACTTTCCATTGCCATGGATGATGCCCAAAGTTGCACAAATTGTTTGGTATCTAATGATGGATAGAATACCTTAAACATGTATTGAAGTTACACAAAGAAGAAATTATCACAATAGAGAATGTTAATTTTATGCAACCATTTTCAATTTAGCACAAGTATTGTGTCACTGTTAGACATGAAAGACCAGCATTTTACACTCAAAATGCACAAAGAAATGCACACATCTGTCTATCAAGCTCTCATAAAATTTTGCATGATGCAGATAATTTAATTTCATAAATATGCACAAAACAATGGTTAGTTTTGAAACATGAAATAAAACTATTTCTTGAATGAATTTACAATTGAAAACAAATCAAAATTAGTTGTAAGCTGATTGTTATGTCCAAATATAAACACTTGCAAATAAGAAAACTTAAATATTTTACAGCTTGAAATAAGATCTATGAAAAGAATTAAGAATATGCTTCAAATATAGTACATTTTGAATATTTCTTTTAAAGCAACATGCATTAAATCATATCATTTGTGTTTAAGTTGTGTGTGTGAATGTGTCTGTAAATGAGATCTAGCATTAAATTTATCACAGAATTAACCAAAGAAATTAAACACACAATTTATGACATTCAGTTGCAATATTTCAGCCTATTTTAGCTTACAAAGTGAATAAACTCATCTTCAGCATGCATGCAGCAAACTGTCTAGCTTTGTAACTAAGACACATGCAGTAAATGTTAAAATAAAACAATGTGGAATCATACACAAAAGTATAATTAAATATTTTTTTCATTACACTTATAACATTTTGCTCTTGTCAGTAACACAATGTTAAAGTGAGTATATGGTACACTTAAAATGCTGTTTTGATTAAAATTACATAATGTTTATGTATAAAAATTTTGGAGAAGATGTGCAGGTAAAAAACAAAAGAGGAAAGAGAAACAAGAAATTTCCTATCCCATAACCACGATGAAAACAAAATGGGATTTTGAAGCAATGTCCTTGTAATGACAAATTTTTTTTTTGTAACATGGCCTTTATCAACCTTGACATAAGCACAGAAATAAGTGACATTGATGGAACAAATATCAATAAACATTTTATGAAATTTTTAACTCAGAATAAGAGCCTTGCAAAGTAAAGACTAAAAGAAGATAAAGTTTTTGTAGGAAACCATAGTTTTTCCACAGACCGACAGACAATGGCAACATTAAGTCAAGATCTTTTCCACTTACATGACTAAGATTGACTACATATTTGATTGACAGTACAAACTTGCACATTATAATAATAGGTTTTTTTTGTTCATTTATTTATTTATAGGCCATATTTTCTGACTAGCAACATTGAGCAAGTGATAGGAACATAGTCTTCTGCAAGAGAGAGTAGCACATGAAAAGCTAACCAACGCCTCCAAATATGAGTGAGTGAAATCAAATGGCATTGCTATAGCAACAAGATGTTTGGGTTAATATTATCAATGATTTGTACAATAAATTTTGAAGATATTCATACAACCAAGCTTAGATATAACCTGTCATGCTGAACTAAGACTGTGGTTTTGTTGTAGGTAATATACACAAAGATCAATCTGTACACAGGTACATGCAGACTTATAGTAATATTTTTCACACCATGACATGTCCATTTCAAAATGGACTTTTTACTGAAAGCATTTTTTCAAAAGAGACAACTAACAGCACTGTCAGTCCTTTGATTCTTCAGCAATTTTGAAATGAATTTACATGACAAGATTTAAATGCTAAATAGCCAGACAAGAGCCTGAGGAAGTGATGGTATTCTAACTTCAATATCTATTATCAAAACTCTATGTTCAAATGAATTGTATTAAAAAGACTTCATTGTAAGTTCTCACAAAAAAGTATTATTTTTGAACAAGAATTGATCATTTTTTCCACAAAAAAGCTCATCACTTTCTCTTATTTCAAGCTCTGATGCCTACTTGGCTGTACAACTATCTTTTATCACCACTTTCCTTCAAAATCCATGTAACTGCAGCTTGTTTCAAGCTGCAGTTACAAGATTTTTGAAGAAAAGCAGTGATATGACAAGTCAAACTGTACAATTGTTGATAATAAAGTAACCCTGGTAGCTATAACATTACCCTACTGTACCTTCAGATAACCCAAAATATCGAGAAGAAGATTTTCTGGTTTTAAGTCCCTGTACATAAGGTCAAGATGGTGCAAGTACTCCAGCACTAGCACTATTTGTGCTGCGTAAAATCGGGAATGTGGCTCGCTGTTAATGTAAAGCAGTAATGCATTCAAAATGTCAACAATGTCAAAACAGGGCTTCCAAAAAATCCAAAATGGGTTGTTTTTTACCCCCAAAATGCATCGTACCTCCAGTCGTTGCAAGCAGCCTTCTCTGTTTCTTATTTAGGGGGTACAAGCATGCTGTAAAATAACAGTTTTCATTCCCAAATTTGAAAGTCAGTGGAAACCCTGTCAAAATGTCTAGAAGATATGAGTACATGTTGATTCGTAAACTGCATAATGCATAAATATATGGAAACTAAAACTAACTAATACTAGGGGTATAATAGCAGGCCCAAAAATAACTCAGGGAGAGTTGAAAATTCCAGGCAGGAACACAAAAGAAGAAGTAAAATACTTGGATTATCTGCCAAAAAGGAAAAGAAGTTTTTTTGACAGGAGCATGCTGTCAAAGTTTCATAACTTACCAAAACATGCGAAACAAAGGGTCAGCAAAAATCTTTTGCAAGTGCATATCATCGCTTTTATTTGAAAACCTAATAGCGGATGGTTAAAACAAGCTGCACTTACAAAGATTTTGGTGAAAAACGACGATATAGTGCCTATGTATGCACCTACAATAGTTTTTGCGCCAAGCCCTTGATAAATTTTGCAATGCCTTGGAAGTTTTCATGTCACAACATAAATGTTTTTCTTTCACCAGATTTATAATCACCAGGGCCTGTATTCACCAGCAATTCTAAATTACTTTTTTCCTTTTTAAAGTCTTTTAATTACATAAACAATCTGATTTGTCAAAACTTATGTCTTGACCAATCAGATTGATTGTTATGTAATTTTCATAGAACTTAGAATGGTTGGCCAATACAAATACCCAAGACCATGCTTTATGTTATCAGAGTGCATGCTTCGTGTTAATCAGTTTTACTATATATCCCCCATGCCCATCTTTTTTATGCAATTTTAAATGATACAGCATTAGTTTTTTCCTGTTTTGCAGAAAGCTCCAAGTGTCAAATGCATCAATGAATCATAAACTGTAGAAAAAGTTACAAGCATACATGACATATCTAGCTGACAATGAAGTAACTTGACTGCCCTTTTTTTAAATAATGGACATTATTTCACTCATTATTGAAAGAATAGAATTGTTGCTTGATAATGAAATCTCTAAAATTTACCAAGTCTTGTGTCCCAAATTAGATCTTTTATCCAAAGAGACTAGGTACCAAACAGAATTTTTTTTAAATTCAATCAAATGTCCATGGAAACAAGTTGTTACTTCATTATCAGTTTCCAAACAAATGTAAAAAGAACTAAAACATGTAAACAATATCAACCCAGAGCTCTTAAGTAAAAGGGAATGACGACTTTTCTTAATACACAAACAAGTCCCTTATCAAAGTTATCATTACCCAAACCCTAGGTTGTGGGTACCCGTTAGAATCTTCTTGAAGAGACGATTTGAATGAGTACCCACAACATAGGATTTGGATTAAGAATAATTGATTAAGAATCAATGTCGTCAGTCCCTCTTGATCGTCGCTCTGTGACAACCTAAAAGATATACGGGAGGCCTGCTATTCGTGTGGGCTTACTTACTTTTATGTAACCTTGTGAGTCAATTAGGAGGTTCTCAGGTTTAAGATCTCGGTAAATGAGATCCAAATAATGAAGGTACTCAAAGGCCAATACAATTTGTGCAGCATAAAATCGGGAATGTGGTTCACTGTCGAAGCAAAGAAAACATGAGGTTTTAATTATCATGATTAAATTGTGTTCAAATTAAACAAAGACTGTCATTTTCCCAAGAGATATGGCATTTCCAAGGCATTTCTGTCATCCTGAAAATAAGAAAATGGTGTTAGAAATTAGACAATTCTAATACAAGTACCAATATCTGCACAAATATGTCAGTCCAAAGCAGAAGAGTGCAAACATTATTTTGTATTATACAGTACAATGCATGTCATAAATTCTAACCAACAGTTTTGTTTATTTTTGGATGTCCAATATTTTTGATATGACGGAGAGGGAAATGTGTATTGTTAACTAGGTGAAACATCATTGCAATTTTCATCAACACACAATGCAGTAATGGTAATTGACAAGAGCAACAGATAAGAGGGGAGTAGAAACATACCAAACTTGTTATTTCAAATCAAACCTTTATGTTGTGGGTACTCATTTGAATCGTCTCGAAGAGACGATTAAAATGAGTACCCACAACATAGGGTTTGATGAACATTGAAAGATATTTTGCATTTTGAAAAGTCATTACCCCCTCCTACCTGAAGCTCTGAATTGACATTATTTTCTGATGGTCAATCTGATACAGCTTAATATTTATAATGCTATTTGATCATAGTATCAACTGGTATTGATTATAGGTCGTTAGCTGCGGGGAAAATTAGCTGGAAAACCATTTGGTGAAATGGAAAACTGTGACAATTTCTGCTGAAAATGATCCTATACATGATCCTGTAAAAGAAGAAGTATTATGTTCAATAGCATTCATGAGCCCAAACTCTGTTGAAATCATAACAGGAAATCAATTCAAATCATGAATAGGATTTGGATTTTTATGATGTATTAGCTCTAGATTAAAGAGGTTGATGGAAGAAATATGATAAGTTATTATTGATCAAACCCCATGTTACAGGTGGTCATATGAATTGTTTCATTAAGACGATTCAAATGAGTACCCACAACATTGGGTATGGAAGATTCACTTGATTCACCAACAAGTCTAAATCCAAAATTTACCTTTAGAATTACACAACAATCCATGCCATTGGCCGAGACAAATATCTCATCCAATCAGATGGCAAGTTATGTTATTTTACTTTCAAAGACAATCTATTTGGAAATGTTGGTGGATAGGATCCCTGCCATCACTCTCCCTTATCAAGAGCTCATATGACATTAATATGTCTGATGACATTTCAATATTTCAACACATCAATTAACACACAGTGACTTTCACACAAATTTCAAAGAAGTGAAAACGAGGGGTAGTGACAGGTTTCTTCAGGTTTCCTAGAGTGAAGAGTTGTCATTAAAGGGAGATCACTCTTAACTTACTTTTACATAACCATCATTGCCAATGAGAATATTTTCTGGTTTGAGATCTCTGTAGCATGTATCCAGGAAGTGCATGTACTCGAAAGTTAGCACTATCTGGGATGCATAGAATCTGGACTGATTTTCACTGGATAAAATTGTAAATAAGGAACAATAAGTAAAATAAAGTAAAATATTTGAAACTGAAATTATCTTCAATGACAAGAGGACCATGATGGTCCTAAATCGCTCACCTGAATCAAGATGACAAGAGTGATAATGGCAATTTTGTCAAATTTAAAGGCATGAAACTTATAAGGACTTTCTGTTTGGAAACAATTAAGAAATAATTTTGTTCCAATCGATCCTGTAAGGTTGGGTATGAATTAGCACAATTGTTGAGTTAGTTAATTTTCAACAATTATTTCATGATTTCGCAATATACAACATAGGGCTAATTTTCAAAGCATACTGATCTGTTAGAGATTGATCATTTATGATAGGCTCAATTAACAAGATTTTGTCTGTGATTGATAGAATTTAGTAAAAGATTACCATCTGATAAGCTAAAGCTAATCCTTTATTTGTTTACATAAGATAAACATGGGGCCAGCCTGAGAGCAACAGATAAGGGAAATAGAAAATTGGCCCAATGGTTTATTTTTAAAGAATTTTCTTATGATTTCTCTAAGTCTGATAAGCCCTTCCTCCCTGCCATGCCCACATTTTTTGACCAATGGAAAAATTTGTGAACACATTTTGAAAAGAGTAACTCAAGGAACATTCCAGTAAAGTCTGGTTCAATTGGGCACAATGGTTGATTTTTAAAGAATTTTCTTATGATTTCTTTAAGTCCGATAAGCCCCTTCCTCCCTGCCACACCCACATTTTTTGACGAATCAAAAATCCGTGAACAAGTTTTGAGAAGGGTCACTCAAGGAACCTTCCAGCAAAGTCTGCTTCAATTGGGCACAATGGTTGATTTTTAAAGAATTTTCTTATGATTTCTCTAAGTCTAATAAACCCCTTTCTCCCTGCCACAGTCAGTTTTTTATAAATGAAAAAAACTGTGAACAAATTTTGAAAACAGAGACTCAAAGAACATTCCTGCAAAGTCTGCTTAAAATTGGCCCATTGGTTGATTTTTAAAGAATTTTCTTATGATTTCTCCAAGTCTGATAAGCCCCTTTCTCCCTGCCAAGGCCACAATTTTTTACAAATAAAAAGATTTGTGGTCAAATTTTGAAAAGAATGACTCAAGGCACATTCCTGCAAGGTCTGGTTCAATTGGGCACAATGGTTGATTTTTAAAGAATTTTCTTATGATTTCTTTAAGTCCGATAAGCCCCTTCCTCCCTGCCACACCCACATTTTTTGACGAATCAAAAATCCGTGAACAAGTTTTGAGAAGGGTCACTCAAGGAACCTTCCAGCAAAGTCTGCTTCAATTGGGCACAATGGTTGATTTTTAAAGAATTTTCTTATGATTTCTCTAAGTCTAATAAACCCCTTTCTCCCTGCCACAGTCAGTTTTTTATAAATGAAAAAAACTGTGAACAAATTTTGAAAACAGAGACTCAAAGAACATTCCTGCAAAGTCTGCTTAAAATTGGCCCATTGGTTGATTTTTAAAGAATTTTCTTATGATTTCTCCAAGTCTGATAAGCCCCTTTCTCCCTGCCAAGGCCACAATTTTTTACAAATAAAAAGATTTGTGGTCAAATTTTGAAAAGAATGACTCAAGGCACATTCCTGCAAGGTCTGGTTCAAATTGGCCCAATGGTTGATTTTTAAAGAATTTTCTTATGATTTCTCTAAGTCTAATAAGCCCCTTTATCCCTGCCACGGCCATGTTTTTTTTTTTTTCAAATGTAAAATTTCTGAACAAATTTTGAAAAGAATGACTTAAGGCACATTCCTGCCAAGTACGGTTCAAATTGGCCCAATTGTTGATTTTTAAAGAATTTTCTTCTGATTTCTCCAAGTCTGATAAGCCCCTTTTTCCCTGCCACGGCCACAATTTTTGACAAATGAAAAAATTTGTGAACAAATTTTGACAAGAATGACTCAAGGCACATTCCTGCAAAGTATGGTTCAAATTGGCCCAATGGTTAATTTTTAAAGAATTTTCTAATGATTTCTCTAAGTCTAATAAGCCCCTTTCTCTCTGCCACGGCCACATTTTTTGACAAATATAAAAAATTGTGAACAAATTTTGAAAAGAGTGACTCAAGGAATATTCCTGCCGAGTTTGGTTCAATTGGGCCCAATGGTTGATTTTTAAAGAATTTTCTTATGATTTCTAGTCTGATAAGCCCCCTTTCTGCCTGCCACGCCCACATTTTTTGACAAATCAAAAATTCACGAACAAGTTTTGAAAAGTATCACACAAGGAACATTCCTGCCAAGTTTGGTCAAAATTGGTCCAATGGTTTAGGAGGAGAAGATGTTGAAAGAAATTGTGAACGGACGGACGGACAGACGGACGGACGGACAGATGGACGGACATACCAACGGTTGACCATATGTTGGGTACTTTGCCTAAAAACTTGTTGGATACCCCATCTTGGGTATAAAAAACAGTTCTCACGAGAGGACACTTACTGGTTATGTGTCCAAAGACACAACTGGGTATTTTAGAAATGTTGGCATCACCAACACACATTGGTAGCAATGGTACTCTGGTCATCTTTTAATGCGAAAATTCATGAATAAACAAGAGGGCCCAGGGTAGCTGACCTGAGAAATGTCGGCGAAATTCTGATCAAATAGGGACACACATGTCCCATCTAGAGTCAACAAGGATTTTCTTAGATTTGTCCTGGTGACATTGATTTTTACCCCTATGTGACCCAAATCTGAACTTCACCCGTTTATTGTCAAAATAAACATTGTGACAGTTTCATCAAACTTGGGTCAAATATGTGACCTTTATGGTTCAAACAAGGATTTCCTAAGATCTGACCTGGTGACCTTCTTTCTGACCACACATGACCCATATTCAAACTTGAAAATTCTGTGAGGGGTGTTATGGCTTCTCTGTTGCAATGCATAATCTAAATCATGAAAATAAGTAACCAAAGGAAGCCGTCAATAAGGCTCATAAAATGATACACTCTTACATGTACTTTGAAACAATTTCTAAGAGAACAAAATCAATGCCCAAAAACTGGTGCATTGTCTCATTTTGACACGGTCACTAACAAACAAAATCGTCATTTGTACAATGATGCACTCATTCATATTTTGAAAGTAACTAACGAACACAATTTTCACTTGTACAATGATGCACTCATTCAATATTTGAAAAACTGTTTATAAAGAACGAAACTGTCACTTGCACAATGATTCAAATTCCTTTATTGGTTTAAAATCCAGTCACAGGAATGTTACCACAAAACAAACAAGAATTACAATTACAAGAAATCAAACGATGTGAAAACATATATATTACCCACAGCATTTTAATCCATGACAATAAGAATATCTTCACCACCTTTTCCATTCAACTACACAATATGGTGCACAAGATTATGAACATTGTGGAATAGTAAGAAGTAGCGAGTGATCTACATTTTCTTCTTTACTTCAAAAATTGTGAAGGCAAAAGAACAAAATGCTAGGACATAGCCTTCTCACCTTTCCTCTCTACAAATTCTGAACAAGACTTGGTTTTGATGTCCCTACCATATGGGCTTTAGAAAACATTAGGGCAAAGGAAGAAAATGTTGACAATCAACAATCAATTTTCTACTTCTGCCCCTATTTTTCTGAACAGTATTATACTAAAATCTTCGATAAAAATAAGAAAAATTTAATACAATATTTGTGCATGACACAAATTGCATCTATATAGGTATCTATGACCTTTCTATAGAGAAATTATTCAAGACCTTCATACTTTAAAGTGACATTTCAGAATTTTTTGTCATAAATATTACTTTTATTTTTATCAGAAAGAGCATATTTCCTTATGAAAATTCTGAAAATTTCAAGCCAAAATATTGCACCGTTTACGAGAAATTTATATTTTTGTGTTAAAATTGAACAAATTGTTGTGGACAACAGTTCGGATTTATATGCAATTTATCGATTATGTGTCAACTTTAAATGCGTGTATCTCGCATACTGGCAACAACTTAAAAAAACTAATAGTATTTATACTCATTAGAATACCCAATCTTGGCATCAAGACATACTTTAAAAAATTGAAATCGGAATGAAATGTCCCTTTAACTCTTTTTCAAAACATATCTTTTTTTGCCTGGGTAAACATTGAGGCATAAGAAGAAAATGCTGATAGTCTGCATTTTCTCCTCCTGCTTCAATAGTCTGCATTTTCTCCTCCTGCTTCAATATTTTCTAGGCTATATCTACACAATTCTATCATTATCAAAATGAATTAAGTTGTCTGCAACAGCTTCAAATTGAACTGCACCGAAATTTTGCCATTATGGGGAGTTAATTCTTTCCAAAACATTGCCTGATTTTAACGTTCTTTACGGATATAGTTAGGGAAAACATGGAATAAGAGGAAAGAACTAAAAGTCCCCTTCTCTCAATATTTTCTATGCTATAATATGCTTTCTACTTCGAAATCAGAAATGTTCTCGTCTGCAACTCTTTCCCAGTTGAGCTGGTTCAAGGTTTTGCCATTGAACTTTTTCCCAAACCAGACCCACTTTTGACGTCCAACAGAAAAAGGCTTGGTAAAACATTGATGCAAAAGGAGAAAATGCTGATAGCCACCATTTTCTCCTTTTGCCTCGATATTTTCTGTGATATACTGTGTACTAATCATATCATTTTTAACAACACTTTTGTCGTCTGCAGCAGCTTTCAAATAGGACAATCCTAAAATTTTCCCGTTTGGGAAAACAAATATATCGCCGCCCCTAAACCAAAACTATGTAACCTCAGCTGTCACATTGTAAGATGACAATGCCCCAGACACCGCTTTGATCGTTTAAAGTTTCATACAATTTTATTTCATTATTAATTCATTGCTGTTCATGTCGGATACCCAGCAAATATTTGGACGATATAACCAGTAAATCACTGGACAAACTACCCAACAGTTAATCTCCCATTGGACTCATTTTTTTTTAAATTGATGTTCATGTCAGATACCCAGCAAACATTTGGACAATATAACCAGTAAATCACTGGACAACTACCCAACAGTTAATCTCCCTTTGGACTCTATTTTCTTTTAAATTGATGTTCATGTCAGATACCCAGCAAACATATGGACAATATAACCAGTAAATCACTGGACAAACTACCCAACAGTAAATCTCCCTTTGGACTCTATTTTCTTTTAAATTGATGTTCATGTCAGATACCCAGCAAACATTTGGACAATATAACCAGTCATTCACTGGACAGACTACCCAGGAGTTTATCTCCCTTTGGACTAAATTGTGTTTCAAATTCATGTTCATGTAAGATACCCAGCAAACATTTGGACAATATAACCAGTAAATCACTGGACAAACTACCCAACAGTTAATCTCCCTTTGGACTCTATTTTCTTTTAAATTGATGTTCATGTCAGATACCCAGCAAACATATGGACAATATAACCAGTAAATCACTGGACAACTACCCAACAGTTAATCTCCCTTTGGACTCTATTTTCTTTTAAATTGATGTTCATGTCAGATACCCAGCAAACATATCGTCGGTGTAAATGCAAAACCTCGTATGTCGTTTGTCGCGATTTTCAAAGTACAAACTTGTGCGCCCAGTTTAGACAATTCTCGTAGGTTCTGAGATATTTTAACTGATCTTTATTAATAACACATTATTTGTGAACAATATGTCCAATTTTCAAGTAAAACATTTCAGTTTGGGAAAAGTTATTACACATTATTCCACCCCCTTTAACATTTTCCAAAAACGAGATACGAGGTTTTGCATTTACAACGACGATATGGACAATATAACCAGTAAATCGCTGGACAAACTTAGACAGGGTTGCCACTGGTCAGAGGAAATAAAATTCCCTGACAATTCCCTGACATTTCCCTGACAAAATTGGAAAATTCCCTGACATGTTTTGTCGCGGCAATATCGTGGTAACTTGCGATGTTTCAGGACAATTTTTAACGGCAATGTTGAAAGCATTAATTTTATGGTACTGCATCTTATTCTTTCAAAATTCCCTGACAATTCCCTGACATTTACCAGTATTTTCAAAATTCCCTGACAGATCACAAAATTCCCTGACAATTCCCTGACCTTGAAAAAAATTTAAATTTCCCTGACTTTTCCCTGACGCGTGGCAACACTGAACTACCCAACAGTTAATCTCCCCTTGGACTCTATTTTCTTTTAAATTGATGTTCATGTCAGATACCCAGCAAACATATGGACAATATAACCAGTAAATCACTGGACAAACTACCCAACAGTTAATCTCCCATTGGACTCATATTTCTTTTAAATTGATGTTCATGTCAGATACCCAGCAAACATTTGGACAATATAACCAGTCATTCACTGGACAGACTACCCAGGAGTTTATCTCCCTTTGGACTCAATTGTGTTTCAAATTCATGTTCATGTAAGATACCCAGCAAACATTTGGACAATATAACCAGTAAATCACTGGACAAACTACCCAACAGTTAATCTCCCTTTGGACTCTATTTTCTTTTAAATTGATGTTCATGTCAGATACCCAGCAAACATTTGGACAATATAACCAGTCATTCACTGGACAGACTACCCAGGAGTTTATCTCCCTTTGGACTCAATTGTGTTTCAAATTCATGTTCATGTAAGATACCCAGCAAACATTTGGACAATATAACCAGTAAATCACTGGACAAACTACCCAACAGTTAATCTCCCTTTGGACTCTATTTTCTTTTAAATTGATGTTCATGTCAGATACCCAGCAAACATTTGGACAATATAACCAGTCATTCACTGGACAGACTACCCAGGAGTTTATCTCCCTTTGGACTCAATTGTGTTTCAAATTCATGTTCATGTAAGATACCCAGCAAACATTTGGACAATATAACCAGTAAATCACTGGACAAACTACCCAACAGTTAATCTCCCTTTGGACTCTATTTTCTTTTAAATTGATGTTCATGTCAGATACCCAGCAAACATATGGACAATATAACCAGTAAATCACTGGACAACTACCCAACAGTTAATCTCCCTTTGGACTCTATTTTCTTTTAAATTGATGTTCATGTCAGATACCCAGCAAACATTTGGACAATATAACCAGTAAATCGCTGGACAAACTACCCAACAGTTAATCTCCCTTTGGACTCTATTTTCTTTTAAATTGATGTTCATGTCAGATACCCAGCAAACATTTGGACAATATAACCAGTAAATCACTGGACAAACTACCCAACAGTTAATCTCCCTTTGGACTCTATTTTCTTTTAAATTGATGTTCATGTCAGATACCCAGCAAACATATGGACAATATAACCAGTAAATCACTGGACAAACTACCCAACAGTTAATCTCCCATTGGACTCATATTTCTTTTAAATTGATGTTCATGTCAGATACCCAGCAAACATTTGGACAATTATAACCAGTCATTCACTGGACAGACTACCCAGGAGTTTATCTCCCTTTGGACTCAATTGTGTTTCAAATTCATGTTCATGTAAGATACCCAGCAAACATTTGGACAATATAACCAGTAAATCACTGGACAAACTACCCAACAGTTAATCTCCCATTGGACTCTATTTTCTTTTAAATTGATGTACATGTCAGATACCCAGCAAACATTTGGACAATATAACCAGTAAATCGCTGGACAAACTACCCAGGAGTTTATCTCCCTTTGGACTCAATTGTGTTTCAAATTCATGTTCATGTAAGATACCCAGCAAACATTTGGACAATATAACCAGTAAATCACTGGACAAACTACCCAACAGTTAATCTCCCTTTGGACTCTATTTTCTTTTAAATTGATGTTCATGTCAGATACCCAGCAAACATTTGGACAATATAACCAGTAAATCACTGGACAACTACCCAACAGTTAATCTCCCTTTGGACTCTATTTTCTTTTAAATTGATGTTCATGTCAGATACCCAGCAAACATTTGGACAATATAACCAGTAAATCGCTGGACAAACTACCCAACAGTTAATCTCCCTTCGGACTCAATTTTGTTCAAAATTGATGTTCATGTCAGATACCCAGATGATATTCAGAAAATATAACCAGTAAATCATTGGACAAACTAAAACTACCCAACAGTTAAAAATTTTACTCAGGTATTTGTAGGGTCAACATTTTTATCCACTAAAATTAAAGCAGGACCAGTGGATTGCAATTTTTACAGGTCCTCCTCCAGACTAACAGGTCCTACATTCAGACTCAGTGAATTGTAGGAGAAACAAAGAATAAATTGTATATTCATTGTTACAACACTCCGATAGTTTCTATATAAGAGTCTGGTAAAGGGTTCTGAAATAGCTGAAATAGCTAGTCATAATTATCTCTGGCTGTCCTGTTGAGTTTATGCCTTTTCAAATTCAATATTTTGTTAAAAGTACAAGTAATTTTTGTTTATATATATGTAATTGTTACAAAGAAAACAAGAGTTGTCCACGGACAACGTAGCTCGCCTATACGGGAGCGTGTCACAAAAACAGCAAATTTTTTAAAAGTAGGTCAAACTCCAAGGTCAAGGTCACAAGGTCAAGGATAATGGTCCCAAATGAAAGGTCTTGTCGAGATGTATCTCTGTATGAAATATCAAGGCTGAATGTCTAATAGTGCCTGAGATATAGGCCAGGTTAAAGTTTTTCGAAAGTAGGTCAAACTCCAAGGTCAAGGTCACTAGGTCAAAGGTCATGGTCCCAAATGAAAGGTCTTGTCGAGATGTATCTCTGTATGAAATATCAAGGCTGTATCTCTAATAGTGCCTGAGATATAGGCCAGGTTAAAGTTTTTCAAAAGTAGGTCAAACTCCCAAGGTCAAGGTCACTAGGTCAAAAGTCATGGTCCCAAATGAAAGGTCTTGTCGAGATGTATCTATGTATGAAATATCAATGCTGTATCTCTAAAAGTGCCTGAGATATAGAACAGGTTAAAGTTTTTCAAGTGAAGACACGACGGGACGCCGACACTAGGGCTGTGACATTAGCTCCCCGGATATAAAGTGCTGGCTCGCTAAAAAGGTTGTTAGTAGGTGCCATGTCACGTCTGAATATGCAAAACAATTTGGTCAAAGAAATTTTGAAATTGCTATCAAAACTGTGTATAACTACACTAGTATAGAATCTAGTTGCTACCCCATTTTGATTGCATACATTTCCCAAACAAGGCTTAGTTTTGATGTCATTTGTAAGTAGTTATCAATCATTGATAACAAAGAGAAATAAAGAAAATTATGATCTACTTGAATTTCTTCCCTTCCCCTCGATTTCATGACAATGGGATGTGCATGTTCTGAGTTTGATTACATTATGTCCATTTTGGGAAAGGGTAAAAGATCAAGCCCTTCAACGGTGGATACATGATCAGGTGTTTGGTAATTGCCCATATCCAAGATTTTAGATCTAATGATTCCAGCTTTCAAATTGATCTAAATCTAGTAACGAAAAATTGAGGTTTGGCGAATGAGAATCATATATATAAAGAAATAATAAAGTATCATTGTATGTTGCCAACAAAAAGGTAATCTGTTCAACATATAAATTAATACGCTATCGGTGTAATAATGACAGTAAAATGCAAATTCAAAATACCTTGTTTTTAGACTTACCTCAGCAGAATATATTCCTATTAAATTAAATTAAAGGTTAACTTTATATGAAGATTTGTGCACAATCACTGCTAGACTTTAGTATTTGAATGTGAGCAAGGAAAAAAAGGGTTTCTCTTTGATCTTGGGGAAATCTAAACTCACTCTGTGTGATGTAAGCAGTGATGTCACACTGTATGCATTTTTGTTTGGTTATTAAACAGCTGATTGAGCCCAGTTACAGAGTTATAAATAGAAGTTCCATTAACCTTTACCCAATAGAACAAAGTTTGCATTTGTAAATTTGGATTTCTTTTTCTATCCTCATGTTCACAATGGAAGAAAAAAGACGAAATTAAATGCATAAGATTCTCTATTCGTATGAATTCAGTAAATAAGATCTTGGCCATAATTCATGGTTTAATTCAATATTGTTAGAATTATCCTTGACTGAATGACTAAGAAAGGGTTAAGGAAATTGTAACAAAGTGAGTGGATGTTTTCAGTGGAAAAAAATAGTGGACTACAAACTTGTGCAATTTCTATAATTTTAAAGTAATAATCGGATTAGAATTACTAAGGTAGGTGAATGATAGACTGATGAATTTCTAGTCAATTGATTTTTTAATCTAGATTCTTGTTCACAAAAAAAAACACAACAGTTTACTGCTTTCTTTGTCCTGTCAATAATTTTCCATTCAAGATGTGCCTGAAGGATGCAGTACTCGGTGGTTTTGTGATGTACATAAGTGTTACGTATGTAACACAAATCTACGATTTGTTGTTTTCTGTTGTGTAATCACAGACAATCTTCAAATAGTTTTGTTTAAAATAGGAATTTTGGGTTGGTCGCCGACTTTTTCCTATGAGCCAAAAGAAAGTTATGATGCAGATTTTTAAACTGATTTTGATGCCTTTCAACAAAATCTAAGGGGCGCTGTCTCTGAAATTTACAGGCCCGGCGGACCGGTACCAAAGGATGTTTTGCCAGTCCTCCTTAAAAATTACAGGCCTCGGGCCGACGGACTGGCGTTAATGTCGAACCCTGACATGTAAAGTGAAATATACAGTCAGGATTCAAACAGTCACAGTTTATTGTGTGAATTATTTTGCCAATGTTGACCATTTCCCAAACAGCTGAACTTTTGACTGTTTTAATTTGAAAGCTGCTGCAGACGACATATTGCAATGACATGATTTGTGTACGAAATATCAATGAAAATATTGAGGCAAGAGGAGAAAAAAAAATTTCCAAAGGGGGGGGGGGGGGGGGGGGGGGATGTCCCCACTCTCATACCCTCTTTAGTTTTGGATGTGCTAGATTGTTTTATGAATAAAATTGGAAAGACTTAAAATTTCAGTTGGGTCAATCAATATTAATGCATTCTGATTTCTCGAGAAAAAAAAATATGATAAATCAAAACAATCTTTAGCACAAGCCTTCACGACTTAAATTGCTTACAACCATCCATACAGACAATGAGATAGCGCTCGGAAAATTGATATTATTTTTTTTATTCCACAAATGGCATTATAGTAACCAGAATTTTCATTTACAGGGGGAATATACGTCAAAAAACTTGATTAAAATATCGCATCCAAAAGATCGCGAAAACTAATGACAATTGCTCTAATGTCGGTAAAAACTACAAACAAACACACCTATTGTGCATAAATAGCAGTTAAAAGTTATCGTTGTTTAAACAATGTATAAAATAGTGTGAAATATGGTCGTATTCGACAAATTTTCTTGTCAAATATAATCAAACTAACTTACTCGACTCGACGGGAAAATGGAGTGGTTCCACGCGCGCAAGAGACGTCACGCAATAAAGCCGGGAACAAAAAATACGAACGGTAACTCATTTCCGGTGCTTGGCGGATATTCACCGATGGTATCCGAATGCATTTTTCGGCGCGAAATCTAAATTTAGAATTTTCCGATTAGTGGAAGAGTCCGAGATACGGACGAATTGTTGGACAAAAAAAAGTCTAATGTTTTATTGGGTATTTCGTTTGAAGTAACCAACAACAGTCTCATATACGTAATAAAATTACTCCTGTTATTGGGTATACCCAACAAGGGAAAAGTAACCAATAAGTGTCCTTTGAACATAAAAAATAGCCAATAATGGTCACTGGTAAACACGGACAGACGGACGGACGACGGACAAAAAGCGACCACAATAGCTCACCTTGAGCACTTCGTGCTCAGGTGAGCTAAAAATTGAATTCAAAAATAAAAGTTGTGCTGCAAAGATTAGGTTGGCTGAAAAAAATAAACAACTAAAAGTGAAGGATTTTGTCTTCAGATTCTAAATAATTATAAGAAACATAATGGTGACAAAAGGCAGAAAATAATGAAGGGCATCTAAACTTAAAATTTTACTTTCATTCACTTATCTATTTGTTGTTGTTGTTTAGTTTATGCTAATATAAGGAATCATTATAAACTTTGCATCTTAATAATTTATAAGAAGGCAAGTAATAAAGACAATGAAAATATGGACAGAAACAGAGATTGAAAGCACTTCACTCAATCTGACCAAAATGAAATTGATATAAAATAAAATTAAATCATCATAAATAATGTTGGTATTTATGTCTTATTGGCGAATTTATGAATAACATATGGATGATATTATAATAGACAAAGTAAGGGTTTGAATAATACAGCCATGCCAAAAGTAATTATAGAGCAGAGAGCAGCATTGGCCTTCTGCCATCATTTTACAGTGGGGTTCTTGTTTTTCAGAAAATCTGTTAAACCATATTCTCTAACCATAAGATATATCAAGTTGTTCAAGTTCAGATCTAAAGAAATTATTTGAATGGCAAGGCATGATCTATCTGCTTTCAAATTTCTAGCAAATATTCACTTAACCCTTTCCCAAACAACACCTGGTTTTGACGTCCCTAATAGATATGGCTGCTGATAACCAGCAGTTTCTCCTTTTGTCTCAATATTTTCTATGCCATATTTTATACAAATTATAGTTTTACTAACTTCTATTTTGTCATTTGTGGCAGTTTTTGACGTAGATCACCCTAAAATTATGCTGTTTGGGAAAGGGTTAACCCTTTCCAAAACAATACCTCCTCTTATCTATTGTGGATCATGATCAGTAAACATTAACTGTTTCAGGGGCATAATTATGGAAATCATAACATTCTTAATACAATAGATTTACTTGATTTGTTGTTCTGATTAACTTTCGTGTGAACTTAATTTGAACTTTCAGCCAGTATCAACTAATTAGTAAAATGAACACAGGTACCCCCTATAGAGGTTCTGTGCAGAGAAGGATTAATTAATAAGGACAAGTATCACATTATGAGCTAGGATGTCACTAGATGTCACATGGATAATGGAAGGAGAGTTGTTGTGTCAGGGCTTCATTTTCTTTATGTTCCTGGCCACTAAGGCATCTGCGATAGTCCAAAACCTAGTAAAGCCATAGAATATTGGTCAGTTTGGTCAAGTTCTGTTAGGTCATATTACATAATTATGTTGCTTCTCTTCCAGCAATGGACACTGTCCAAGTTTTGTTACAGTCTGTAACATACTGTAACATTTTGGTGCCTTCCTCCTATTTTACTATAGTCTATAAAGTAGGTCATCAGAGCTTTGGCTACCATGGCAAATGTTTTGATAGTTCAAACATTTTTCCAACATCACCACTGGTTACGTTCATTGATCCCATTCCCCTATGCTGTCTCATGGTCACCCTGGTTCATCCATGGTAGCTTGAAACATGGCTGCCATGGCCAAGAACACAGCAGAGGGGGTGGGAGTTAACCCTTTCCCAAACGACAAAATTCTAGGGTAGTCCAAATTCAAAGATCCAGCAGACGACAATTTCAAGTGAATGGAAATATTAATTTTCAAGTCTTTTTTGGTGGAAAACATTGTAGGAAATGAAGAAATTGCTTGTTACAAGCAATTTCTTCATTTTCCACAATGTTTTCCAAAGCCATCATTTTGTAGGGAGTCAAAAAGAGTCAATGTGTGGTAATGGGTTAAGACTGTCAGCAGTAAAATGCAGATGTAGAATACTACCTAGGTATTTTTGAAGCTAGTTTTCATGACATTGAACTTAAGCAACTTTAACTCTACGACAGAAAGGGAAAGAAATTTCTCTTCTATTCTATATTCCCCCGAGAAAGCTCTTGGCATTAAAATTGATAAGAAATTTCATTAGGCTTTGATGTACAAAAATTGCTATTAATGGATTATTTTTTATCTTAATCTTTGCTGTGTCATTGGGAAAAAGTGGGGAATCTTATAGATCTACTCTTATGCTTTGTATCTTATCTATTCTTTAACAAACATGAATGCCATTGAACGGGCAGTCTTCTCTGGATTCATATTGTTTCTCAAATGCAACATTTAAGGGCCCTATTCCCAGATTGTCGCTCATATTGATTGAAGCCACATTCTCTCAGCAAGGCAGCTGACTTATGTCCTCTGTGAGACTTCCTCATATTGATTTTACCTTCACAAATGACACAGCAATTTGTCTTTTACAGCAATTCTGGATAAACAGGGATTCCACTGTAATCACATACTGCGGCTCTTTTTGTTCCTCTCCAAGAGCAATGCTTTTTTATATAACCCTTTATCGATTGGTGGCATATTGTTTTACCATGTTTCGTCTGTCTGTCTGTCTGTCTGTCTGTCTGACATTCTGTCCAAAACTCAATGTGAACTATTAAAATGGTGACATAAGTGTTTCACACAAAGTTCTTCATTCAAGAATTTTTTTGTTGTGTGAACTTCAAAAATAATCACATATTGAAGCCTTTCCTACAATATTGTTCCATTTTTTAACTTCTTTTTAACCTATGGCCCTTAAAAATGTTTTCTGGTAATATTAATCAATTCATCAAGTTCATGCTGTGCTTACAATGGTATGGAAGGTAAACAAAACTTAATATTCAAGGACTTTAAAATTTCATTCATATCAAGCTTTCTCAGAATTCATGATGTTTTTGTTATGTTTTTCATTTTCAAATGCTGCACAGATTACAATATAGTATATTATCAATGTTATACATCTTGTGAAAGTGTCTCGTTAAAGTAATTTATCATTTGTCACATTCGAAAATGCCGTAGCTACAGATTGAATAAGCCGTAGATATAGCATTTTCAAAAATCACTCACATTTTGTTGCTTTTCATCGAAAACCCCGTAACTGCAGCTTAAAACAAGCTGCAGTTACGAGATTTTCGAAGAAAAGCGATGATTTTTCTCTGTACCACAATTTTTGCTCCAGAAAAAAATTGTTTAGGAATTCGAGCAGCTGTTTGTAGAAGATAAAACAATCTGGGTGATTCAGAGCAGCTTCTAGGAAATTGTAAACAATCAAACCCAATAGGCTTTACCACCCTTTCCCAAACAACACCAGCCTAGACTGCTTTAACCCTATCCCACATGAAAAGATTTTGGGCATTGTTTCAATTCTAAAGCTGCTGCATGCGACAAAATAGCTTTTGGAAAGCTAGGATAAATGTACAATGCAGAAGAGAACAATTTGATGCCAAAGCAGACAATGCTTAATTGTTATCAGCATTTTCTCCTTTTTGCATTTATAAATAATTTCTGTGATATATTCTGATTATCAGCATTTTCTTTTTTTAGTCTCAATGGTTTCAAAAGCATTTACCATTAGAGACCTAAAAACCTGAGGCCTTGTTTGGGATAGGGTTAGGAACATCAAAATCAGAGATTCTTATTAACCCTTTCCAAAACGACAAAATTTTAGGGTGATCCATTTAAAGAACTGCCAAAAATGACAAAATTGATGTTATTAAAGATAGGATTTGTGTAAAATATGGCAAAGAAAATATTGAGACAAAAGGAGAAACTGCTGGTTATCAGCAGTTTCTTCTTTTGTTTCAATGTTTTCCCAAGTCTTTTCTAAAAGGGACGTCAAAAGCAGGTCTTGTTTGGGAAAGGGTTAAAATATTTGAATGACTAACTATTAAAAGAGTTTATTTTCATCAAAACCAGATGCATGGTTCTGTTACAAAATCTCGTTTGAACTATAAAGAGAGATAAATATTCTAAAAATAATCTTTTGCACTCATAAAATATATTGCTTAGTGCAGTTGTCATTAGCAGAAAAGACCAGATTCCATTAATGAATACTTTTTCTAGAAATGGCAAGAAATGTAAACAAAAAGGAGTAATTGGACATGAAAATCAGCTGTCAAATGCAGAATTTCTAGTTCATTTTACCCAATTGACTGTTTACTAATTATATTCACAAAATTTGGGATAATCTGCAAAATTAATGGTTTTCAACTGCTTTAACTTGAAAGCTGCTGCAGACAGGCAAAGGAAGAAAATGCTGGTTAACTCTTTCCAAAACGACAAAACTTTAGGGTGATCCACTTCAAAAACTGCCACAAATGACAAAATGGTTGTTATTGAAGATTGGATTTGTGTAAAAAATGGCACAGAAAATATTGAGACAAAAGGAGAAACTGCTGGTTATCAGCAGTTTCTTCTTTTGTCTCATTGTTTTCCCAAACCTTTCCTATAATGGACGTCAAAAACCGGTCTTGTTTGGGAAAGGGTTAACCCATACCCAAATCATAAAGATAAAACTTGTAGATTACACTATTATAAAATACTCAATTCAATATTTCGGCAAAATTTGCCTTTTTCAAGAGTTTGAAAAACTTAATCGCACTACATAATTATTTTGTAAACTAATACAGCCATTTTGTTTTTCTAACTGCGGATATGACTGTAGATTACAGTCACAGCTGTAAATGATATTGAAGGGCATTTAGATGAGAACCATAAAATCACAACGGAAAAGAAGGAATAAAGGACTACTGACATTTTTTCTATACCTGATGATTTCAGAAGACAAATAGAACTTTCAATCAATCATCAATATATGTATTAACAAGAGCCGTCATAGACGGATTATGCTCCCCGAATAAGTGTCTGTCACAAAAAAAACCTATCATACATTAACCCCCCTTTTCCCATGACGGATTTTTTGTACACACATCATTTATAGAATATGGTCTAGAACATCTCATTTGTCACATATGTACAAAATTTTATCAAATTCTGCCCATTAGATGAAGAGAATTTAGAGAAAAACTGATTTTTACATTAAGGCCCCTTTTTCCATGACGCAGCCTCAAATTAAGAAACGGAGAAAATGGTCTCGCGGGATTGACCCCAGGAGTTCACATGTGAAGTTTCATTGAATTTGGTCCCAGGGTTGCCAAGATCTGGCTGTGGACGGACGGACGGACAGCCGGACGGACAGACAGACGGAGGGACAGCGTGGCGACTATATGCTCCCCCGAAATTTTTTCGGGGAGCATAAAAACTAATTCAGTTGTTTGTGATTTATAGGTAAACAGATGTTTAAATGACAAATGACTTCAATAAATTTATACAATTTGTACGGTCAGTAACAGCCCATGGGTTGGTCCACCTAGAAAACAAAAAGATTCTATCAGTTTAATGAGCTTAACCCATTCTCATGGTTTTCACATTTCCCCAAAACTGTTTATTTTCAACCCTTGAGGGAAAAGAAGAAAATGCTGATATTCAGTATTTTCTCCTTTTTCCTAAAAGATTTCTCTCCTGTAAATATTACAATTTCTGTTTTCAGTTTCATTAGTTTTTGTTTCCCATACATAAGTTCTGTTATTTTTGAATTACTAAACCCTTTAAATTTTGTTTCAAACAAATTGCACATTTCAATCAGTTTGTCTCAAATTTTTGCCACAATAACCAAGTATAAAGCGGGTAGTGTTGGCTAAGATCAGACTGCACATATGTGCAGTCTGATCTCGGTCCACACTACCAGTCAAAGCTTTGGCCACAACAGAAATACAAGAGGACCATGATGGTCCTATATCGCTCACCTGAACCAACATGATATGAGCAACACTTTTGTTCAATTCAATAAATATTTATGACTGAAAACGAACTAATGGTCAATAACGTTGTGAAAATCGAACTGATCCAAGATCTTATGGTGCCCAACATTGTCCAAGATTTGTCTTGTTTGATAAATAATTGTAGATTCTGGAGTATAAACAAGGTCGAAAACAGCCGAAAACAGCAATTTTGTCAAATTCAAGGGCACATAACTCTCGACTTTTTGATCGGATCAGACTGAAAAACAATCTCATCCCAGATCTTGTGATCCCCAACATTGTGCCTAAGTTTTGTCTTGATTGATCGATAATTGTAGATTCTAGAGTATAAACAAGGTCGAAAACAGCCGAAAACGGCAATTTTGATCACATTCAAGGGCACATAACTCTCGACTTTCTAGTCAAATCAGGCTAAAAATCAAACTCATTCGAGATCTTATGATATCCAACATTGTGTCCAAGATTTGTCTTGATTGGTCAATAATTGTAGATTCTAGAGTGTACACAAGATCGAAAACAGTCGAAAACAGCAATTTTGTAAAATTCAAGGGCACATAACTCTCGGCTTTTTTATCAGATCAGACTGAAAATCAGACTCATCCAAGAATTTATGGTCTCAAACATTGTTTTAAAGTTTTGTCTTAATTGATAAATAATTGTAGATTCTAGAGTGTAAACAATGTCAACAAGAGGACCCTGAGGGCCCTAAATCGCTCACCTGAGTTATGTTTTAATAATGCCAAATAACTTTGCATATGTTACGCATTGTTGTCCCAGGGAAGAATTTGGCCATGTAGTTTCAGAGGACATGTTGTTTACAGAAAATGATCAGCTTTTATGACATTTCCCATTTTCTGATGCCACAGCAACCAGAGTTTTTCATAGATTTCAATTCTTTTAGCAATTTTTGTAAGGGACCACCAAATGAACATTACTGCCAAGTTTGGTTGATTTTGAAACTGAAGTTAAGGAGGAGATGTCGTTAAAAGAAGTTGTTCAGCTTTTGCGAAAATTCCCATTTTCCGATGCCACGGCAACCATATTTTTCCATGAGTTTCAATTCTTTTAGCAACTTTTAAAAGGGACCAGCCAAGGAACATCTCTGCCATGTTTGGTTGATTTTAACCCAGAATTTAAGGAGGAGATGTCGTTTAAAGAAGTTGTTGAGCTTTGTTAAATTTACCATTTTCCGATGCCACGGCAACCAGAGTTTTTCATGGATTTCAATTATTTTAGCAATTTCTATAAGGGACCACCTAAGGAACATTTCTGCCAAGTTTGGTTGATTTTAACCCAGAAGTTAAGGAGAAGATGTCGTTTAAAGAAGTTGTTGAGCTTTTGTGAAATTTCCCATTTTCTGATGCCACGGTAACCAGAGTTTTTCATGGATTTCAATTCTTTTAGCAATTTTTATACGGGACTACCCAAGGAACATTTCTGCCAAGTTTAATTGATTTTGACCCAGAAGTTAAGGAGGAGATGTCGTTTAAAGAAATTGTTGAGCTTTTGTGAAATTTCCCATTTTCTGATGCCACGGCAACCAGAGTTTTTCATGGATTCCAATTATTTTAGCAATTTTTATAAGGGACCACCCAAGGAACATTTCTGCCACGCTTGGTTGATTTTGACCCAGTAGTTTAGGAGGAGATGTCGTTTAAAGAAATTGTTGAGCTTTTGTGAAATTTCCCATTTTCCGATGCCACGGCAACCAGAGTTTTTCATGGATTTCAATTATTTTAGCAATTTTTATAAGGGACCACCCAAGGAACATTTCTGCCAAGTTTGGTTGATTTTGACCCAGTAGTTTAGGAGGAGATGTCGTTTAAAGAAATTGTTGAGCTTTTGTGAAATTTCCCATTTTCCGATGCCACGGCAACCAGAGTTTTCCATGGATTTCAATTATTTTAGCAATTTTCATAAGGGACTACCCAAGGAACATTTCTGCCTAGATTGGTTGATTTTGACCCAGTAGTTTAGGAAAAGATGTCGTTTAAAGAAATTGTTGAGCTTTTGTGAAATTTCCCATTTTCCGATGCCACGGGAACCAGAGTTTTTCATGGATTTCAATTATTTTAGCAATATTTATAAGGGACCACCCAAGGAACATTTCTGCCAAGTTTGGTTGATTTTGACCCAGTAGTTTAGGAGGAGATGTCGTTTAAAGAAATTGTTGAGCTTTTGTGAAATTTCACATTTTCCGATGCCACGGCAACCAGAGTTTTCCACGGATTTCAATTATTTTAGCAATTTTTATAAGGGACCACCCAAGGAACATTTCTGCCAAGTTTGGTTGATTTTGACCCAGTAGTTTAGGAGGAGATGTCGTTTAATGAAATTGTTGAGCTTTTGTGAAATTTCCCATTTTCCGATGCCACGGCAACCAGAGTTTTTCATGGATTTCAATTATTTTAGCAATTTTTATAAGGGACCACCCAAGGAACATTTCTGCCAAGTTTGGTTGATTTTGACCCAGTAGTTTAGGAGGAGATGTCGTTTAAAGAAATTGTTGAGCTTTTGTGAAATTTCCCATTTTCCGATGCCACGGCAACCAGAGTTTTTCATGGATTTCAATTATTTTAGCAATTTTTATAAGGGACCACCCAAGGAACATTTCTGCCAAGTTTGGTTGATTTTGACCCAGTAGTTTAGGAGGAGATGTCGTTTAAAGAAATTGTTGACGCCGTGACGGACAGACGGACAGACGGACAGACGGACGCCGGACATTGATAGATCACAATACCTCACCTTGAGCACTTCGTGCTCAGGTGAGCTAAAAACAGCCGAAAATGGCAATTTTATCAAATTCAAGGGCACATAACTCTCATCTTTCTGGTCAGATCAGACTGAAAATCAAGCTAATTTGAGATCTTATGGTCTTCAACCTTGTGTCCAAGATTTGTCTTGATTGGTCAAAAATTGTAGATTCTAGAGTGTAAATAAGGTCGAAAACAGTCAAAAACGGCAAATTCAAGGGCTCATAACTCTCGACTTTCTGATCAGATAATACAGAAAATCAAACTCAACCCAGATCTTATGATCCCCAATATAGTGTCCAAGTTTTGGCTTGATTGATTAATAATTGTAGATTCTAGAGTGTAAACAAGGTCGAAAACAGCCGAAAATGACAATATGGTCAAATTCAAGGGCAAGTAACTCTCGACATTCCAATCAGATCAGACTGAAAATCGAACTCATCCGAGATATTATGGACTGCAACGTTATGTCCAAGATTTGTCTTAATTGATTAATAATTGTAGATGCTAGAGTGTAAACAATGTCAAAACTAAGTATCTTTCGCATTCAAGGGCAGATAACTCCTGACTTTCTTGTTCGATCTGACCCATAATCAAACTCATCCGAGATCTTATGGCCATATATGTTTTGACCAAGTTTGGTCAAGATTGGCGTATATTTGTAGATGCTAGAGTGTAAACACCAAATTGTGGACGGACAGACGGACGGACAGACAGACAGACAGACGGACGACGGACAAAAAGTGACCACAATAGCTCACCTTGAGCACTTTGTGCTCAGGTGAGCTAATGATGCAAACAACATGAGAAAAGTTAAATATTCTATATTACACATAATCAAAAACTTTTGACCGGGTCAATAAACAGGTAGCTGTAAACAGACAGAGATCTAATCAAAACACATTAGTTCATTGTAAAAAAGACTTGATAATTGAACACAAAAAATATTTTCATTAACAAACATTTTCACTATATCATGATAAACAGGTAGCTATATTAAATGTCAAGACATTTAACAAACTGAGAGCGATAAATAAATGGGTTCAAGTCTTTCTAAATTCTATAATTAAAATCTAAACCCGAAATTGTGGGTATTCATGAGAATCATCTCATGAAAATGTTTCAAATGAGTACCCAGATAAGAGACTAGCCTCCCCAACTAGCACCATCACGGTGCTCTGTGTTATCAGTTCTACATCTTACTCGGTTTCAGTCAAATGAAGCCTAGTCCAGGGACTGTACCCATAACTTTGCATTTTCAAAAATTGTTACCCCCTCTTCTCTGTAGCTCTGGTTTTAATGACATTATGTATGAATTCGGTATTGACATTCAAAAATCAACAATCTGAATGCCATATATCGATGGCACAGCGCGAAACGGTTGTAAATGCCTATAATTTTAAACATAATATTATAGGCAGTTACTACCGTTTCATGCTGAGCCATCGATATGTGCTCACTGGAATCTTCTCATCTATCAATTCCAATGAGTACCCACAACATAGTGTTCGTATTTGAAATAACAAATTCATAATGCCGTCCAGCCCCTATTATCATTCTATTGCTCTGTTTAGAAAAATCCTAACTGCATGTTTTTTTGTATCTTTTTATCATATCATCTGTGGGAAGTCAAACCCTTGTAACTCCAGCTCTTTCAAGCTGTAGTTACAAGGTTTTGAGCTCCCACAAACATTACTAATATCTACACTTACCTAAATCTACCTATACGTCTAAGATGTGAGAACATCTCACCACCAGTGACAAATTCCAAAACCATGTATAAATTAGAGTTATCCTGAAAAATACCAATAATAAAGAATTCATTACTTAATTACAAATGTATCTATATAGCAGTGCTTCTGAAATAAGTTGCCCTAGTTGTCTGACTTGTTCGTTTACCTCAGAAAACCTGTACGGACAAGCAGATTTTGAAATCTAGGTTGTCCGTGGACAAGTGAAAAATCTGGTTATAATGAAGAGTGTTTTTTTCTTTCTTTTTCTCACAATTTTTTCATACAATGTAATTACTGATAGTTAAATGTACAAATTTTGTTGTAGACAATAGTTAGAAAGTCATAATAGATATGCAATAAACAAATGAAGCTATTGAAAAGTATATGAGTTTTGTACGGACAAGTTGATTTTTGATACGGACAAGTCAATTTTGGATCAACACTTGTCCGTGGACAAGTAGATTTTCAAAACATTTCAGAAGCACTGTATAATGCACCATATCAAGCCAAGATAGCTTTTATATGTTTGCTGGTAAAGTCTTGAAGTAAAGCAGCTTTTGAAACAAAACATTGCCTAAGTGTGGTCATTACATATACAGATGTTAGACTGGGTTAGATTGAATGACGTTTTACGTCCCACTAAACAGCTTTAATGTCAGTGTTAAAGTCTCATCCAAAAGACTTAAGTGGAAGGGGGATTGAACCGAATACCACTGTGTTACAGGTCAAGTGGGATTACAACTGCACAAAATCCGCCCCCTATAAAAAGATGATCACATACTATGGAATAAATTTTGATGAATGACAAAGCTTTCAATACAAGGAGTATTAAACTTGTTTTTTGAAGGTGCCTACATTTGAAACTGAGACCAGTTAAATATTTACTTATTCACAAGTGAACAGGAAGGAATTCATATCATATCAATACTTTATAGAGAATATGATCATCTTTTCAAAAACAAAGTGACATAATTATCCTTTATTTCCCATTTCGGAAAAACAGGTTTTGTTTCAAAACGCACGGAAGTGACCCCCATATTGTCGCTTTTCAACGAAAACCTCATAACTGCAGCTTAAAACAAGCTGTAGTTACAAGGTTTTCGTTGAAAAGCAACCATATACATGTATTATAGGCAAAGGTTTTCCATAAATAATTGAGTAGCATAAAAAGAATAATAACAAACAAGGTGATATATGTTTACAGAGTTCACTAGCCAGCAGTTTATTGATTCTGGGCCATAGTTCCATTAACACAATTTCCACACTTACATTTTATATGTTTTTTGTAATCTTGAAAGCCAAAATAGCTATGTGTGCATTTTTTTCTCCCACTACTTGCCAATGAATTATAGTTATAAGTAGGTAAAGGGTAATCAATTAATTGGCATTTGGGAACTGGCAATTTTCTATTCTTCTTGCGGGTACTCTCTTCAACACTAGTTATAAGTATCCTCGATCAAAACAGTCACCATTTTACAAAGTCTGATTGATTACAATTATGTTTCTAGTTATTATTCAACTGATATATAAAGCTTGTCAATAGCATGTTGTTTGCTTTGGCCAAAACATTTTTTACAATATGTAGTGATTTACCAGTAGGTATTATGTTGACAAGATTATATCGCTGCTTTTCAACTAATTATTGGAAGCTAATGTTGACAACAAAATATAGTCGCTTTTCAACAAAAACCTTGTATCGACAGCTTGTTTTAAGCTGCAGATACAAGGTTTTTGTTGAAAAGCGACAACATTTTGTTGTCAACATTGGCTTCCAATAATAGACAAGCCTAAAATGTTTTGTCATATAGTGAAGTTAGGCCTAGAATACAGTAATTATTGGCTAAAGACAAACACATTCAAATGAACCTGGCAAAATCAATGACATGAACTCTATGTCACAATGACCCCTTGAACTATTATTACACAGGTTTCTTAATTACTCAGGGTTTTCCCTGAGCATGAGAATTTGGGGGTCATTGTGATCCCCCTTGCCTTCAAAGTTAAGGGTCATTTCTACTATTTTGTGGGTCAAATGCCCTTGTACTCAAGTATCAAACGAAAATCTTGATCTTAAAATTGCGTCATTTATGTCCCTCAAGTAAATTTCTAGGGGGTCATTTGTTTTGAAATTGCGACAATGATGCTTAATTTGTGCGTCATGGAAAACCCTGATTACTTCATTCAATCTGATTAGAAACTTTATCTTAACCCATTTGTGCCTAGCGTCCACTAAAGACGACACTGGACTTTATCTGTAAGTAGATGCTTACGTATATGTTTATCTCTGGTTCTCATCATTTGTTTGTATTTATAATCCATTGATAAGCAGGGAAATGCTGATCCAAGTGCTCATTAGCGATTAAAGTATCAGCAAAAATAAATATTATAAGAGAAGGGAGTGATTTTACTGAGAAAAAAAGAGACTTGAAAATGGGTAGGGGAAAAAGTATGTTTATTTCCTTTATTTTCTATTATATTTCCAGAGAAAAATAATATGTTTTCATAGTTTTATAGATGAATATAATTTTGTCCACTAAAGTGGACGCTAGGACTGAGAGGGTGCCTGTAAATTCTTTGTATAGTAACAACATATCTTTTAATTTCATGCAGAAAATATACAGTAAACATGGTTGTATCTATGCTTGAAGATGGAGGAAGATATATTAGCCCAATTGTGACCTTGACCTTTGTGACCCAAAAACAAATGGGCACCTCCTTGGGTCAAGGGCAACAACTGGGTAAATTTTTATGATCTTATGTCAACCGGTTCTCGACTTAGAGCACAGAAATGAATTTCAAACAAAGTCAAATTGTGACCTTGACCTTTGAACTTCATGACCCCAAAACAATAGGCACCTCCTTGGGCCATAGGCAACAACTGTGTTAAGTGTCATGGTCCAAGGTCAATAGGTTATTGACTTAGAGCCGGAAACAGATTTTAAACAAAGTCCAATTGTGACCTTGACCTTTGACCTTCATGACCCAAAAACGTTAGGCACCTCCTTTGGTCATGGGCAACAACTGAGTAAAGTTTCATGACCCTATGTCAATCGGTTCTCGAGTTAGAGCAGGGAAACAAACAAGAGGACCATGATGGTCCTATATCGCTCACCTGAACCAAAATGATATAAGCAACACTTTTCTTCAATTCAAAAAATATTTATGACTTTTAGACTGAAAACGAACTTATGGTCAATAACATTGTGAAAATCGAACTCATCCAAGATTTCATCTTGCCCAACATTGTGCCCAAGATTTGTCTTGTTTGATAAATAATTGTAGATTCTGGAGTATAAACAAGGACGAAAACAGCCGAAAACAGCAATTTTGTCAAATTCAAGGGCACATTACTCTTGACTTCCTAGTCAGATCAGGCTGAAAATCAAACTCAACCGAGATCTTATGATATCCAACATTGTGTCCAAGATTTGTCTTGATTGGTCAATAATTGTAGATTCTAGAGTGTAAACAAGGTCTAAAGCAGCCAAAAACGGCAATTTGATCAAATTCAAGGGCACATAACTCTCCATTTTTTGTCAGATTGGACTGAAAATCAAACTTATCCAAGATCTTATGGTCTCAAACATTGTGTTCAAGTTTTGTCTTAATTGATAAATAATAGTAGATTATAGAGTGTAAACAATGTCAAAAACAGCCGAAATCGGCAATTTTATCAAATTCAAGGGCACAAAACTCTCATCTTTCTGGTCAGATCAGACTGAAAATCAAACTCATCTGAGATCTTATGGTCTCCAACCTTGTGTCCAAAATTTGTCTTGATTGGTCATAAATTGTAGATTCTAGAGTGTAAATAAGGTCGAAAACAGTCAAAAACAGCAATTTTATCAAATTCAAGGGCTCATAACTCTCAACTTTCTGGTGATCAGATAAGACTGAAAATCAAACTCATTTCAGATCTTATGATCTCCAATATTGTGTCCAAGTTTTGGATTGATTGATCAATAATTGTAGATTCTAGAGTGTAAACATCGTCGAAAACAGCCAAAAATGACAATTTTGTCAAATTCAAGGGCAAGTAACTCTCGACTTTCTGATCAGATCAGACTGAAAATTACACTCATCCGAGATCTCATAGTGCCAAACATTGTGTCAAAGTTTTGTCTTGATTGATGAATAATTGTAGATTCTAGAGTGTAAACAAGGTCAAAAACAGCCGAAAATGGCAATTTTGTCAAATTCAAGGGCACATATCTCTCGTCTTTCCAGTCAGATCAGACTGAAAATCGAACTCATCCGAGATCTTATGGTCTGCAATGTTATGTCCAAGATTTGTCTTGATTGATCAATAATTGTAGACGCTAGAGTGTAAACAATGTCAAAACTAAGTATTTTTCGCATTCAAGGGCAGATAACTCCTGCATATCTAGTTCGATCTGACCCATAATCGAACTCATCCGAGATGTTATGGCCATACATGTTTTGACCAAGTTTGGTCAAGATTGGCTTATATTTGTAGATGCTGGAGTGTAAACACGAAATTGTGGACGGACGGACAGACGGACAGACAGACAGACAGACGGACGACGGACAAAAAGTGACCACAATAGCTCACCTTGAGCACTTCGTGCTCAGGTGAGCTAAAAAGTCTATGGATGGGTGGATGGACGGGCGGACAGACGGACAGACAGACAAACATGGTGAAACCAATATAAGCCCTCTACTTCGTAGGTGGGGGTATAATTAACAAATGTATCTGTATATTTGCAAATTTCATGACGGAAACTATAGTTTTAGGGGGAAATATAAGATAACTTACACGTACCCATTCGTGCCTAGCGTCCACTAAAGTGGACAAAAACGTTTTTGTACAAAATCATACTTTTCCATTTAAATTTCACAAAATTAAAGCCTAACTTGTTGTTTTCACACGGTTTTCATTGTTTTCTCTGATTTTTTTCCTAAAATAAAAATTCAGGCATAAATGGGTTAATTTAGAAAGTTAAAGGGCTTAGTGCAAAACTTTGGTAAACTTGTACATCAGGATTGACAGCTAAGTAGTATATGTACCTGTAACCACTGCGCCATCCCTCTTATCCCTAGGTTGCTTGGCTCAATTGAGCAACATAAGGGGATTTGGCTTTAACTCTTTCCCAAATAAGACCTGGTTTTGACGTCCTTGAAAAATAAGGCTTGAGAAAACATTGAGGCAAAAGAAGAAAGTGCTGATAATCAGCACTTTCTCCTTTTGCCTCAATATTTTCTATGCAATATTGTACACAAATCCAACCTTTACATAAATGACATTTTGTCAAATGGACAGCTTTTGAGTTGGACAACCCTAATAATTTGGGTTTGGGAAAGGGTTAATTGAAAATCAAAACTCACCTTAAAATGATATTCTAAACTAACAAGAAATGGAAATGTGATGGCTTGTAAAATTCTCTTCTCATTTAATGTGTGTTCCACCTGTTTTAATTTGACAACCTGAAAAACAGCAAAAGGAGGGAAAATGTTAGTATTTTCACTGAAAAATAGGGTTAAAAGTTGGGTTAAAAGTTAAAATCTGATACAGATCAATTAAATTGACCCTTTTTCAAACAGCAATTTTACTTAAGGGCGGACTAATAAAAGCCACTGCAGATGAAAACAATGAGGTTGATGAAATTACACTTGTAAAAATATTGTGGCAAAAGGAGAAGATGCTGGTTGCCAACATTTTCTTCTTTTGCCTCAATGCTTTCCTTATCATTTTCTTTCAGGGAGATCAAAACCCGATTTGGGAATGGGTTAACAAATGGACAATCTTTTTTTCTCCAATTTTTTGCTTCCTTATTCCCTAGTCAAAACACATCAGGAAAGCGTGAAACCTGAAAAACAACTTGCAAAAATTGAGCAAGTCATGAATAATTAAACAGATTGATTTTAATGCATTTTCATAGAGCGGTTTACATTAAAAGTTTGAGTAAAATTTATGCTGGGCTAATTTTATCACATTCAAAATTTCTATTTCAATTAAAAACACTCTTTGAGGTTCATGGTTAACCATTCCTCAAACTACAAAATTTGAGACTGGTAGAAGTTTTGGACACATTTGTAGATGGCAGGATCACCTTGCTGTTGCAGAAGACAAAATGGATATTAAAATACAAATTTTGTGCAATGTAGCAGAAAATATTGAGGCAAAAGGAGAAATGCTTGTTATCAGCTTTTTCTTCTTCTTATGCCTAAATGTTTTGTCAAACAGTATTAGGTGCATAAAGCCTAAAGACATCGTAGTTTGGGAATAGATTGACTCATGAATGGGCATTATCTTGGAGCAATAAAAGCATTTTGAGGGAGGAAAGAAATGCTAATTATCAGCATTTTCTTCTCTTCCCTGAATGTTCTCAAAACTTGAATTCGTTAAAACAACAAAACAAAGATTTGTTTCTAGAGGAAAGCTTGAAATGTCTTATTCATGTTTTAATCCTAATAAGGAGGGCAATAAATCAAGATCAATTTCACGGAAAGTCACCAATTATTTCCAAAAGATTCATTTCCTTGCCAAAATTGACAAGACACTCCTTCTTTCCCTGGAAAATTGATTTTTGGGTGAAGACAACCCATAGACTTGATATGGCCCTTTCCCAAACAAGACCTGGCTTTTGCAGTCCCAAATAGAATAAGGGAAAACATTGAGGCAAAAGAAGAAAATGCTGATTTTTAGCATTTTCTTCTTCTGCCTAAATGTTTTTAATTTCAAGTAATACATTATACTACAGTCAAATCCTATCTTTATCATCATCTATTTTGACTTCTGCAGTAACTTTCAAATTGATATTACTCTTTCCCAAACAAGACCTTGTTTTGACGTCCCTAATAGAAAGTGCTTCGGAAAACATTGAAACAAAAGAAGAAACTGCTGATAACCAGCAGTTTCTTCTTTTGTCTCAACATTTTCTGTGCCATATTTTACACAAATCATGTCTTTATTATCATCATTTTTGTTGTCTGCTGCAAAATTCAAATTGGATCACCCTAAATTTTGTCGTTTGGGAAAGGGTTAACCAAAATCTGTTGGTTTCACTCTGGGAAAAGGTTCAGAGTCAAGGAAGCCAGTGTCCAATTATTTCATATTTGTGGATCAAATATCATCCAAAACAAGACAAACAACACAAGCTATTTATAATGGGCTATAATAGATTGGTAAATCTGGTATTTTGTGGGATAGACATATTAATCTTGGCAAGATGATTTATTTATAAGCACCAGAAAGAGCAATGTGAGATGTTTTTTCCTATAACCAAATCAAATTTTGACATAATTCTTAACTTCTCAAGACTCCAACTAGAGGGTAGTTAAGTTTCAGTAGACAAAAGAGGTAATAGATTCTGAATGTACATTTAGTATGTCGATGTGGAGGAAAGATGGTGATTATCATTTTACATCTTTTCTCTCAATTATTTTCAAAACCAAGATCTTCTTGTGAAATGGTTAACCCTTGCTCAAACAACAACTTTTAAGACCTGACAAATTTGAAAGCCGATGTAGAGGACTAAAAGGAAAGTAGATAACAAAAGTATTTGTGCACAGAAAACATTGAGGCAAAAGGAGAAAACGCTAGGCCATAACATTTTTCCCAATCCTTATTTTCTTTTGGCAAGGGTTACAGAAAATTTCAGCTTGTAGAGTAGGAATGAAAATTACTTATTGTTTACATTGGCCGAGACCCTAACAATCATTTAATAGAAAGAAAGACTGCACGATATGCAAAATGGGTGGGGCAACATATCATAATAAAGCATATATCAAGTGTTAGCTCTTTTTCAAAATCATAACAGCATTTTTGCAAACACTATTGAATAACCCTCATTAGTGTAAGTGCCTGTAAAAACCATGTTTGCTTTTAATCCCTAGGCGTAAACCATGATTTCAAGTACAATTGATCAAAGCAACCTAGTGCATTTTGAGATAAGAACTTCAGCACTCAGGTTTTCCCATCTGATCTATGAGCACTTGCTGATCTCAAACCCTTGTTTTTTATACATGTTTTGATTGGTTTATTTATTGGGGTTTTACGCCATTTTTTACTGCTATGGTTATATCACAGCGGATGGAGCACCTAACCATTGATTCCTGTTGTTTCTCATACTAGTACTACCACAACACCCTAACCGAGCCTCTAGCAGCTCTCCCACATAAGTTAACGATATCAAACCATTGGTGGGTGACAATACATGTTTTGAAGTTTGTTGTGAATTAAAGTAAATTTTGAAAACAGAGCGACTCAAAAATAACATTTACAGTTGCTTCAGAATTCTTGTTTGTGAAATTTGAATCATTTCCTGAATTCATTTCTGTATGTTCTCATAATTATGTTTCCAGGTTTTCTAAGGTTAACTTAGCCAAGGTTCTGAAATACCTTGCCCTAGAACAAAGCAAGACAATAGCTTCACAGTGCTGTCCATAATATGACTAAATGTGGTGAATGAGTGTATGCGAATGAGCGTTTGTCTGCAAAAAGATGTAATTTCAAAAGGGCGGACAATTCAGAAACCGACGAAGCAATCATATTATAGAAAGGTGTGCACACTATTTCATAAAAGTTTAAACTTTTTATTATCAAGACTCTAGAAGATTGAACAAACAAGGACAACAGTTTTTTAACAGGCGGACAGAAAAACAACCAGAGAAGTTATTTAACCCTTTTCCAAACAAGACCTAGTTTTGACGTCTCTAATAGAAAAGGCTTGGGAAAATATTGAAACAAAAGAAGAAACTGCTGATAACCAGCAGTTTCTCCTTTTGTCTCGATATTTTCTGTGCCATATTTTACACAAATCCTATCTTTATTTACATCCATTTTGTCATTTGTGGCAGTTTTTGAAGTGGATCACCCTAAAATTTTGTTGTTTGGGAAAGGGTTAAAACAACCCTTCACCATGACAGAGAATCGTGTGACACAACAATTTCAGAAAATCTTGAACGATTCTGTTGATGCATGACAGATCAAAAATGGTTTGAAGTAGAGGTGGAAAAACATATAGTCCCTGGGCTAGAAACATGTTTGCTCCCCCCTCAGGGGGAATTTTGTAGACATAGTTTTTCATAAAGTACATTATCTTAGAAACATTTTGAGCATTGTTTGCCCTCTGGCCGTTGGGGCTTTTGGCTGTAACCCTTATCTAAAACCCTTAACCCTATCAATTTTTTCATTCAAATTTACACTATTTATTTGGTCATATTTTCATTGAATATTAACCTACAGATGTCAAAATGGTATCAAATGAAAGCTTATGAATTGCTCTTTCATTTGCAGTTATTTTATGCAAATTAGCTCATTTGCATATTCATGAATATTAATGATTTCCCTTAAAATTTCCATTTTTTGGCAAAAATTTGATAAATACTTTCCAAAATAAGGTGTTTCTGTTCATGGGGAATTCTGTAAACATGGTTTATCCTATAGAACATTTTATTAGAAACATTTTGAGCCTTGTTTGCACTCTGGCGGTTGGGGCTTTTCGCCATAACCCTTATCTAAACCCTTAACCCTATCAAATTACTCATTTAAATTTTGAACATGTATTTGGTCATATCTTGATTGAATATTTACCCATGGATGTAACAATGGTATCAAATGAAAGCTTATGACTTGCTCTTTCGTTTGCAGTTATTTTGTGCAAAATAGCTCATTTGCATATTCATGAATATTAATGATTTTTCCTAAAATTGCGATTTTCGCCAAAAAATTGGTAAATACTTTCCAAAACGAGGCATTTTTGTGCAGGGGAATAATGTAAACATAGTTAAACTTAAAGCAAATTGTATAAGAAACATTTTGAGCTATGTTTGCACTTTGGCCGTTGGGGCTTTTGACCATAACCCTTGTCTAAACCCTTAACCCTATAAAACTGTTCAGTCATTTCAAATTTGTTTGGTCATATCTTAATTGAATAGTGATCTACAGATGTCAAATTGGTATCAAATGAAAGCTTATGACTAGCTAAATAATTTGCTATATATTTTATGCAACTTTCCTTATTTGCATATTCATGAATATTAATGACTTTACTTAAATCTGTGACCTTTTTGTGAATATTTGGTAATACTTTCAAAAACATTGTGTTTCTTTTCCCGGAGAATCATGTAAACATGATTTATCTTAAAGACCATTTTATTAGAAATATTTTGAGCAATGTTTGCACTCTGGTGGTTGGGGCTTTTGGCCATAACCGTATCTAAACCCTTAACTCTATAAAATTGTTCATTCAAATTTACATAACGTTTTTGGCCATATCTTAATTGAATATTGACCTGCAGATGTTAGAATGGTATCAAATGAAAGCTTAAGTCTTGTTCTTTAATTCGCAGTTATGTTATGTTAATTAGCTCATTTGCATATGCATTCATATTAAGGTATCCAAACCCTCAAAAACACCAAAGAGCCAGAGGCGAAATTTCGAAAGTGCCAATAATTCCTAAAGTGTGTTACATTTCCATTCCAAATACAAACGTAAGCATTTTGTACAGTTTAGAATTTTGAATGAATGCATATTTATGGGAATATTTGACAAAATGTTTAAAATTACCCCCCTTGCATATGAATTTAGAGTAAAATAATATTTGAAGGTTATTTTCTGCGTGCAGCATAATCTTGAAATCTGGCACATTGAATCAACTTATGTGAAGTGTATTTACAAGTGTGTGTACTTTGATGCATTTCGAATGGCTAGAAAGTGGGGATTTTTTGAGGATCTGTAAACCTAAATGATTTGTCTAAACTAAATTTTGTGATTGTTTTGCAAGGTTTTTTTTTTCAATCACTTAATATCCATGTTCACTCTTTTAACAACATCTAAGCCTTGTTTGGTGTCCGTTTGGTGTTTTGTTTGGAGGTAACAGTGATTTTAAAGTGTGCAACCCATTATATTTTGTTCCTTTCAATCTTGTTAACAATAATTTTGTATGCATTTAGTTTCCATTTGATATTTTTTTAATCTTAATGTTTAACGTGCAAATAAGTTTAATTGATTCTTTGTATTGTGTTGGTGTTCTTGCTTATTTCTAGTTAAGTTGACAAAATGCTGTCCTTTGTAAAATTGTTGCATGAACTCAAAATTGCCCCAAAATAGGACTTCAAACATAAACATTTTATCAAATGCCATATAATGATGCAAAATGTGTCTAACCTGCAGGACTTTATTCTAATACTCATATAAAATTAATGAATTCAATTATTTTTTTAAGTTTTATGGCTGAAAATAGATCCTGGAATGTACACAAATTGCATACATATAGTAGAATAATATTGTTAAGCAACTTCCAAGCCCTTATTTTTGCCATTCACATTGAGAAAATGCCATGATTTTTTTCCATCTGGAGAGCCCAACCTTGTGTATTCCTCATGGCCAAGTCAATTTGTTGGCCTTGAGGTATTTGATAAGTAGCTGACAGATCAAGGACACCGGTGTTACCATTTCTTAATGCTTGATAAAAGGCATTTTCAATTCAGATTATTTAAGCCTGGCGTGCCATATGTAATGCCAATTTATCAGATGCATAATATCAAGAGATGTATGCGCTGTAGGTAGGTCGCTAGAGTACAGCCAATTACCGGTTGTGATCTAAAGATTATTGCAATTATTTATGATGCATTTATTTGTCTGTATCAGATCAGAACAGATGTGAAATGATTAATACTACCGACAGCCTATGATGACTGTACATTCATATTCTTACTAATCTGCACATATTTCTTATATGTGCTTTCAGTATAGTACCACCTCACAATAAATTAACAAGAGCTGTCACTGTAAGATGACAATGCCCCCGACACCGCTTTGATTTTAAATTATGGCCAATCTATGTTCAAGGTCAAGGTCATCCAGGGGTCAAGGTCACCAAAGTATGTGCCTACAGAAAGGTAATGTACCAAGGAATGTTGTGGTAAAGTATGAAGCGAATATGTTAAGTAATAAGGAAGTTATGGCCAATGTTAAAGTTTTTGGACGGAATGACGGACAGACAGACGGACGGACGGACAAGTCAAATTTATGATGCCTCCCTATCGGGGGCATAAAAATAGGTTGCGATACACATACTATCTCTTTCAATATGGCATATGTTTTCCAGGATTACATTTTGATACTTTTCTGATTTTTAAATACTACAACTAACACCAGCTTTATATCAGCATATGAAATCCCGTATTAAGACACTTAGTTTTTGAGGTCACACTTAGGGCAATCTTGGAATTACGTAAACTGTGAGAATTGGGCACGGTTATCATGATGGCAACCGCCCTAGATCAACACTAGAAAGTTTATTTAATGCAAATATTCATCAAAATTTATTGTAGGTAACATAACAGGGTAACTATGTACTTAGCATTACAGGGTTACTAATAAAACAAAAAGCCCTATCAAATGGAATACATTTGTGGATTTTCTACAATAAATGTGTTTTTCCCCAAACATATAAAGAATCAGTGATGTTCATTAATATGCAAATGAGCAAATTGACATAAAGTAATTGCAAATATACAAGCAATTCACTAGCTTTCATTATGTGCCATTTTGCCGTTTGTAGGTCAATATTTAATCACGATATGACCAAAACTGTTCCGAAAATTTGAATGAACAATTTGAAAGGGTTAAGGGTTTAGATAAAGGTTTTGGCCTAAAGCCTCCACTGCAACAATGCAAACATCGCCAAAAATGTTATTTATATGAAGTTCTTTAAGACAAATCGTGTTTACATAATTCCCCCTGAACAGAAACACCTTGTTTCTGAAAGTATTTAACACATTTTGATTGAAAAAATGGCATTTTTAAGGAAAATCATTAATATTCATGAATATGCAAATGAGCTAATTTGCATAAAAATAATAACATATGAAAGGACCAGCTATAAGCTTTAATTTAATACCATTCTAACATCTGTTAGTAAATATTCAACCAAGATATGACCAAAAACGTTATGAAAAATAAAGTGAACAATTTTATAGGGTTAAGGGTTTAAATAAGGTAAACAGTCAAAAGCCCCGACCGCCAAAGTGTAAACATTGCTCAAAATGTTTCTAATAAAATGTTCTTTAAGATAAACCTTGTTTGCATGATTCCCACTGAATAGAAACAATGTTTTTGAAAGTATTTATCAAATATTAGCAAAAATGGTCACAGTTTAAAGTAAAGTCATTAATATTCATGAATATGCAAATAAGGTAATTTGCATAAAATTTATAGCCAATCATTAAGCGAGTCATTATCTTTAATTTGATACCATTCTGACATCTGCAGATCATTATTCGATCAAGATATGACCAAAAAAGTTTTGAAATGATTGAACAGTTTTATAGGGTTAAGGGTTAAGATAAGGGTTGTGGCCTAAAGCCCCAACGGCCAAGGTGCAAACATCGCTCAAAATGTTCTTTATATAGTTTTCTTTAAGTTTATCTACCTTCACATAATTCCCCTGCACAAAAATGCTCGTTTTGGAAAATATTTACCAAGTTTTTGTCGAAAATCGCAATTTTAGGAAAAATCATTAATATTCATGAATATGCAAATGAGCTATTTAGCATAAAATAACTGCAAATGAAAGAGCAGGTCATAAGCTTTCATTTGATACCATTCTGATATCCATTGGTTGATATACAATCAATATATGACCAAATTCATGTTCAAAATTTAAATGAGTAATTTGATAGGGTTAAGGGTTTAGAAAAGCGTTATGGCAAAAAGCCCTAACCGCCAGAGTGCAAACAAGGCTCAAAATGTTTCTGATAAAATTTTCTTTAAGATGGACTATGTTTACAAAGTTACCCTTGGACAGAAACACCTTATTTTGGAAAGTATTTATCAAATTTTTGCCAAAAAATGGAAATTTTAAGGGAAATCATTAATATTCATGAATATGCAAATGAGCTAATTTGCATAAAATAACTGCAAATGAAAGAGCAAGCCATAAGCTTTCATTTGATACCATTTTGACATATGTAGGTTAATATTCAATGAAAATATGACCAAATAAATATTTACAATTGGAATGAAAAAATTGAAAGGGTTAAGGGTTTTAGATAAGGGTTACAGCCAAAAGCCCCAACGGCCAGAGGGCAAACAATGCTCAAAATGTTTCTAAGATAATGTACTTTATGAAAAACTATGTCTACAAAATTCCCCCTGAGGGGGGAGCAAACATGTTTCTAGCCCAGGGACTAATAAGGGATCTGTGGGATGTGAAAGATCTTTTAAAATTCAGCTGATAACACAGTTATGGATTACTAAGAAAAATTCATCCTGGTTGTCAATAACTTTTCAGGCTTACAACAATTGGTTAAACCATTTCCCAAACGGCAAATTTTCAAAATTTCCATTTCAAAAGCTGCTTCAGATTACAAAATTGGAGTATGGACCTTGTTTAAGATAGAATTTGTATACAATTTAACATGGAAAATATTGAGACAAAAGGAGAAACTGCTGGTTATCAGCAGTTTCTTCTTTTATCTCAATGCTTTCCCAAGCCTTTTCTTTTAGGGACGTCAAAAACCAGGTCTTGCTTTCCATTGGGTTAAGCTTACCTTCTGTTTGTCGAGGATTTTCATGGCAAAATATTCTTTGTTTGCTTTGTGTTGCACCAGCATGACTCTACCAAAGGACCCCGTCCCCAGGGTCTTAATTCTGTCAAAATCATCCAGACCAGCAGTGTTCTGTAATACAAAACAATAGCATTCAAAGTTTATTACACATGCATAAAATATTCTAATCTTAACCCTATAATGCCAGTACTCATTGGAGTTGCCTCAATGAGCAGATTCCAATGAGCAAATTTCAATGAGTACCAAAATCATCGAGATCAGCTCAGTGTTCTGCAATACAAACAGTAGTGTATTCACCAATTACAAGACAGCAAAATTCTAGACTTGTCCAAAATCAAATGTGTAGCAGACGACAATATCAAGTGCATGAAGTTCTACATTTTTTGGTATTTTTTTAATAGAAAAACCTTGTGGGAAATGAAGAAATTGCTTGTCACAAGCAATTTCTTCATTTCCCACAATGTTTTCCAAAGCCTTTATCTTGAAGGGCGTAAAAAAGTGTCAATGTCTGGGAATGGGTTGTACCCTATGATGTTGCTAATTATTGGAAGCAGTTCAATGAGACAATTCCAATGAGTACCAAAATCATAGAGAGCAGCAGTGTTCTACAATGAACAAAGTAGCATTCTAAGTAAGATTGTTATTTCTAATCTTAACCCTATGTTGTGAGTACTCATAGGAATCTGCTCAATGATAGGGTTTTTGAGAGGCATCAAAAAGCGTCAATGTGTAGGAATGGGTTAAGTAAATGAACAATTTTGTCATCGAAGAAATGTTTAATGATGGTAATGTAGAGCCTACAGGGTTTGGAAGCAAATTATTGATTGCTGTTCTAAAATTGAACAAATTATCAGTAATGTAGACTGAATAAATATAATGGCTGTTCATGAACCCATTAGAACTGCTATAACAAATTTTCCAATTCAAACTTTGATCCTTTATAGTTGGAAACCCAAAATTAATGTATGATTGATAAATTTGAATCATGGGTGGATCATGGGGTCAGGGGGGGGGGGGGGACCCCCTGGCATTGGCCGAAAATTAAATTTTGACTATATATATTTAGTGTAACGTTACATATTTATTGCATTTTAAGCCATAATTTGAGCTTGGACCCCCCTGGAAAATAATCTTGGGCTTGGACCCCCCCCCCCCCACCTGGAAAAAATTCCTGGATCTGCCCTTGTGAATGATATAGATGTTTTAACAAATAGAAGTAGCATTCCAACATCAAACCTCTCTTTTGTTTTGAAAGTGAAGTGCCATTTGATTTTATCATTCATCCCATTATAATGCCTTGATCGATTTAATTAATACATTAAACAGTCTGTAGACCTATCATCAGCACATCAACTGTTTTGCCTTTGGCAGTGATAAAATGATCAACATTGACATGCTAGTAATACTAAGTATTTATATCATTTGACATTTTCTTGGTCACATTGTGGGCAACATGTAACAATGATGTTTATTATTGTTTACCAATACACATTATTAACTGAGCACAAAGTTCATTTTTTTACAACCCTAATTACTGATTAGGTTTCAAAACTATAGTATGATCACAATATCATAACACATGTTTACAAGTTTTACCTCTTTGAACAAGAGAAAAAGTCAACTTTCAGAACAATTTTGCTACTGTTACGAGTGTGAATATTGCAGGTATATATCTCTCAAGCCTGTAATAATCGAACCATCACATGCAAAATTACAGAAATTTGGAGTTTGATATACCGTAATTATTCTAATAAACGCCCGGGCGTTTATTACAAACATGGTCAATGGAAATGTAGGGGATGGGCGTTTATTAGAGGTATCTTTAGTTTGTTTGTCAAAATTTGTGAATTAAGTGTCAATTAGTGGACTCGAAGTTCAGCAAGTCGAATTTGACAAAATTTTGTTATAAGGACGATTTTTCGATGAAATCTTTTCTTTGCAAACAGATTGAGGGCTGCACATCCTCTTTTTTTATTGCATTTTATAATGATCTTTGTTTATAACTTACATTATATCAATCCTGAGTCGGGGGATGGGCGTTTATTAGAATCACCCTCTTTCACTAAAATTGTGCTTGAAATATGCAGATTTTTAGCCAAGATATGGGGGATGGGCGTTTATTAGAATATGGGCGTTTATTAGAATAATTACGGTAATGCTGTTTACATTCACCATTAATAAATTGTTACAAACATGTGGTACCATAATATTCTGACCATGCCATACATGCATAAGCATAGTTTGGCAAAACATGAAAATGTTTGGACAAGAATTCTAAACAATATCATAACTCCGAAAATGTTTAGCTAGTACGAGCAAACCAAATTCAGGAACATGACAGTAAACTTAAAGGCTTATTGATGATGGGGTCAAAACAAGGCTGTTTGGCACACATCCCAAAATCATGTAGCTGCTGGTGGATAATTTCAGGTTTTTACCTTTATCAAATTTCCTTAATGGTAACTGCATGATTAAAATTGTGTTGGCTGTCTCAGTGCTTTAATATGATCAGCGGCGGATCCAGGATTTCTGTGAAGGGGTTCGGACATTCTAAAGGGGGTTCGGACATTCTAAAGGGGGGTTCGGACATACAAAAGGGGGGCTCGTTTTCCTAGTTTTATGCAATTTTGACATGAATTTCTGCATGAAAATGAAATAATCAGGCTAAGGAGGGGGGTTCGTTCAAACCCCCCGAACCCCCTCTGGATCCGCCACTGTATGATCCAAGATGAAGTTTATTTTATACCTTATTGAAAGGAGAGGGTGGAATTGTTTCAAAACTCAACAAAATGTTCTTGTTGCAGATGCTGGGACTAAATATGGTAATCAGGGCCTTATTTCAGGATTGGGGGAAGACAAAGGACGCTGGTAGAAAGGGGAAAAATCACATGCGGTATCCTTGTTTTGGGGATAATTGTATAACATAGAAAAATACATTTTATAGGCTAAATCCCACTTACACCCACTACTGTAGACTTGAGAACAAGCAGGGCTATATATAAGTTTGTAAAGCTGCAATAATTGTGGAAAAGCTTTCTTTGTTATTTTATTTGGGTTTTAGTGTAATTTTTGAAAATATATCTTGGGGAAAATTTCTTTTTTGGGGAAAAAATTGCATTATTTCTGGAAGGGAAGACGCTGGAAACCAGTGCCACTTTCTTATGGGGAAAAACCCCTGGAAATTCATTGTATTTGGACAAATTCCTTAATATTTTTCTTGACTGTATCAGAAAATCAGAAGCATGTGAGTCAGGTATTGTTTGTTTGTTTGTTTGTTTCAAACTAAAACAATGTCTCATGTGTCAAACATTGACAGGAATACTTTATCTGTTTATGGTTGAATATGTGTAATGGATTAATAATTGTTTGTGTCCTATTGAAATCATTATAATATGTAACCTTCACTTTGTAAACATGATGCCCACATGAGAACAATACAAATTGTGCTCAAGTAGCACATGAAAGCCATGATAAGCAAGACTGGAATGAAGTAAGCCATTAGGCCTAGCCGTGATAGCACCAGCCATGACCTTAAACATTTCGTAAACAAAATCTGCTTTTGAATTAACCCAAGTTTGCAGTAATGAGTTATATTATAACATGTGTAATTTACTAAATCTGACTTTTGATGTTTTTTTAATGAGAAACAATTATTATAACAAGAGCTGTCCGAAGACAGCCCGCTCGACTTTCTAAGTTGCTTAGTATAAAGGGGGCATAACCCCAAATATAGTGGAGCCAGGGTCATGGGCCCTGGTAGTAAGGTAGAGGTTGTGATGAGTAAGTATTCCAAGTTTGGGTTGAATCCCTTTGATAGTATGGAAGTCATTGATGTTTGAAAAAACTTTAACCTTTGTTGCAACGCTGACGCCCGAGTGACAGTATAAGCTCTCATTTTCTTCGAAAAGTCGAGCTAAAAAGTTCATGGGCAGAGACTATAATACACAGTACAGATGACTTGACAAGATAAATGACCCTGCAGAGCATCTCTAGCTAGAGATGCTCTGCAAGGTCATTTATGGCAATATGGTAAGCTATAACAATAAGAAATTGAATGTTGGACATTAGAATGTCAAAACTAGGATGTTATTATCAGATGTGAAGGGTTTAATACATTATGATAAGTTTTCATATTTACCATAATAGTCAACCAAGATAGTATGAACTTGAATTTTGAGAGATGTTTCTAAAGTGGAGGGATTTTGACAACCCTTTGCAATTTACTCAAGTGACACATTTAATGATATTTACATTATGTGCCGTGTCATGTAAAAAGTTTGAAAGTATGTCTATGAATCAACTGATGACCATGGTACAAATTTTTTTCAGTGCGAGTTATAGCCAGAGTACTTTGACCGCCACCCCGAGTTAAAACAATTTTTTCTTTGGCTTAGTTTTGTTTCTGTTTCATCATTAATTATGAATCTTTGACCATTGATACAGTGAACCAAAATGAATGTGGGACACTTGTGTCTTATTAAGAAAACATTGTCGAAGTGGGGTCATTACATACACGCAGATGTCCCAGATTATATTAAGGTAGAATATCCGTAATATGGCCATTTTGAGATTCATAAAACATTGGCTTTTTTCGAGCCTTGTCGTAACGTTTCTGAACTTATTCGGGTGTGGTCGTAAAAATTCGGCGGTGGAAAATTCCACAGCAGAATATTTTCAATGTCGCCCGAATAATTCTGACGTAGCGCTAATGTTATTAGAGGTATTCTACCTTAATATAACTTGCATCATTTATTTTGAAGTCTAAAGCTCCTTTCATTAAATTTGGACCAATTGATATTTTTTGTGGTTTAATAAAGGGTTATTGTATTATTGACCTTTCATAACTGCTGAAGGCTATATCTGGTAGTATAATACCCTAGATTGATGTCCACAGATAAACATCAGTTTCAGCTACATAGATGCATTAACCCTTTCCCATACAGGATTGGATTTTGATGTCCCTAATAGAAATGGATTGAGAAAACATTGAGACAAAAGAAGAAAATGCTGATGATCAGCATTTTCTCCTTTTGACTCAAAGTTTACTGTGCTTTATTATTCACAAATTTCATCTTAACTTACAACGAATTTGTTATGTGAAGTAGCATTCAAAATGCAAAAAGGGTTTTAACCCTTTTCCAAAACAACAAACTTTACATCTTTTGAAATTAATTTAGCCCATTCACAAACAACGAAATTCAAGAACAGTCAAATTAGAAAGGAGTTGCAGACGACCAAAATAATTGAAAGCAAAAGAAGGAAATGTGCATTATAATAGAGCTAAGAAAATATTGAGACAAGAGGAGATAATTGCATTTTCTTCTTTTTTCTCAATGTTTTCCAAAGTCTTTTCTATTCAATATCAAATTTTGGTGAATAGGCATTGTAAAATTAACAAGATTTCTTCATGAGGCTTCTACATGTTACTTTTTATAATTTAACAAGAGCTGTCCAAAGACAGCGCTCTCGACTTTCTAAGTTGCTTAGTATAAAGGGGGCATAACTCCAAATATAGTGGAGCCAGGGTCATGGGCCTATAATAGTAAGGTAGAGGGTGTGATGGATCATGGTGAATAAGTATACCAAGTTTGGGTTGAATCCCTTTGATAGTATGGAAGTTATTGATGTTTGAAAAAACTTTAACCTTTGTTGCAACGCCGACGCCAACGCCAAGGTGACAGTATAAGCTCTCATTTTCTTCAAAAAGCCGAGCTAAAAAGTAAATCTGTCTCAAACAAAAAGCCCAGTTTAATGTTGCAAATTACTACAAACGCAACAAAGTTGCACAGAAAAAAATCTTTTTGTTTGCAAAGTACAAGGTTAATATAAATTATTAATTGCAAGTCAATGGTTTTAACAAATAGCCCTTGACATTGACACGCTGAAGTAGATCCATCATGATCTATATTTAGATCATCCTATTTCCTCCTACATGAAGCTTTATGCCATATATGCTGCATGAATACAACGAATGATGGGTGAAAAACTGAAAATTTGTAATTAATATAATGGTTTTAACAATCTCTAGTGGAAATAGCCTTCAAATAGGTATTAAACAATGAACTCAGTTGATTCAATCAAAGAATCTTTAGACCAATCAACTTGATTGGCCTAAAAGGTTCTTTGATTGCATGACAAGCTGGCAGAATCTTCAGCAAAATGAAGGAGGCCTGTTACTGAAAGAAGAAGCTAATTGTAATTTGTTGTATGTATTTGAACCATATGATCAGAATTAAACATTTCCCTAGAATAAAACCCAGCCCAGGTTTTCGAAAAAACTTAAGTACATTCTCAAGTCTCAAATCTGAGCATCCTACCAAAATCACACGAAATCCATGTGAACTTCAATCCAATTATACCCTTCAACATTTGAGAGTATTCCATTGAAGTTGAGCATGTACTCATGAGTATGTACTTAGAAGTTTTTTCGAAAAACCAGGGCCTTGTTTTGATATCCCTGTCAGAAACTGGGGGGAAATATAGTAAAAAAAGAAGAAAATGCTGATAACCAGCAAGTTTTCCTTTTCCCTTAATATTTTCCATGCTGCAACATACGAAATTACTACTTTTGACATAAATTTCTTAATTTCCAACAATGTTTTCTACATAGAAAGATAGATGTAAAATTTCACTTACTTGAATTTGACATTTGCAACATCTTTGAATTTAGACTAGTCTAAAATTTTGCTGTCTGTATCATAATGGGTTATACCATTGCAGTGTAATATTTCGCCATTTGGAAAAGAGTTTCGACTTTTAAACATTTGAACATTTTTATAAAGTATTTCCTTACCTGTCCTGGGTGATCCCATTTTTGAGTAAATTCTTCTTTTGCCTTTGCTAAAAACTCTTTGACTGAAAAAGAAGAAAACATAGAAATTCATTAATTATTGCAAAAATGATAGCCTGCATTACGCTTGCAGGCAACTTGTTTTAACCAATTCCCAATTAGAACTGAGTTTCGACATCACGTATAGAAACAGCTTGGGAAAACATTTAGGCAAAAGATGAAAGGTTAACGAAGGGTTATCAGCATCTTCTCCTTTTGCCTCAAAATTTACTTCGCTATACCTGCCAGTAATACCCGAAAGGGGAGTTAGGCAGTTTATATAGATAGATAAAGTACCCTATATTTTGGTTGCTCAGTTGTTGTTTTTAGCAGCTTAAGCCTTGGACCTCCATAAAAATAAAAATGTTGCCATTTGTGTTCATAGAATGTCGAAACTTCCAAGGAAATTATTAATCTAAATATGATTATGATTATCCCACCATTTGTCGAAGATGTGCGCTTAGATTTCGCACTGGACCTTATTCTATTCAAATGGTAACCAATGTGAATTGTCGGGAGCAAATCATACAGTACTGTACAAGGTGTAGGGTCAAAAAGGCCCGAAACCAGAAAGGCCCAGTCCAAAAAGGCCCGGTCCAGAAAGGCCCACTTTTGAAACTGACCAAAAAGGCCCAGTCCAAAAAGGCCCACTATTCAAAATGATAAAAGGATGGGTTGCAATAAGGGTTCAAAAAATAGATTTTCTTTAAATTCTGTGAATTGATAGGGTTACATAATATCTTTAATTTGTATGTGTAAAAATTCTGATGAGGGCTTATTTTTGGAGATAATGGCTAACAAAGTGGGTGGGGTAAATTGACACGAGAAGCATTTTTTTACTTTGAAGTTAAATAACTTTTTCTGTATGGATCAGATCGAAGTGAAATTTTGCATGTACTTTCAATGTACTAAGGACAGAATATTTTCGGAATAATTAATCATGTATGTCAGTTTGTTGATTTTCTGTATTCGTCCTTCTGTCGATCTCAGATTTTGCTTATTTTTGATGCACTAACTTTACGAAACTATCTCTACAAACTTTATTTTTGTATGAATTGACATGATATTTTGTGAACATAATCCTTCATAATGTAGCTAGATATGTGTAAACTTTGGGTCAAATTCATTGCACAGAACCAAGGTTATTTGACCTTGACCTTCAAAGGTAATTCTAAAAAGTCACTTTTAATATTTTTCAGCTATATCTTGATATAAAAATGGTCTTATAAAGTATATTTCAATAAATAAAGTCACAGGTATAATATTCTTACTGTTTTAAGTTTGTTCAATGTAAATTTTAAAGTAGAACTAGACCTTGATATACAGAACAATAATGACTTTTAAAAAGGAAATTGTCCACTTGCCCTTTACAAATCCTTGTTATTATGTGCAAAAAAGTCAGCATCAATCGTGAATTTTCCACTGAACTAAGTAATTACAACGAGGATATAATGAAAATAACTTTATTTGCTTAAAATTCACTTCATATACCAATTTTCATGATAAATTTTCACTCAAAATCTTAAAATTAAATATTTTAGAATAACCTTTGAAGGTCAAGGTCAAATAACTTTGGTTCTATGCAATGAATTTGACTCAAAGTTTACACATATCTAGCTACATTATGAAGGATTATGTTCACAAAATATCATGTCAATTCATACAAAAATAAAGTTTGTAGAGATAGTTTCGTAAAGTTAGTGCATCAAAAATAAGCAAAATCTGAGATCGACAGAAGGACGAATACAGAAAATCAACAAACGGATATACATGATTAATTATTCCGAATATATTCTGTCCTTAGTACATTAAAAGTACATGCAAAATTTCACTTCGATCTGATCCATACAGAAAAAGTTATTCAACTTCAAAGTAAAAAAATGCTTCTCATGTCAATTTACCCCACCCACTTTGTTAGCCATTATCTCCAAAAATAAGCCCTCGTCAGAATTTTTACACATACAAATTAAAGATATTATGTAACCCTATCAATTCACAGAATTTAAAGAAAATCTATTTTTTGAACCCTTATTGCAACCCATCCTTTTAAATTATAGATCTACTTATATATTTTAGGGTCTATTTCACCATTTTATGTGATTTGTGATATAATAATAGATAAATGAATTGATAAATAATAGAATAAGACCCATAAGTGATTTTAAGTTAAGGTTCATGTAAATCCGGTATCAACATAAAATTTGAAGTTGATTTTTGCATTTATTCTTAACATGTATATGCCATATTATATATCAAATTAAAGCTCTACATAAGAAGATGTTAAGCGACTTAATTCTGGTTTACCTTGTACAGCATAATCAAAATATTGCTAAAAAGGACAACTTCTTGGAAAACCGAGAACGTAGTTATCCTTGAATGAAGTTAGCTTAGTTTTTCACAAAAACATACACAGAGGTCTGATCTAGGTAGTACTACTTCTTACATGAAGTTTCTTTATTCAGAAAATCTGCCTTTACGAAAAAAAGTTTGACATTTCTTTATTTTTCATATGTAATTCATGGTGGTACTATTTTTTTTGCAACATGAGGTATGGTTAGATAATGGGGTCATTTTTTCAAGCTGTCAAAGGCGGTTTTATCATAAATGATCATTTATTTTAAGTCTGTCGATTAAATTAAAGTAAAAATTGTTGCCACAGCCACAACATATGTCACTTGACACCTTAGGCCTTATTTTATTTTTCAATTTACATGCTATCAAGTTTTATCCCAGAAATTCAAAAGTATAACCCATTATAAAAGTTCTTTGTTATCAAAATTATATCAACAGTTAGTATAATATTCCCTTTGATTGTTAAGCAATATTGCTCAGTAATTGCATTGAAACTATACAGAAAAAAACGTGATACATAACTGGAAAATAAAATTTTGTAATGACCAACTTTGTACACCATACTATTCTTAATTCAAGTTGAAATCTTATTTCAATTAATAATTCATTTAACTCTTTCACTGCCATAGGCGACTTTTGTCGCTTTACCTTTCCCTGCCATAGGCGACTTCAGTCGACAAATTTATGGGAGCGAAATATATGAGTACCCACAACATAAAAAAGAAAAAAATATTGTCATTTCATAAATAACCTTTAAATTTTGGTCACATATAGGTGCTTAATTTGTCTGTATGTCATGAAAATTTGAAAGGAATCCATGAAATGAGTAAAAAGTTATGCATGATTTTGTGTACAGGGTATCGATTCTTGGAAATTTCTTCGAATTAATTTGGCGGTGAGAGACCCCTTCAAAGGTCAATATTTGGCAGTGAAAGGGTTAAAATGTAAATATTGGAATAGAAGACATTTAAATTGTGTTTAGTATGCGTTGAAGTTGTTTATTTACGAAATAAATTAGTTTTTTAACCAATTTTCAAAATGTCAACAAACACGAGTTCCGGTTTCTTATCATTCATAATAACAAATGACGCGATCCATAATCTTTGAAAATCGAAGAAGGATCGTGTATTCATTGTCTTTAAACTTATAGATGCTCTTAATTCTGATCAATTGCCAGCGAATATATACCTTTTTAAACCCCAAACTGTAAAATGTTTCCATCCGTTTTCATATTGTTTACACGTCCGGCGGAATACACACGGCATATAGCCGCATATGAGTAAGGCGCGTTAGTAAGTAGTCCGTATTTTTCAGATGTCAAGTATCAAATTCCACGATTGGTTCTATCCTAAATTTTGTACAATTTATCATCAATACAATCGTTTATCAATGTTGTGCGATGTTTTGTCAAATGTTTTATTTTTTTAAAGATACAAATTTGCGGAATAATTTTCTCGTCTAACTCGGCAAGAAGGAAGGTGTGGAAACCGAAACTGAAAATAGGTAGACTCATTTTATAACAGAAAAAGTTGTTTACTGTCCATGGATCGTTGCTTTGTGCCATTGAAACACGCACTACAGATATCAGGTATGACAGCTGCAATGCAATAGCTTGTGTAAACCTTATAAGTACTTGTGAATTACATCGTGCAAATTTTGAAAACAAATTTTGCAAAATGGCCGACCCAAAAATCTTGGCATGCCATGTGTTTTCGTGAATATCTCGGTTACCACTTTCACTATTCTGTGTACGATGGTAGTAGTACCTCATTTAGAATTTGCACATTATATTGACATATTTGAATGGAGAAAATTTGTTATGGGGAAAAAGTTGCTGGTTTTGGGAGAAATCCCAATTTTTCGACTTTTTCATTGGATTTTTATTCTCTGTTTTGCTCTGTCTGGCAAATGACCTATGCATATAGCATGTTATTGTCATAATGTACAAGGACATGTATGTAATTTTCATTGAAACAATTGTTTGAATTGTTGGCAGGAGTGAGTCCGAGCGACACAATATCACCCGTTTTGGACTTTTCTAAACCCTTAAATTAATTTGACCCCTAAGTAGCCTTACATCCCGTGGTTTCGATAGCCTTATCTAAAACCAAGTCCATGTACATTTGCAAACTGATTTTATAAAATTCTGACCATCTCAATAGATTCAATAACCATAGTTGTTAACAAAAAAATAGGAAAACAAATTTTGTAAACAGACTAACAAAAAATATTTGCCAGAATATTCAAAGCATGTGATCTCGCGGCGTCAAGGTGATGCTCTCGTCATTTCGATAGGGCTTTGTTTTAGTCCCCATTTAAAGCACTAGGATGACCTAATAAAATCGCAATTTTTTTGATAGGGACTTGCTAAACCATGGAGAAAATCAAGCGTCTTGAAAACCTTGCCGGGTTGGAAAGAGGCTTGGATAATGTTGAATGATTTTTACCCTGACCTTGATTTTCTAGTTTCTGTTTTGTTTTCCAAAAATATTGTTTTTTATGTAATGACCAGTTATCTCAAAATTTCTATGACCCAAGACTTTGTCTTTTCACAAAAGAATTCAGATGCAAATGGAATGATATTCAGATTGTAAGCACTTTTGAAAAACACAAGGCTATCGAATGCATGGAACCTATTGAAAGCATGGGAGGAAAGGATATATTATATTTGAAACACTATGTGATTTATGATAGATTTAATAACAGACGAATTAATTGGTAAATTGTAGAATTAGATCTATAAGCGATATATGGGCCTATCTTGATTAGATCACCTGCACCTTCTTGGAATTTGGAGCAGTTTGAAATTTTGCCATCTGGTAAAGGGTTACCTATTGCATGTCAACTACAACAACAATGACAACATAATCGAAAATTGTAATTATAAACTCTAAAAATATCTTTAAATTCATATAATTATATCCACAATATTCTTTGCTTTATAAACTGGGCCTTTCTGGACTGGGCCTTTTTGGTTTTGGGCCTTTTAGTACAGTGGGCCTTTTTGGTTTCGGGCCTTTCTGACCCCGATTCACTGTACAATTTAAGAATTCCAAGTACTGGCATATATCATTCACAATAAATCAGCAAAAAAAATGAGTGCAAATTTAGCTAATACAAGGACAATTATAGGAGAGTCTGTTCAAAGGAATCCGTAGCGGCACCTGTTTTAGTGAGATTTGCACTCTTTCTATGTCAGTTTGTCATAATTCTATTACCAAGTCAAGATATGTGTTGTTTTTTCACTCAATGAATGCAGTTCCAAAAATTTAGGTCAAATTTTTAAGATTTATTCATTCAATCAATCAAGCATTTTCATACCATTTTCTGCTGGGTCACCCTTTTTGGCAGTAGCAGCGTTACCCATGCTGTTCCAAAATTATAATCCGACAAACAATCAAATCTCTTATAGTAATCAAATACACAAAATTATCAGTATGGTTTAAAAATAACTAGGTGTACTATCCATTGAATACTGTGTAGTAATGTATGCTAGGTGCCCGGTAGTGTTGTAGGAATAAATAAAATGTCAACACTTCACATTTATAATGAATATCTTATCATTTAATGTTTTATTTTACATTCTGCTTTATACATGCATATGGTGCTAATTTCAATAAAATACTGTTCATAAGACTAATTTCCGTGTTTTAAAGAACTATATTTTCAAGCGGACGCAAGTATCCCAGGGATATGTAATGGGGTTATCGTACAAGGTGATATCGACTCTTTTGATGCTAAAAATAGAAATATTTCTAGTGATATATCAGTCAAAACCAGACAGCAGTGGCTAACTGGGAAAAACAAAATAAACAATCAAACCCCTTCTGTTTTCTGATTCTTTCTAAAAGCACAAAACCCATTTGACATTGAGTTCTGACGATTAGCAACACCGCTTTCATTGATTTGTTTCTAAGACTTTGAAAGTTCTATCTTCAACAAAAAGAGACAATCTGGGCACGTACACCAAGGATCAAGATTTTTCTCGTAATCTGAATGGTCATCTGCATGATCCCTTTTACCCATTCCTGCTCCACTTTTCTTGAATATTTTAGAAAATAACTTAGTCTCTGATTTTGCAGACGGAGATTTCAGACAAAGCGCCTGGCTGACTAGATGGGCTGGTAAAAAACGTCATGAAACTCCTGTTGTCGTCGTGCCTTATGAATCTTTACCAAATCTAGATAACCCTTTCATCAATTTCTAATATCTAGATCGAAGTCCACAACGACATTTTATTTGTTTGTTGCAAATGAAACTGCAGAAATACAAATGTCTGCAGATGAAATCCTCTGTCAGAAAAAGCGTCGTGGGAAGAGGAACTCGATATATCTTTGTAGACCGTCGGTGCTTTTCTTTTAAGTTTCTTGAATTAAATCCCAAGATTGATGTTTCGGTAAATGGTGGCGCAATCATTCATGCATAATTATGAAACAATTTAGAGAAAGGGTAAAATCATTTTTTTCTGTGCAATGTAAGGGATGCCACTCGAACTTCAAGATTCCAAATATTGCTCGACTTATTTCCCTTTATAGGCCACTTCTAATGGTTCATTACGGTTTCACTCTATATTAACGTGAAACTCAAAGGTTGCTGAAAATGTAAAAATTTTCTTTGATCATGGAAATGGAATAAAAGCATACATGGCATATCATACCAAATAAAATAATGAACAAATCAGTAATGATGTTTTTATGTAGGCCTATATTTTGAAGAGGGTTGGATAATACAATAGGCGCGTTTCATTTTCCTAGTAGGCCTAATTACACATTTTTTTCAAAATTGTATATAATTCGGAAAACGAACCTCCCTAATTGTAAATTCGAACCCCCTTTCAGAAATCCTGGATCCACCACGTTAACGTCTGCATGGAAAAGAAATGGCCAGGCTACGTTCAAACGCTGCAACACCAGTCTTCTACAATATTTAGCTCTTTTTCACAATAATTGAAGTAACACTATGAATGTAGACCACAGCTGTTCAAACAGGTTATTTAGGTACCCACCCCCACCCAACACCATCTGGATTCGCCACTGAACCCTTCCCAATCAAAAGTTTGACTTACAAATAGCCTACGTAAAAGAAAATGCTCGAGAAAAGGTTAGAACAGAAGAGGAAACTGCCGAACAAACGTTTTATCCGTTTGCCTCAATATTTTCTGTGCTGTATCGCATTTAAACCCAAGTATATCCTTATCAACACCAATTCTTTAGTCTACAGATCCTTTCAAATGGCAATGAATTTTGTGCTAAAAATAGACTTGGTTAATCGTTATGTTTTGAAAAACGGTCTGTGTTGTTATAAAATCTCGTAACTACGGCTTGATTCAAGCCGTAGTTACGAGATCTTATTACAACACCTAGACGAAATGGATTTGTTTGTCCGAAATTACGTCACAGTCAACTGAATAAAATCGTTCCCTATTGGATCATTCAGTGTCTAAAGTATCAATGGTTATAAACATTTTCGTCTACAAAAAAATGTCTTCGTGATAGTTGCATACAATATTAAGAGAAAAAGAAAATTGTTGGCATTCATAATCACTCTTTTTTCCCTCAACATTTCCAAAAATGTCCAATCTGAACACCCCAAACATGGAAAGCCTATAGGCCTAATTCGGGAACAGTGTAACACTGGCGGATCCAGAGGGGGTTTGGGGTTTATACGAACCCCATCTGTAGACCGGTTATTTCAATTTCGTAAACATTGTGTAATTCTAGGAAAACGAACAACCTTTCCTTATGTTCGAAGCCCTTCACAGCAATCACGGAGCCGCAGCTGTATAAGTGGCATAACCCTTTTTCAAACGACAAAATAGTGGACCAGTTCGATTTGATAGGCTAAACAAATGACGCAATCAATAAAACAAAGTACGGGATAAATGCATATCAAAACATGGAAAATATTAATTAAGAAGAAATGAGAGCATGCTAGTAATCAGAATTTTCTCATATCGGTATTCACCCAAATGCTTTCCCTGGATTTTTTCATTAAGGAAGTCAACGGTAGGTCTTGTTTGGGGGAAAATTAAGTTCGGGGTTTCCATTTTTCGCTCAAATCAACCCTTATAAAATTTTAAAAATTGCTTGGCAATCAACAAATTGCATTGTTTGGTAAATGCTTAACCTCCGACTTTTTCAAAACAATATATGACTTTCTCCCCATCCCATTACAATAAGCTGTAAGGCCCTTATATCTTAAGAAATTCTCCACATCTTAAGACCTTCGAATTTATCAACAAATACATTGATTCTGAGACATTTCAAGTTTATTTGATTAAAAAAATTGTCAGTTAACATCGTGGAAAAGGAAAAATATCTTATTTGCGCAATTTCTTATTTTCCATATTGTTTACAAACATACATGGTCATTTGCATTTTCAATAGGCCCTATATGCTTGAGATTCATAAATGATTGCATGTTTGATGCCACTCAATCTGATTAGCAGTAAATCTCAATAATCATTGTTATCAATGATCACTGTGGATAATCACGTGATACAATATTTTCAGAAAATCTTCAATACCTTTGTAAATACTGGGCCGATTTGAATTCGGTTTGAAGCAGAGAATGTGGACAGACGCCACGCATTAGATGGACGTGGTTGATTTTTTTTTTCTTTTTTTTTTTTTTTTTTTTTTTTTTTGAAAAATCAACTGATACAAAAGTTATTGAAGATAAACAAAACTTTTGGTTTATCTTCAATAACTTTTTTATCAGTTGATTTTTCAAAAATCCAACACGTCCACCTTATTCCTGGCATTTTCCCACATTCTCTGCTTCAAATCGAATTCAAATTGGTCAAGTATTAAAACAGATATTGAAGATTATCGGAAATTCTGAGTCACGTGATTATACACCGTGATTATTACGGTCAGTTGTTACTGAAAAGTTAACATCAGATTTTGATCAGATTGGATGAAACTGGACCACTACGGCTTCACGCTATTCCTCAGAGAATCATGAAAACGTCCAACAATAACACTTTCCTAAACAAGACCGGGTTTTCACGTTCTTGGGGCCTAATTGAAAATGTTTGAGAAAACATTGAGACAAAAGAAGAAAATGCTGGCTACCAGCATTTTCTCCTTTTGTCGCAAAATTTTCCCAGTTATATCATACACAAAACTTATCTTTATCAACACCCATTTTGTCGTCTGCAGCAGCTTTCAAATTGGACCAATCTTAATTTTTGTCGTTTGGGAAAGTGTACTTTTCAAAAACTGTAGGCTACTGGAGATTGGTGATACGATCAAAGGGAGACAAACCCTTCCAATAAACAATTTTTCAAAGTACGACTATCTCCGCCTTGAAATAACAGTAAGGATCTTTTGATAAATGAACTGATATGTCTCGAACTAATGTGTTTGAAGAAGATATGAATCTTTCCTAGGGCAAAAGCTGAATTAGTTGGGATGTGAAAAGGGGAACATTAAGACAGCCTATAGCATCGTGGATCAAGATCAGCCTGAGTGTACGCGCAGTCTGATCATGGTCCGCCCTTCTCGTTTACAGCTCCACAAAACAGGTTAAGTAACAATAGAACATTGCAGATTCCGATCAGACTGACTGTATACTACAAAGACTTACCCCTTTTTACATATACAAGCTCGAATCTATTTCACAACTATGAATTTCGAAAATACACGTAGATTGGTCTGGTTTGCGAAAACTTGTTGGTGGTTGTTTACCCGGCCCAATAAAATCACAGATTTTGACGTCCCCGAACGCAAAAGTAACACCATACTTTTCTCTAAATGTTTTCTATGCCCAACTTCGAAAGAAACCTCCATTAAGCACATTTGCACATGAATTGATAATCGTCTGCACATGCAACGTCCCATTCGTGAGGGTGAAATGCTTTCGAAAACATTCAGACAATGTAAGAGAATGCTAATAACCAATATTTCTCCTTCTCTTCAATATTTTCTATGCTACAATATACACATTTCAATTTTTGACATATACTTTATCATTTTTGTCTGCAACCCCTTCAAATTGGACAGGTCTGAAATTCCACCATATAGGAATGGACTAAGACACACTGGTGGTGAACTCGGCCAAAGCGTGGGACGTTTTTTCGCGATCCCAGTATTCCGTCGGTGTTGTTATAAAATATCGTAACTACGGCTTCGATAAAGCCGTAGTTACGAGATTTTATAACAACACAGACGGTTTGTCAATACATATCGGTAAACCCGATCTAGTTTTAGAACAAATTCATTGTTATTAAGAAAACTATCCAATTAAATCAGATCTTTGAACTCACATTTAAACGCAACATATCTTAATCCGAGTCTTCTCTGATGTAAATACGCTCTTTGATATTTTGATTTTTCGCTATTTTACATCAGAGAAGACTCGGATTAAAAATATCTATACCTTGTTGTAGCGAAAAACGTCCTTCGCTTTGGCCGAGTTCACCACCAGTGAGACAGTAGGCCCCTAACTTTCAAATCAATAGATTACCAGTAGCAAGTGTTGATCTCAGACTTGTGTCCACAATTCCAACAAAGCTACTGCAATCGCGACCCTCGAGACTGTTTGCAACTTTTTGCCGTTTGGAACGAGTTTGCAACACGATCTTGAGTAACGATAAGATCCGAGAATATTCGAATGAAAGCTACTGGTTCAGATTCAGGACACAGAATCGAGAGGGCTTAACCCATTACCAAACGGCAAAATTTTGGACTGATCCAAATTCAAAGAAGTTGCAGACGACATTTTCAATGTGATGAAACTTGGAAATTGTATGACTTTTTGGGTAGAAAACATTGTGGGAAATGAAGAAATTGCTTGTCACAAGCAATTTCTTCGTTTTCCACAATATTTTCCAAAGCCATTTTCTTGTAGGGAGCCAAAAGGAGTCACTGTGTGGTAATGGGTTAATCTAGGTTTTAAGACATTGTTTACAAAACGACGAAAAAATGAACAGCACTTCCCGAGACAGCAAAAAATTGATTGTTTCAATTTGAAAGGTGCTGCCTACAAACAATAATGGACAGTGATAAAGACTGGGAATGAAAACATAGCACAGACAATATTGCGGTGAAAGGAGAACATGCTGATCAAGGGCGGATCCAGGATTTTTTTCCAGGCGGGGGGGGGGATCAAAGCCCAAATGACAGCTTTTAATAAGAAGTTATATAGTCAAAATTCAATTTTCGGCCAATTCAAGGGGGGTGGGTCATGACCCCCTGACCCCACCCCTAGATCCGCCCTTGCTGATCATCGACGTGTCCTTCTGTTGCATATATTTATATTTTCTCTGACCTGTTCAAACAGGGACGTAAAATTCGGGTCTTGTCTGGGAACGTTTTCAACCCAAATACAAGGCCTGGGTTTGACGTCCCGAATACAAACGGCTTCGAAAAACATTGAGGCAAACGAAGAAAATGCTGATAACCAGCATTTTCTCCTTTTGCGTCAATATTTTCTGTGATAAATTGTAGAAAATACTTACTTTAGGACAAATTGGACCAGCTTTATTTTTAAAGTTTGGTAAGGATTAAAGAAAAATCAACCTGTACGCATTAAACTATAACAAAAGGTATTAACGTTTGCTAATGTCATCGTGTTTAGTGACGTGTATCGATGCTGAACATCCGATTGTATCTCAATCATTTTAAAACTCAATTTTAAATTTTACAAACGCCCTTTAAATTATGGTTGACAGTCGGTGTGTCGATATCGGATAAGTCGAATTTCTGCACAAGTCGAAGTGAAAATAAGGTCACGTCCTCATCATTTAAAAGTGATCTTTTCGCACTTCCGGTTGGCTGAACGAAGATGGACGCTTTTCAGAGCAGAGGAGAATCGACGATTTAAATCCGGTGCTATCGATCTTATAAACTCAAATAGTGATTTATAAACCGTCATAAAACAAATTTAAACATTTGAGGCAGTGTTTAGGAGATTATTGTTGCAATCTAACCAAGACTTTGGCATATTTTTGTCATCAAATTCCAACTTGAACAATCAATCAAACGCCGCCATATTGATTTTTTTGTGAAATTCAAATAACTCTTGGGCTATCTCGTGTTCTGTTTACTTTGACCACAATGTTAAAAGGAATTTAGTAATTTAGACTTTATTGTTCCAAACTGCATCTCGTAAGAAATAGAGCTGCAGCAGATTTGTTCTTGTACAAATGACATAAATTTACGATTTGGAAAAAAATTGGTTCACCGTGTGCGGAAGAAACTTAGAGTAAAAAGAAGAATTAAGACAAGTAAGTAAATCACAGTACAAACCAATTATAAACAAATCATGATGAATTACTAATGTAATAAAACCAATAGGGAGTCTAACAGTCGTGATTGACTGCAATACACTGTTGGACATTTTTTGTCATTTTTTGTCACTCATGATATATTTTCATTAATCTACTGTGATATATTTTCGTGTTTACTAATTCCGCACGGTTGAACACATTCTAATAATGTCGTAAATAAAAGTCAAGGATTATTGAGATTAACAGTCGTGATTGACTGCAATACACTGTTAATCAAAAACAAATATCAATGTAATATAACTTAATCAAAAGTAATCAAAAATTAATTAAGACATCATATCATAAATAACTGTCATAGAGCAAATTGTCACCCCAATATTCCAATAAAATGTTGAAAAAACCAGTTAAAGATTATTAAGATTAACAGTAGTGATTGACTGCAATACACTGTTAGTCAAAATATTCAAAACTACAATTTAAATCATAATTGAACGCCAAATAAAGACATCTAATCAAAAATACGAGTCAAATCATAACCGCACATAAAACTAAAGAATCACAAAATTAAATATAAAAAATGTAATCCACGGAATGGAATCAATAGAAAGAAAACCGATAGAAGACTTTCTGGATAGAGAGAAATCAATAGCTAGACTGCCAAACTATGACAGACTTGTAATCCTTTCTGATAGTAAGGGAAACTACCTGAGAACAGAACTAGAAAAATTCAAGTTTCTAAACCTAGAAATTCTCTGGTGGACAAGCAGCGGGAGGAATACCTATTTAGGAACAAAATATCTTACCGAACATATACAGGAATTACAAGACAAGAAGAAAACTTTGATTCTATTTTGGCATTTTACCTGTGACCTCACCTATAAGGAAGGAGACTACATATACCAAAGATACCAGGAATATGCTGACTTAGAGATAAGACTGAGACCATCATTAGACACACTAAGAGAAATACATTTCCTTGAAGAGTATATAGACATTGGCATATTAGAAGTGCCACCTATCTTCACAAAGGACTGGAACAGATTAAAAAGCTACCCAAATTGGAGGCAAATTGATGACTCTACCCTCCATGACCAAATAGCGGAGTTCAACAGCCTTGTGAGAGAATACAACGAGACTCTAAACTACAGATCTCCCAAATTTACAATCGACTTTGTACACCAAAGAAAAAATAATTACAACAGAAACAAAAACAAAAAGAAAGAAGAACCCAAAACCAAAGAGAATCTCGTGTCAAAACTATTGAAGGACGGAGTCCATCCCATAGGCATTGTCGCGCAGAAGTGGTTACTAAAGATTATCATTAGCTGCTCCATAGTCGATCCTCATCAATAGGTACCCCTACGTCGGCTACTGTTTGAGTGATTGACTGCAATACCAAACTTTAGCTGACATTAAAGGGACCGTTGATAGCCAAATCCGGAAAAAAAATAAAAGATAAAATGGCTCACAGGCTAATGACCCAGCAAAAATCCATCCACAGCACACCAATCAGGAAGTCAGGAGAAACAGAATTAAAAAGAAAATGCCCACAAAGTCCAGAAACACCAGAATTTAAATGTTCCAAATGTACAAAGGAACATAATGGAAAATATATAAAATGTTCCAATTGCGCGCTACCATGCTGTATAACCTGCTTAGGCCTCACAAATAGGACATATGATCTGTTCAAGAATGGGGGAATGGATGAATTTCAGTACAACTGCAGAAGTTGTCAATACTCCATGCCAACGCTAAGCAACATAACAGAAAAGATAGAAAAGCTAAGTGCACGACAAGAAGAAAGAATCACACTACTTGAGAACAGGATGGAGAGGCTTGAAATTGAAACAAGAAAGAGTGTACAAACAGAATTAATAGATTTCAAAGATGACCTTACAGCAGAAATGGAAACAAAAATAAAGAACCTGGTCGATGAAAGGACGAAAGAACACGACGACAGAAGAAGACGGGAGACTAACATTGTCATCTTTAACCTAAAGGAGGGCAGGAATGCTTCGGGATCGGTCAACAAAATTTATGACGAGACAAACGTTATAAGACTGGCTAGTGACTTAGGGATTGATGACCTCAGTATAGAGACCTCCTATCGTCTGGGTAAAAAAGTCAACGGAACAACACGACCTCTAAAAGTTATCCTGAAGGACAAACAACAAAGAAAAAAGATGATAGACAGTTCAAGATTTATCAAAGAAAAACTAACTGGCCATCTCAATGAAGTAATCATCGTCAAAGACCTTACTGTAGAACAGCGCGAACTTAAAAAAGAAAAAAGAAAAGCTAAGGCAGATAAAGCAGACATCAATCATACCATTCGTGAAAACACCAATCAAAAAACGATCGAAAATAATCCGGAAAATATATTGGTACAACCACCTACCTCGAACAACCTAGCAAATATTGTCATTTCACCAACGAGGCTCTCCCAAGAAGCTGGTAACCCTTTCATGGAAGACACAATAATCGACAAATCAAATTTACATGAAATGTCAGTAATGGAAGCAACTATCAATGCTGGTGAAGAAACAATTATAGGCGGGTTCAGCCTGTTAGCCTCAGAACACCAGAGTACGTTGAATTCTAACAACCACAAACAGTCATGTGACTAACAATTTTAAACCCGACAAGGGAAACTGTTTTAACTGTACATACATGCTTTTAAATAACAATGATGAAGAACATGTAAAACATGAACTTAACTTTGTATATACAAATGCAGATTGTATGACTTCAGCCAAGTTTGGAGAATTGGAGCATATTGTGAAAGAAAATCAAAGCGACATAATAGCCATCACAGAAGTTAACCCTAAAATAAAAGATCTAAATGTGGATCCGAGTGCCCTCTACAAATTACAAGGATATAACACTTTCTATAATGGGGAAAACGGCAGAGGTATTATGTTCTTCATTAAATCCAGTCTGAAGGCAATAGAACTTAACCACCAATCCAATTTTCAAGAATCAATTTGGCTACAAATAAATCTTTCCTATGGAGATAAAATGGCAACAGCTTGTATCTATCGAAGCCCTAACAGTACAAAAGAAAACTCTGCAGAAATGCCAACAATGATCAGCTCTATGATATCCAACTACTTCAAACATGTAATAATAATGGGAGATTTCAACTTCAAGAAAATAGACTGGAACAATCTATCAACCACAACAAACGAAACACAAATAGAGTACAAGTTTATAGAATGTGTAAGGGACAACTTCCTGGTGCAACTTGTAAAAGAACCAACAAGATATAGAGAAAATAACACCCCATCATTGTTGGACCTTGTTCTTACCAATAATGAAGAAAATATTGACGAAATCAAGTTTCTTCCTAGTCTAGGTAAAAGTGACCACCTAGTGCTTACATTCAAACATGACTGTAGTCATACAGCTACAACTAACAACACCCACAAGTATAATTACAAGAAAGCTGATTGGCCAACAATCAACGACAAGATAGAAGAATTGCAACGGTTAACCAATGAAAACACTAATGTGCATGAGACCTGGAATATCTTCGAAAAACACCTATTTAATATCAAAGATGAAAACATTCCAAAGTATAAGAAGACTCCAGGTGGCAGGAACTTTAGCGTTAACAGAGAGACCGTGACAGCAATCAAAGAGAAGAGAAAGAAATGGACTAAATACAAGAATTGCAAAAACCAAAGAAACTACGAAACATACAAGATAGCTAGAAATAAGGTTAACAGCCTAATCAGGAAGAGCAAGTACAATCTTGAAAAGAACATTGCAAATAAAATAAAACAAGATCCTAAATGCTTCTGGAAACATGTAAGACAAAAAAGAAACACAACCAGTGGAATAACAGCTTTAGAAATAGACGAACAAATGTGCACAGATGACCTAATGATGGCGGAAGAGTTTAATAGATACTTCACCTCGGTTTTCACCAATGAGACTTTACCCATTCCAAAACCAAGTAAAACTAGCAATACAGTTATGGAAGATATATTAATCAGTGAACATGAGGTAGATAAAGCCATTAAAGAGATCAACCCATCAAAATCTCAGGGACCTGATGAAATACACCCAACACTAGTATATGAAACAAGACAAACAATTGGGAAACCGCTACAATTAATTTTCCAGCAATCTCTCAACGAAAGCAAATTACCAATCCAATGGAAATCAGCCAACGTCACACCTATACACAAATCTGGAAGCAAATATAAAGCAGAGAATTACAGACCAATAAGTGTCACATCCATTTGCTGCAGAATCATGGAAAAAGTCATCAGAAGCAAAATAATAAAACATCTGGAAACGAACAAATTAATTAACGCAGAACAACACGGGTTCAGGAGTGGAAGATCCTGTGTAACTCAGTTCCTAGAATGTATCGAAGACTGGACCAACATACTTGATGATAACAAAGATGTAGACATAATATACTTAGATTTTAAAGCTGCGTTCGATAAAGTTCCGCACAAAAGGCTGTTAACCAAAATATGGCACATAGGTATAAGGGGTAATTTGTACAGGTGGCTAGAGGACTTCCTCACGGACAGACGACAGAGGGTAATCATCAATAACCAAAGCTCTCAGTGGCGCAATGTAACGAGCGGCGTCCCTCAGGGAAGTGTCCTGGGACCTGTACTTTTCCTTATATTTATAAACGATCTCCCAGAAACCATAAGCTGCCCAGTTAAAATGTTCGCAGATGACACGAAATTATACATGGAAATAGGAACCGCAAACAACGATTTGCAAGATAATATCTTCAATGCTTGTTCATGGTCAAATACCTGGGAGATGTCATTTAATGCAAAAAAATGCAAAACCCTTCATATAGGTCCTAAAGAGGCAGATGAATATTTTGTCAAAGACAATGATGGGAACATTACTAAAATTGCCCAAGTTGATCATGAAAAAGACCTAGGGGTGACATTTGACTCAAACTTGACCTTTAAAAATCATATTATTAACAAAGTTAACATAGCAAACAGAAATTTAGGTATTATAAGCAAGACATTTACATTTATGGACACACAAATGTTCCTTAACCTATATAAATCTCTGGTTAGACCCCACCTTGAATATGCTTCTGTCATTTGGTATCCAAAATATAAGAAAGACATAATCTCTATAGAAAATGTACAAAGAAGAGCCACAAGGCTCGTAAAGGCCATAAAATCTCTTCCATATTGTGAAAGACTAAAAAAGTTAGGACTCCCAACCCTAGAATATAGGAGGGACAGGTCAGATCTAATACAAGTGTACAAACTTCTAAATGGAATTGATCAAACTTCAAAACCAATTTTGCAACTTAGGGACCAAGTCGGAACTAGGGGAAATAATCTCAAACTCTACAAAAATACATTCAAATTAGATGTAAGAAAATACAGTTTTAGTAATAGAGTCATCAATCTTTGGAATAGTTTAACAAATGATATAGTACAGTCACCTACACTGAACATTTTCAAGTCTAGGTTAAATAGACTATGGTCTCCTGGGAACAAATTTGCTGCAGATTGCTATCGATAAGAGATATATGCAACAAGGGTGAAACTACAGCAGATCTATGAATAGTCAAATATGTAAATAGTTTTAAAAATATGTTGAACACGGTGAGCTAGACAGGGTGTTAAGTTATTTGAGCTCAGAAAATCAAGTTACTGACCTCTATTACAACACAAAATAATGTCTAGATTATATTTTAAACAAAAAGCAAAAAATGTAGAAAAGAATATCAATGTGTAAATAGTCAATATCTTTTGAAAGAAAAAAATAACGTAGTAAGACAATCAATAATGTACAAAAAAAAATGATTGCAACAATACGTAAAAAAAGTGTGTCGGAGTGTAAAAACGTGAGTGATACGCGAGTGAAACCAAAGAAGACATCCAATTACTGGAACAATAAAATCGAGGGAAAACGCACCAGAAAGGGCCTTAAGAAGCTAACTAGCTTATACACCTAGTGTACGGCCTCTATGAACTATGTGAACTATGTGAACTTGGATTATCAGAAATGTTAAACGAAATTATTCTGAAATGAATATAGCCATCGAAATATATAGATCTAGCGTGAGAAGGAGAGAAATGTACTCGATTCGAGCAATTTCTTTCTTTTTCCTACTGTATTTCTATTCTGAACAAACGAGACGAGCAAACAAATGATGAACTAGTATTTTAATTAAAACTGATAAAAATCAGATGAGTCAAACTCCGAATATCTTCAGGCAAAGTGACTTTCCCATCGAATTCGACACAACGAGTTTCAAATTGTATACAGCGTGGACCTATCAAGCCCAAGAAGATGATAAATGAAAAATAAAATTAGAGACTTTAGGAATTTCTATATAAAATTAATGATTTATATTTCAAAATCAAGATTTTAAGACTCAACTTCAGGAATGTCCTTCTAAATACACTGCTTCTGAAAGCTCTTGTAGATGATGGACGAATAATAAAACGTCCTTGTAAATGCAAAACCTCGTATCTCGTTTTTGGAAAATTTTAAAGGGGAGGAAAAAAGTGTAATAACTTTTCCAAAACTGAAATGTTTTACTTGAAATTTGGACATATTGTTCACAAATGATTTGTCATTAATACTGACCAGTAAACATATCTCAAAACATGCAAGAATTGTCTTTAACTGGACACACAAGTTTGTACTTTGCAAATCGCAAGAACCGACATACGAGGTTTTGCATTTACACCGATGAAAAGTGGGAACGATCAGCACGTATCTCGAGTTAAAATCGACAATTAAGATCAAGATGTTTAAATTTGGATATTTTAGGAATGCCTTTCTCGATATACAAAGCCAATCAAACCATAGGCAAATAATTATTTTCAGCAAATTCGTATCTTTTTTAAAGCTTGAATTAACAAAAAACAATTTAAAACTCGGTTTTAGAGAAGACATTCACAATATAGTGTCTATCAATCCTGGAAGGATGACGAATATAAATGAAAAGAGAAGACTCTGCATCGTATAAAAGAAAATCAAAAAGATTCTGAAGATGGGGTGTGTAAGTAGCGTTAATCCTTGTCATGGTTAAAAAGACGCATGCCGTATAGACTAAGGTCAGACTGCACTTGTGTATGTCTATACTTTTGACTAGAATTAAGATAAACGATTGCATACCAAAATTATCCCTTTGCCTGTGCTTATCAGGTCCGTGCTTATCGACACTTGGGGCTTTCACGCTTTCCTTTGGACGTTTGACGGACTTTTTAGCTTCCTTTTCCTCCCGTTCTTTCTCAAACAAATCGTAAAAGAATTCCATAACGTCACAAAAACAATCGTTCATTCAATCCACCAACTTCCACAGAACTCCCGTCAAAATGGCGGGTTTTATTTAGATCTAATTTATTTGAACACTAATTCAAAACCATCGATTTCTGTATTTTAGCCGTCATGTTGGTTTTGCATTGTTTAATTTGTTCAAACGATTATATTGTTACTTTCGATTTTTTAGCCGACGGTATACATTTCCATGATTTCGCTTGTGTTCCTTGTACTGTCATTCGATATATTTTCTTCAAGCTTACGTATCATGCGAATAAAGTTTATGTAAGAGAGTATTTTTTAAATGACAAGACACATGATGTGCATTTCGTTGGCGTAATTCTAAAACCCCGTACCAGCAGATTGATTGAAGCTGCAGTTACGAGATTTCATAAAAACACCCACGATTTTCTTAACAACGATAAATGCATAGCAGGAAAAGGAGAGAAATTGCTCGTTTCGAGCAATTCGAGCAATTACATTTCTTTTCCTACTATATTTCAATTACAAACGTACTTAATGACGATAAAATGGACAAAAATAATCTTAATCGAAACTGAACACAAATCAGGTGAGTCAAATTTCGGTAATGACGTCCCCTACGACTTTGACATGTAACGAGTTTCAACGATAATTTCCAAAACAGTGATTGGGTTTGATGCCATGGTCATACAAGTAATTTCTTTTGAAAGCCACCATCTTCTCATTTCCTCCATTGTTTCATAGGATTATATATAAATACATTATAGACATTCCAGTTAATGCGCTAAATTGTAAGAGCAAAATGCATTATATCAATAGCCTATGTCGCTGCTTTTCTTCCCAAAACCTTGTAACTACAGCTTTAAACAAGCTGTAATTATGAGGTTTTTGAAGATAAGCGATGGTGTACAGCAAGTGCAATTCCAAGAAATGCTTCGACACTTAACCACAAGGGGCCAAATTTCACCAAACACTTTTCAAAATAACAATGTTACACCAAAAACATGAATTTCACTCTTACAAAAGCATCCGGGTTTCACAACTTATTTGTCAAAATAAAACTGATTGAATTACTTCAATGTACAAGTTTGTTTCGGTATAACTAAAAACAGTATTTTGTGTTGAAGTTTGAAATCAACCAACCGAAAAATTATGTTTTTATACATGAATAACTATAACTAAGCTGTAACTTTCGTTTGACACCACAGGGGCCTGGATGACTAAAATCTTACTGGGCAAAAAAAAAAAAAAAAAAAAAAAAAAAAAAAACAAGAGAAGGTAAAGACTTCCTAAAACGTAATATATGTTAAGTATGACCACGATGTCATGAAACATATGTTTCTAAAACTTAACGTATATCAATAACACAAAATCTAATTGAAAACTAGATCTATGGTAAATCGGCGCGTGATGGTTCGAATCTTGCAAGTGTCTAACAGTTGCAAGATTTGAACCAACGCTTGCAAAATTGTATTGAATTTCAAGGACGCTTTCCCTTGTTTACAAAGGTAAAGGTAGTATGAAGATGCAAGAGTAAACTGCAATTGACACCAGACAGACAGACAGACAATATCTTTTATTTGTTCAAATTTACAACTAGTAAATACATGAACATTAATAACAAGTAAATTTAAAATTGATCATAACACCATACGCTGTGTAAAATTTCACACTTTTCTGGGAGCTCGTTAAGAATTTTGTGGTAGTACTGGTGTAAGAAACAACAGGGATCCATGGTAAGGTGCTCCGGCCGCGCCATATGGTCTAAGGTGTTAAACCCAATCAATCAACGTTTCCACAGACCGTTGATTCTGTGGTGCGTACACTTTGTTCCTTGCGCACGAAACTTAAGGTATTTGGCCTATCATTAAAAACACAACTTTCTAGCCATGCGACATGCATCAAATTACACACACTCGTAAATACACTTCAAATAAGTTTATTCACAGTGCCGGATTTCAAGATTATGCTTCAAGAAGAAAATAATTTTAATACTTTTTACTCTTTATTCATATGCAAGGGAGGTAATTTTGAACATTTTTGTCAAATATTTCCATAAGTATGCGTTAATTCAAAATTCTAAACCGCTCAAAATGCTTATGTTTGTATTTGGATAGAAAATGTAACACAGTTTAGAAATTACTGGCACTTTTCAAATTTCGCCTCTGGCTCATTGGTGCTAATGATGTGTTGTATACGTTCCAAACGTGCAGAAGAAACCGAATATTTTGCATGAACAAGTTTTGTGGTTCATGCCCCTGTGGATAAAGTCGTTACTAATACTCTAAAATTTAATTTAAATTGTTGCTATGCAATAGATAAATATCAAAGCCGACGAATGCCTTTACACTTTCTCGTGTCAAAAAATTAATACCCTCCGCATCGTGATAAAAGGGGATAAAGACGTGCTGACATCTTTAGTTTAAATCCAAACCCTATGTTGTTGATATTCATTGGAATCGTCTCATAGACACGATTTAAATGAGTGACCACAATATAGGGTTTGATGAAGATTTAGTGAAACATTTTATTTTGAAAAGCCATCAACCCCTGTTACAATTATATAGCTCTGCTCTCCGCATCGTGATAAAAGGTTCATACATATCACAAAACATCTATAGTTCCGTTAGTTTTGTTAGTAAAATAATAATAACAAGACTTGCTATATCACTGGTGGTGAACTCGGCCAAAGCGATGGACGTTTTTCACTACAACAAGGTACAGATATTTTGCGTTTAAATGTGAGTTTAAAGATCTGATTGGATAGTTTTTCTAATAACAATGAATTTGTTCTAAAAATAGACCGGGTTTACCGATATGTATTGACAAACCGTCGGTGTTGTTATAAAATCTCGTAACTACGGCTTTATCGAAGCCGTAGTTACGATATTTCATAACAACACCGACGGAATACAATGATCGCGAAAAAACGTCCCACGCTTTGGCCGAGTTCACCACCAGTGATATGGGAGGGGGGGGGGGGGTTGTCGGTGAGATCCGTGACTGACCAATATGCTACGAGTCACGACGAAGCTATAAGAGATCAGCATAAGTCCTGACCAGTATCATGCACATGCTGATCTGGTTTGTGTTGTTCTCAAGTGCAATTATGGACCCCCTTTTTTACAGATCCTGTCACATGTTATAAATCGACAATATAGATTGTGCAGGCTAACCAGGTTCGATGGTAGTTTGCACGTTCATGGAAACGCGTGTGTTTCCTCGTCTTTGTTTATATCCTTTTCCATAAACAAAAGTTAATAATGTATGTCGGACCGTATTTGGTACAAAACCGAATATGGTACAAATTTGTACCATATTCGGCCGAATATGGCACAACTGTCTAATTGTGCCATATACGTATCTGCAGTTTTGGGGTAAAATGCCTAACCGAATATGGTACAATGTTTGTACCATATTCGGTCGAAAATTGTACCGTAATCGGTCCGAATATGGTACAAATGTACCATATTCGTTTTTGTACCAAATACGGTCCGGCAGTGCTAAATATCAGACATTCTGCAGCGTATTTTTTCAATTCAAAATCCATGTAAAGTGTGGTTAGGTTAGCTGTTTCTGTTACTGCTGACGACGACGACGACGACGACGACAACGACGACGACGACGACGACGACGATGATGATGATGATGATGATTATGATGATGATGAAGATGATGATGATGATGATGATGATGATGATGATGATGATGATGATGATGATGATGATGATGATGATGATGTCATCTAATTTTCATCACCTGTCAGTAATATATCTGAAAGGGGAGTTAGGCAGTACATATTGATATATATTGAAACAAGTACCTGATGCCGGAAATCTATGGTTAGATGCTCAAATCAGTGCGATATTACCGAATAAATGTTAATTTATGTACCATATACGTAGGCCATTTTCATTTTATGAGTTTTTTGGTATGTACCAAATATGTTTTGGCGAGCATAGAAAAACTTATTCCAACCGAATATGGTACAATGTTTGTACCATATTCGGTCGAAAATTGTACCGTATTCGGTCCGAATATGGTACAAATGTACCATATTCGGTCGAATATGGTACAAATGTACCATATTCGTTTTTGTACCAAATACGGTCCGACAAATGTACATGTAAATCTAGCCTTTATGCTTGATAAAAATGTTGAAAATACGGTAAAACCCATCCAAAAATATATTTTTCCTAATACATTAACTACAAATTAATTAATTGTATCCATATTTTCCCCCAGATATTTTTAAATTAGAGTTTTCATTAAAGCCCAGTGGGGTGCTTCATGCCCCACCCCTAAAGGCGTTATGCCCCAAGGGTGAGACAAACGGCAAAATTCAGAGAAAAAATGTTTTAACGTCAGTCATTTTTTTACATCGTATGACAAAGCTTTTTTGTGTATAGACATTTGGGACAAAGGGCAAAGTTTAGTTTCACGTTGAAACATTTGTATTATACTTTGCTTGTTTTGTGCTACAGCGCTCTTTCCTTAAGGGGTGCGTTTTGCCCCTCCTCACCCTACTTTCCAAAATTCAAAGAAAATGTAGATTGACGTTTGATTTGTGAAATAAGTGTGTTAATCCATTACCGCACAATAGGCCTAACTCCTTTTGACTCCCTACGAAATAACGGCTTTAAAAAACTTTCGGAAATTGCTTGTGACAAGATTTTATTTCATTTCCCACATTTTTTTCTACCAAAAAAGACCGAAATATGTAAAATGTCATTCACTTGAAATTGTCGTCTGCAACATGTAGTGAATTTGAGTCAGCCTATAATTTTGCCGTTTGGTAATGGGTTAAGTTATTCGATGGTGTAAAATTATAGAGAAAATAAACCTTATGAGCATTTTTTTCGATTTCTTAGATATTTCACAACGTTTTCTCTCGGTAGGGTTGCCAAAAGCTATGCATTGTTTGGGATACGCTTTGTTGACCCATATATTTTGTTATCATTTCACATCAAAGGTTGTACAGGTTAGAGTCTGTATGAAGATGCAGAAATAAGCTGCAATTGACGTCATAAGTTGTGTAAATTACATTTCATACATTATTCTTCAAAAGATAAAATCTAAATTGTTGCACAACAGCCATTCCACGAAAATTGACTCATTTACAAAAATGAAAATGTTGAAAAATGAACTTTTCTGCATAAGCACAATTTTTATGTAAAAATAAAGTGTCACATGTCTACAATGTATGGTTAAAATTTTACCCATAACATTATAAGTCCTGCTGATTTATCGCATTTTCAAATGTACCACTATAACCTAGCTGTTACGGAGCTTATAAAGCAACTCGAGATACATATAGCGTGAGCTGTGGCCAATGTTATAACCCAACATCAAAAAGATTGTTTGTTTGACCATCATCAACCATTTGCACAACTTACAAGGACAAAATGATAACAATTCAGCTGTAACCATATGTGGTGATATCAAAACGAGTATTTCACTGTTTAACGTAATATTCGAGCATTTTAAAAGTGGTTGGGATCGTTTGTATTCTTTTTGAAGCCATCTTGCAAAATAAAGTTAAAAGTAAATATTCCGATAGTAATGCCTCTTCAGATTATGTTTTCCAGTGCATCTGGCTCTCGAGCTTTTATTTCTTAGTATGTATGATCGTGGAAAAATTGGCCCTTGTGTTACGGAAAATAGATAATTTCCATAACCTTATCACCATTAGTGTCATTTCTTTCAAAGAACTTAAAACGCTAAACGTAAAGGTTCTTACAAAAAAGAATCATCAAATTGGTATAAAACAAATACTAAATTCAATAATACGAATGAATCAATAGAAGTTTCTTTTATTACCCTTAAACTATTAATCTCATTGGCAAAATTGCCGAACAGGTACCTTTGCTATTCTTTAATATCACACTCAGAGTAACAATTACATTGTAAGCATCGGGCAAAACAGTCTGCACAGATATGTTTGTATATGCACCACAAAGTCGCCAACCGGGTACCACCATGGACAATTTCTAGGATTCAATTTCGATTGATCTGCAACAACTAACCAACCAACAACAACCACTCCCAATTCGTCTTTTTTGAAAACCAGTGCCACCTTGTCTACTCAGGTTTTGTATACCGTTTCCATTTGGTCTAAATTTGCCTGCTTTATATTTCAGTATGATATCTTATTTCTTGTTAAAAACAATGCGTTTTTTTTTTTTTTTTTTTTTTATTTATGAACATGTTATAAGATATGAATTTCGGGGGCGGGGGGGTCTAGAAATATATAATTCGGTGCGCTAGACATGTGTGCATTGGTCGTGTAAGTTTGTAAGGATATTTCAATTTGGAGGGGTGTTAAATTGAACAATTTTCGGTAAGTGTGCAATTACTCGTCCCCTTCTCTTCTGAATTTCTTTTATTTCTAATTAAATCATTTATATAAGAACACACACTATTTTAAAGTAAATTGGTTATTCATGCGAATCATATATCCCCAAATAAAAATATGGCTCTCAAAAATCGTTAACAAATAACTCCATAAAATACAAGTAAAATATGAATTACAAAGTGAAAAAAAAATGAATCATTTGATACAATTTGATGTCAAGCATAATTATTCCATTTATTGACAGGAAATAAAAGGAAAATGCATATATATGAAAATATTGAAATAAAAATCAAAATGAATCATGTAGGTCTAGTAATGAAAAATGTATAAAATATTGTAGACCAAGTCGAAGTAGACGAATTCTGAAAGTAGATGAATGTTGATTCTGACAATAAAAATGTAGCAGACGAACTGGGAGTAGAATAAATGTTGTGATGTTACAGTCACTTTGACTAGATCCAAAGCTTGATATAAAAAATTATAGCGTCTTAGACTGTCTTACCCCCTGGTGATTGATTGGATGACACAAGGTTTAGGCTTTTAGCGTGTGAACCTGTGTCAAATGATCAATATTTGTAATTCCAATGGTGAGAGAGCGGTGTAATTTGTCTTAGCCAATTACCTAGTAGAAGGGAACACCAGCTTTCGGAAAAGAAATATAGAGAAGCCATTTCTTCACAAACTATTCAAGACCCGACAATACAAATATCTAGGTTTAGTTTCGGGGGAAAAGATGTCAGGATTAATGAAAACTAAAGAGAATGTGCAACAACACAGCCTTGGGGTGTGTTACTTCAATATCAGCATTACAAAAAAGAAGGGAAATGCACCCTGCATACCTGCTCCTGAAACTTGGAGGCTAAACTTTGACAAGTGAGTTGCAAGCCACGTCTGCAGAAAATTATTCCTCTTAAAAAGGAAAATATTTGTGTCTTCTTTTATTTGCCACAAAAGCGATGTATGCAGGTTTTCTAAGAACAACCAGTACAAAGCTGAAAATGTCTAACGGTGGAATTAGAAAATGGAAATGACGTTAGGACCAAAAGGGACATAATTTATGGCCCAAACAATTATGTGTTTCGCTCGCAATAATCAATAGGCTGCTGTAACCATGTCTGTCTACTTGAGAAGCCACAAACTGTTTCAAACGTGTTTTGTAGCATGCTTAGATAGAACCTGAAGGGGTATGATTGCTAATCTATCGCCCACAGATGGCAGTGTATGCTCAATATTCCATAAAATATAGTATATGCTTCCGTAACGAAGAGTCTATATTTCGTAACGGAATATTACTATGTGAATTCACAGATAAACACAATTAAGCGGCTATGTTAGTATTCCTACTTCATATACTTTCTGGTTTAATTATAATCAATTGACAAGATAATATTTTATGTATCGTAATTTACGCACAAATTGTATACCCAAATATATGCTTCCGTAACATTTTCTTACAGCATATGTGGCAAAACATGATATAATAAGCTCTATTTAGACAAATTTTAACTATACGGAAATGTAAAATTCCATTTGATTTATGCAAACTCAATTAATCAACAAAATAAATCTCATTAATATCCAGGATATGCTACCACCAAATGATATATGCTCCGTAACAGTTATTTTGACCGTAAAACAAAAAGGGTAGATACGTAAATCCCGCATTACTTTGTTTTTTGTTTGAGATTCCAGCTTTTGCACGTCAAATTAAAAAAGAATCGAGCATAAATAAAGAAGTTTTGTATTGCTAATCTGGAAATGAATTTGTATAATACTATATTAACAAACTTCCACGTCGAATTTCACATTCAACATTCCATTTTTCTACTTGCAGTAGCCGATATAATGAATCTTTGATAACTGCAGTGTATTATATTGTTCACTGTATTGAAATATTCCTGTTAGTTTAACTCAGAGCTTTCTTTGAAGTACGTTACGGAAAAATATGCGTAACGGAAGCATAGCGACCAAAGGACTTTCAAGTCTCTCAATACGTTATACTCTTGATTATACTTGAAACTTGCATCTATTTCAACAGTTTGGCAACCACTCTGTTAAAATTTGACAGATTTAGGAATGTCCGTTCATTATTGTGGGCTACACGGACGTAACGGAAGCATAGTAAACGAAATGCGACAAATTCCATTTGTCCATGTTCTTTGCTTTAGTGAAAAAATACTTTGATATTCATAAACTTTAGGGTTTTGATAATTAAACTAAGCCATTCTCGGACCAAAATAGTTTAAAAATCGGCAAATTGAGAGAAAAGTTGACTTTCTTTCATGCCTTTGAAAGTTCGTTACGGTCACATAGGCAATTCTGGCGACATACAAACAGACCTGTTTAAATTCTATTACATGTATGATGATGGAATCATACTTAATTTGGTCGTTGTAGTAGGGTTTGGGGAAAATAATGTCCAAGAGAACAAAGTCTAAGTACAAAAACGGCTGATTTGGACGGTAGTTTAAAACAAAAAATTGTGCGGCGACATCAACATTTTGACGTTTTTGCAATATTCAACACAACCAAGCACATTCATAAGATCGTTTGAATAACTTAAAAATCATACTACTTTATTGCAAATTATGTCCCGTGATAAAAGATATCTTGCTTTTTGTTGTACCTAATTGATAAAGGTGTTAAATAATGCAATGAAGGTCGGCGACATGCATTTTCAGTAAATGGGTCAATTTTCGTGGAATGGCTGACAAAGGATATGGATGTAGCAAAAATTAATGTTTTTTAGATCCGTGCGAAAGCCCTTGAAAGTACCGTGCACGTATACACTTCTAATCTCAAAATTACTGAAAATGTTTTGACATCTCAATAATTTGACCGATATGGTTTTTGATATATTTTCGAGAAAAAATGTTCTTTCAGAAGGAACTGTTTGATACAAATGTTTTCTCTCAACTGTTTACTACATTTCTATGGTGAGGTTTTTTCGTAAAAAATCATGGCGTCCATTTATTGAATTCAAATTATATGGACGGTCTAGCTCACGACAAATGACCCGACAGAACATCTCTAGATAATATCTAGAGATGGTCTGCCATGTCATTTATAGAGACATATACGAAATAACAATTTACGAAATAACTTTTATGGGATGAACTGTAGAACAGTCTCTTACTCTTCCTACGGACAAAATCATTTTGGATGGACATACGGACGGACATCTAGCAAAGACGGATATATAGGCTAGTAGCATATTCATAGACTGTGCTCTTAACACTTTACAAAGCTAGCGACTCCTTTCAACCCTCAAACTGGATATTATTTTAGAAACCCTTGCAGCTAAAGAAGAAAATGCTGATCATCAGCATTTTCTTCTTTTCGTTCGAGTGTTTCTAAGCTATAATATAGAGGGTTTTCACTTAAGTTAGCATTTTGTATTAGGTCGTACGCAACACCTTTCAAATCGAAACACACCATAATGGTGTTTGGAAAAGGGTTACATGCTATATTTCATTCATTATCCGTAAGAGATAAAATCTAAATTGTTACACAAAGGCCTCAATGTAGACAAAGATTAATGAGCTTTTCTTTCTCAAATCATACACAATGTACTTCCTCGCGTAAGTTTGTGGAAAAAGAAAAATCCTAGTATGTTAACAACCCAGACACGGATCGTATAAAAAGACGAACTTAAAAACATACGGACAAAAACTATATTTTTTTCTTTGTATATTCAGACTTTCGTTGGTTGGTTCATATAGACTATAATTCGCTTCCAACGTTTTTAATCATATCCTAAAACGAGTTTACAGCATCTTTTCCGAACAAGATTAAAGCTTTACAAAATTGATACTTTATTTAGGGTCATATCCATAGAATCGCTTTTGGGGCTTTGTCCAGGATACTTAGTACACCATGAAAGTAAGTGATCAACGAGCTTCCACTAATCTTAAACAACCCAACAATATTCCAATGTGACAATATAAATCCCAAGCAGCAAGCCACCAGTGCTGTCGGGTCTCAACTCCCAACTCGTATGCGGGATCGAACTTACATATGAGTCAGGAACTTAAATATAAGTCAGGATCGTGAAAAAGGTCCCTTTTGACATTTGAAAAAGACATGTTTCAAATTCAGCCTGTGTCTAAGTAGAGTCTGGCTAGGACCCATGCTGTTCTCTTACGGTTGCTACAGGTCGTGAAGAAGTTATTGGAGAACAACATGGTTCTTGACCAGACTGCGTGTATACGCAGACTGATCTGACTGCATGTATACGCAGACTGATCTGGAACCATGGTGGGCCCAAATGCCTAAAGGGACATTTTTCAAGATTCTGGCTTATATATACAAGGACAGATCCAGGATTCTTGTCCAGGGAGGGGGGGGGGGTCCGAGCCAAAATGATGGCTTCAAATGTGCTAAATATGTTACTTTATACATATACGAGGGGTGATCAAAAAGTTCCCGGAAAAATGTTCTGATTTCTTTATTGATAGTCCGATTTTTACCAAATTTGAACTATAAAAGCATGATCAATTTTCTAATATGCATGTATTTTATATTTTATGACATGCAATAAAAAGAGATTTCATCGTTTCCACGGCAACGTCACTGACGTCAACCCGGCCCAGCTTCTGACGACGTCAACCCAAACAACGTTTTCTTCACATGTCCGGTTTAACAAACACTGTGCTTACAAATAATATTTCCGCATAATCTTTTTCGAAGTATCCCTATTAAAAGAAATACATTTTCTCCATCTAGTAGCCCAGGACCGGAATAACTTTTGGTAACCATTTTCTGGTAGATCAGCGATGGATCGTTGCACGGCCTGTGCTAGTTGAGACAGCTCTCCGATGTGCTGACACCTAAGATTTTTCTTCATTGCAGGAAAAATGTAGAATTTGCAGGGGGCCAGGTCGGGGCTATAAGGCGGATGTTCAAGCATCTCAAAGCCCAGGTCTTGGATGACTTTCTGGTCTGATGCGGCATGGTGGCTGGGAGCGTTGTCTTGTTGTAAAAGGACCGGTTTCTCTGGATTGGTCCTTTTCTTTCGCATTGCCCGCATGAAATCACGTCTATTTAACAGGTTTGGAATCAATCGTGCACAAAGGCGACGCATATTCAAGTTTTGATTGATTATACCGGGGTCAATGGAATTGACCACGGCTTACGGTATTGTGGGCGTATAGATTTCAGTGCTTGTTATATTGCGTTTTTGGGTTGAGTTGCACGAGTCTCGTTCTGAATTTTTTCCGGTTTTCGGACACCCTCGGTTGTCCTTTTGCCAGGCTTTATCCAAGATACTGAGATTGTGAATTGGTTTAGTGCTAATTACCTCCGTTGTCTGGGGTCCCGTGACATTAAAATATCCGAGTTTAGTGAACCAGTCAGTTTTTGACTTTGTGACGTCATACAACTAGCCGATATGACGTCAACATGGATTTTTCTGCGTTCTCGCGACGTTCCATTTCCCGCGCGTTATCAGACGTCAAGTAGCGTTGTTTGGAAACGCGCGTCTTTTATCAAATGACTACGACGTTAGAAGTTTTTTAGTCCACGTCAATTCTGTCTGCGGGGTGTAGGATTTGTGAATTATTATTCAAACCCGTTTATCTTATATCGGAGCTAGAAGCGCCAGCTAATTTGAAAGGAAAATAGATTTTCCATTTTTTAACCAAAAAATATTTTAGATATAGACTAGAAGGAAATATTGGGGGAAAATGAAGGAAAAGATTTATAGATCTAATCATTTTGAGAATTCTTCATTAGGCCTAAAGGCTGTTTCACAGCAAAATATGTACATAGATCTCGGCATCTCGTGTCAACCCTTTCCCAAGCAAGACCTTCTTGACGATTATCATGGAGATGGAGAAGGCTTCGGAAACATTTGTACAAAAGGAGAAAATGCTAGTTATCAGAAATGTCTTCTCTTGTCTCAACGTTTTAGTAACTATAGACATTTTCCGTTAAGCTTTCATACAATATCGCTGAATTGAGTAAGGGTTACGTTTTTTAGGCCAAATAATGGAAGTATATAGATCTACTGGTCCAATTTCACGCTTTCTCAAACGACAATATTTGAGGGTCGTCCAATTTGAAAGTTGCTGCAAACGACGAATTCGCCGTTGATAAAGATAGCATACGATCAATGTACAATATAGCACAGATGATATACAGACAAAATGAGAAATGTTTGATTTTCAACAAGTATATGTTTTGTCTGATTTTTTTCGTTTTGTCGTCTCTAAGGGACACCAAAATCATGTCTTGTTTTGAAAGGGTCAAAGAAGTCACCTTGAACGACAAAAATAGTGATTCTACATTATAAATAATGAGTCATGAGTGACCGGATTGAACTTTGCAAAGCTAGATTTTTTTCTTCTTCTTCTTCTTTTTTTTATTATTTTTATTTGAAAGAAAAGAAAATTGAGACCAAACTGAACGTATTCTAATTTTAACTGATATGTCAGGAGTTTGCACGTCAATCATGAACAAACCCTTTCCAATACATCATAGATCTGTCATTGCCTTCGTCAATTCTGAAGGCTAATGAAAAAGACTAGACAAACGTAGAATGTTGTCTTGAGAACTCAAATTGAAACAAGGTTTTGAGGTTTCTTTTTTTCCCTTGCATTTGGCCAAATACAATAATAATTAGGCTATGGCTTGGGACCTACACCACTAAACGACTTCTCTTACTAATTTAAAAGCTAAAATTTTTCACGTCACTGAATCTGTCTTTTACTACCAGATTATCATAAAAGAATCACAAATGCATGGGCGGATCTAGAGGTAGGGTCGTGGGGTCTGAACCCCCCCCCTGACATTGGCCAAAAATTAAATTTTGACTATATAAATTCAGTGTAAAGTTACATATTTACTACATTTTAAGCCATAATTTGGGCTTGGACCCCCCTTGAAAAAAATCTTGGGCTTGGACCCGCCTGGGAAAAAATCCTGGATCCGTCCTTGCAAATGCATGAATATGATAGAAAATAACAACTACTAGACCTATATCTTGACCCCGGTTAGAGGCTCTGCCTTATTTTCATATTATTAAACACAATACGATAGCTAATCCCAACTTTGTCTTGTAACTCGCGGATGGTGACTCGCCGGTCTAAATCTTACAACGTCTCAATCTGTTCGACGAATGATGACGTTACCGACGTCGGACACCCAAATCTCTGCGCATCGTCTGTTGTGTCTTTTCAACCACTCTGAAAACGTTGGCACCAATCATATACAACTAATATTTTCATTGCAGCATCACCATAGACATTACGTAGCATTTCAATAGTTTTATTTATCGAAATTTTAATTCCCGCACACAGTTTGACCGCTGTTCTCTGCTCTCTACTCATTTTTGCTACTCGCACTCTTTAAAATGGCTGCCACAATAAAAAAAATGACATCTCATTTGCATTTGTCGTCAGTTATATAGTGCCTTCGAATCGAGCGTAAAATATGCGAAGTTTACACGACGTACGTTAAAGAACGCGCGAATGACAAGACTTTATATAAACGCTTATTTCACAAAAATAGTATGATTTTGGGCCGGGTCGACGTCATAGACGTTGCCGTGGCAACGATAATGTCGTTTTATAATGCATGTCATTGATTTTAATTTGCGTCCGAATTAGAAAATGACTGATCCTTGTACAGTTCAAATTTGGCGAAAATAGGGCCATAAATAAAGAAATAAGAACATTTTTCCGGGAACTTTTTGATCACCCCTCGTATGTACTAACGTTACATGTATATAGTCCAAATTTGATTTTCGGCCAATGGAAGGGGAGGGGGGTCCTGACCCCTCACCGGCCCCCTCTAGATCCGCCCTTGTATCGGCTATACATCGTATAATGTCACACGTGATATGACAGTGATCGGCCACTGATCTAAACCGTGACTGTAAGATTCCGTTGAGGCAATCATTAATCTGCGACCAAATCACGTGAATAGTTTTGGCAGACAATGCGCAATGTGACAATGCGTTAATCAAACTTGATACAAAATTAGTAATTAGAGATCAACGTATCGATATTATTGAAATTCATTCATCGTGATCATCCTTACCGTAATCCTTTCCTCAACGACAAAAATTGGTTATTCCAATTTCAAAGCTGCTGATGCAAAATGCATGTTGCAAACGGTAGGATTTGTGTACAAAATAGATCAGAACATATTGAGACAAAAAGAGCAATGCTGGTTATCAGCATTTTTCTCTGATCTCAATAGTTTGCCAATCTATTTCTGCTGGGTCGTCAAAACAAGGTATTGTCAGGGAAAGGACTAAGATAAACATGTTGTGTAGACGAAGATAAGACAGCAGGTATGTGCAGTCTAATCTTATTCTACACTGTCTGCAAAAGCCCATGTTGTTACCGGGTACTACACAGGGATCGGCTTAACGTGGTCTACCCTTAAGATAGTCCACCCCTAATGAGATTCATGCGATGTCGGAAGTGTTCAGACGACGTCGTAAACATTCGACGGTGGAACGTTCCACTGCCGAATGTTTATGATGTCGACCGAATAAGTGCGGATACGTAACGAATGTTAACGACGTCCCATGAAAAATTACAGAATAATAAGAGGTAAACTACCTTAACTATTCTCTGTGATAATCTAGCTTGAGCCTTAGAATGCTCTTTTAACAGGTGTTCCTCCTCTTGGTGGCTCAAATAGAGTCAGCTATGAGAAACTTTGAAATAGAAGAATGATTTTCGACTCTTTGAGTTTCCAAGCTCATGTCTGTTCCCTTTTATTAAGTTGACCAATCTATAATTGAGCCGGGATCTGGAAAAACGTCCCATATAGCATTTGAGATTTTCATGTTTCAAGATCAATCTGTGCCTAGATGCAGTCTAGCCAGCATCCATGTTACTGTTAAATGATTGCTACAGACCATGAGAAAGCTATTGGAGAACAATATGGTTCCTGGTCAGGCTGCGTGTATACGCAGGCTGACCTGGAACCATGTTGTTCTCAAATGCTATAAGGGACGTTTTTCCAGATCCTGGCTCAATTATATTATTCAGTGAAAGGTTAAGAAACTACTAAGCAGTCTGATCTGGAATTATCACAAAGGTCGCCCATATATCAAGTGTTTTAAAAATACATGCTAAGTCTCTAACAAACACTTTCTCAAGGCCGGTCAAAGACCTATGGTATGGAATAAGACGGTAGCAAGTTTGATATTTATTCAATTATGATAGAAATGGCAATACATGTAAACATTTTTAAATTAGATTTATAATATTAATCCGTCTGATTTTATTAGCCTTAAAGGGACATTTCATTCCAATTTCAATTTTTTAAAGTATGTCTTGATGCCAAGATTGGTTATTCTAATGAGTATAAATACTATTGGGTTTTTGAAGGTGTTGCCAATAACGGAGAAACACGCATTTAAAGTTGAGACATAATCGATAAATTGCATATAAATCCGAACTGTTGTCCACAACAATTTGTTCAATTTTAACAAAAAAATTTAAATTTCTCGTAAACGGCGCGATATTTTGGCTCGAAATTTTCAGAATTTTCTTAAGGAAATATGCTCTTTCAGATAAAAATAAAAGTAAAATTTATGATATAAAGAATTCTGAAATGTCACTTTAATCAATTTTGTGTATTTTTACCACTTTCATTAAAGGCATGCCGCATAACATATACAAAAGATATCGTGCAACTGAAACCAAAGAGGCTACCCAGATTATTTTGTGTGTTTTTTTTTAAATCCGGGAATAGTTTTAAAATCCGGATGAACTTGTCGATTTCCGTTATCACGGATACCGACGACGGTGTACGGCGAAGTTGTACGACGTGTTTGGTGTCTAATGATGGATGGGATAGGGTACTTTAATTTTTTTTCTCGTTCCAAAATAATTCAAAGCATTTAATCATTGCAAAGAGTTACAACATTCTTAACAGTATTTATTGAATAATGCCGTCTTCAAATCGGTCTTTTTTTTTTAACTAGTCCGATACAGTAGGCCCTATGCCAAACGAAAGAGGGTAAAAAAATTAATACACGTAACAATTTTTAAAAGATTTGTTAAAGGTCTTAACTCTAAGAACTCAATCATATGCAACCGACTTTCCACTGTACTATCACGATCATTGAGTTTCAAGTCGGTTGTTTACAGTCGGCGCCTCTGGCAGCAATATATGGCGCGCGAAAGGGGTCTAAATGTTTAAGATCTTTATTTTTATAGCGGTCTACCGATAAAAATATCGGTCTACCCATAAAATAAGGGTAGACCACTATTTCAATTAACGGTTTAGCGATAAAATTACCGGTAGACCGCTATTTTTATCGGTAGACCCCTATTTTTTCGATAGCCAATCACAGAGCTTGTACTATACGGTCGTTGTTCCCGGTGTGTTGATGATGTAACGAGCCATTTGATTGGCTAATGAGATTTCGAGCAGAAGGGTCAAAAATAATTATCGGTCTACCGGTAATTTATCGCTAGACCGTTAATTGAAATAGCGGTCTACCCTTATTTTATGGGTAGACCGATATTTTTATCGGTAGACCGCTAAAATATAAGTTTAAACCGCTATTTTTAGCGGTCTACCCCTATTTTAATTATAGGTCTAACGCTATATTGACTTTAGACCCTATTCGCGCGCCATAGCAATAACCATTTCGATGCCTTAGAAGAATAAGGTCGTAAGTGGTACTTACGACCTTTTACGATGCATACATTTCTGGAAAGGGCATGTCAAGCTCTAAATATGGTGCAAATTTCATAGACATTTGAACTTGTCATGCTGACCAATTTGGCTGTAGGAAAAGGTCGTTTATTCTTTTTTTTCCTTTTGAAATAAAACAGTTTTTTCCAGTTTTCTCAAAACTATGCTTTTCACTTACGACCTTCTTCTTGTAAGGCATCGATTTGGCTTTCAACTCTAACGTGAACCTGGGTGAAGCGGAGTAACGTAGGATAACTTTTTTGCTCAGAAAATTTCTCATGGGACTAGCGGGATTTGAATCCAGGACCATTCGGTCCCGAAGCCCGCGCCCTATCACTAGATTACGACGACCCATATTTAGTTCCAAACAAACAAAATAATAGTAAACAATTATTTTACAATTAAGCAAATACAGACGTGCGTCACGGTGTCCTCGATTTTACTCTTTCTAAATTGTTTACAGATCTTAAACCTTTTCCCAAACGAGAAAATCTAAGGGTTGTGCAAATGGAAAGTTGCTATAGACTAAAATGGGCGGTGATACAGACAGGATTTATGTACAATATATCACCGGAAATATTGAGGCAAAGGGAGAAAATGCCGATTATCAGCATTTTCTTCTTTTGCCTCAATATTTTCTTGAACCCTTTCCTTAAGGAGCTTGAAAATCAGGGGCCTGTTTCATCAAAACATTTAAGACGCATTTTTGACTTACCGAGGTCGTAAAATATCGGTTAAAACAACAACCGCATAACACAAGCATTGATAAATTGGTGATACGCGTTTCTTGTCCTAAACTTAAGCGTAAGTCATCGGTAAGACAAAAATACGTCTTAAATATTTTGATGAAACAGGCCCCAGGTCTTGTTTGGGAAAGGGCTGCACTATTGATAATTTGTATAATGGTTAAGGACATTCTATCTATTATGTTTTCTGGCTTTGAAATTTTCTTATTACTTTTAAAATTGCCTATTAGTACCCGAATTTTTTTCTATGACGTTAGCCATGTTGTACTTTATTGTCGGCTCGTGTCAAAATGGTTTATTGAACGTTCATAAAACTCTCTTTCCAGGTCAGACTGCACAGTCCGCACTCTTTGATTTGCATAGAAACCTTTTATGTTTCTAGACGAAACTTGTTGTGACCACATTTCTAAAAGAAAAATCGGGTTGATTTCAAAACTTTCTTGTGAACGCGTACACCTGCCTTTCAGTTGCATGATGTGCTAGGTCTGATCATTCCGAAAACAACGATGCCAGTTGAATGGTGCTCTAAACGGTAAATCTGATTTGAACCTTTTTAAAACTAGAAAACGTGATGAGATAAAGTAGAAAATATTCATGAGCAGTCGTTATGTTAAGTTTGATTGTGCCTTTAAAGACCTTGCAACAGTCTTTTAATAAATAGCATAGAGTCACGTTATAGTTACGTTTACCCAGTTTCAAAGTAGGCATAAATGTACTTGAATTAAGAGTGCTAGTCCACTTGGTTTATTTTCTTTTTTCTCTAATTGCACTAATTATAACCGCCCCAGTTTCTATTAGGCCTATGTACTTATAATACAAACGATCTAACATCAAATGATCCTTATTAGGATATATTCTTTCATTTATATTTTCTGATTTCTTGTTTTCGCAATATGGTAAAATACATTTAAAACGTTGTGTGGGTGGTTTAAAGGTAAGTCAGTCGTGGTCGGTATTCTTTCGAGACTACCTAAAGCCATACAATCAGCATTGTACTAGCACGATTGTTATAGAAAATTGCAAAATTTAAGTCCATACCCATCACATTTAAACAAAATTTTTAGATCGTCAAAAATTGAAAGCAATTAAAAGCTCGGTGTTGCCACGAAAAAAATATGGCTATTCGTTATTTCCTATTTTAAGAAATTCCATTTATCATTAGATACCAAATACTTACGTAAAACTTCGGGCGTCATCCGTGGCAGCGGCACGTGACGATGCTACACCCTCGTCAATTTTTGGGTATCATCCGTGACAACGGAAAATGACGAGGGATACCATCGTCAAGTTCCGTTGCCACCGATGACCCCCGAATTGACACGAAATATTTGCTATCTAATGATGGATCGAATGCCCCAAAACAATGTTTGCGGTAGTTATTACAATCAATAACATTCATACCTAGAACTATGCACAATGACAATGGCTAAGATCTAGAATGCCATCTAAAATGTAAACATCGACGGTATTACGTCAAGTCTGAGACCTTATTATATTTCTTAAGGACATGTGTCAATTATTTACATTATAAGTTTGAGACCTTAGGGCAAATTCATTGTATGTTCACATGGAATAATATGCAATTACAATGTACAATCGTTTGGTTTTAACTATTACCCATATAAGATATAGCTATAAAAAGTCTAACCAATATGACTTTGGAAAGCAGTGTGGCGAAAAAGGAAATGCTGGCATGCACCATGTGTGATCCTTTTCTTTCAATTTTTTTCCATTCTATAATGCACACATTTTACTCCCAAAGTAATGAAAAATCTTAACGTTGTTCGAGTAGTCCACTCCTAATGAGATTCATGCGATGTTGGAATTTTTCAGGCGACGTCGTAAACATTCGGCGGTGAAAAGTGTCTCGAATATTTTTTACTGGTAATGTGTCCGTATAGATCGGATATAATTACGTCACGAATGTTTACGACGTCGCACGCAAAATTCCGACGTCATGTCAATTAGGGGTGGACTACCTTAAGGTCCGAGATTTCTCAGTTTGTCAAATTCTAATCAAGTACGACCTTTTCCCAATGTAAATTGAGTACTACTCAAATTCTAAATAATATACTGTCAAAGTTCTCAATATTTGTGACGTAAGTGAAATAAACATGTTTTTGTGTTCACCCATGTTTGTCATAACTCGACAGGATTTCATATTAACCCTAATCCCTCTCTTTAAACCTTTCCCAAACAAGACATGGTTTGACGTTCCTGATAGAAAATGCATAGAAAACATTGAGGAAAGAGACAAAAATGCTGATAACCAACCTAGAATAGGGAACAATTTTCTCCAGTTAACCGTGACGTAATTTCGGACAAAGAAATAGTATTTCGTGGGCATTGTTATAAAAAGTCACAACTACGGCTTGATTCAAGCCGTAGTTATGATATTTTGTAACAATACCGACGGTTTATCAAAACGTAACGATAAATCTAGTCTATTTTTAGAACAAAATTCACTGCCATTTGATCGGATCGAACAGTTTGACGGGGAATCGAACTACATAATTATTCATTGGTTAGTTGGATGTCTAAAAGCTGCACAAATTTTGCTACACAAATAGCGGTTGAAATCAATTTCGAATGCTGTAAAGAAGAAAAGAGTAAAAACTAGTTTGGTAACCATCTCATAATTCAGTCGGTTGCATTCGAAGATGCCGTAACTCATCTTGAATAAGCAGCAGTTACAACGTTTTTGAACGTTACTCATGATATTTTCATCCTTGTAAAATGCCTTTCAAATTGGCAAATTCACCCTAATTAATGTCTGGCAACTGTTGCCAAAATTCTGTCGACTGTTTAACCCATAACCTGACGATTCTTTTTAAAGATCGGTCCAAGTTCAAAGAGGCTGCATGTGGCAAATTCAAGTATCTTTTTTTTTTCAATTTTAGTGTTTCTGTGTAAAAAAAGACTTCTTCATTTTCCTCAATGTTTTTCCAAAACCCTTTTAATGAGGCGTCAAAAAGTGTAGTTGTAATTGTGTGGGAATGTGATAATTGCAGACTCAGTACTTTTGATGAATAATATCCCATTTGGAGCTTGTTGTAGTTATGATACCTGCCAAACGATGTGATCAGAATAAAAAAATCTAGGAGCAGTATGACATTAGGTAATGTATCCTCATTGTCAAATTCTATTACGGACAGCAATCTAAAGACTGCAAATTATGTTCGAGGAAAGTTCTTAATATATAAGTAAACTTACAGTCGAATTTATCCTTTTCTTTCTTTTTCGACGATGATTTTGCCGCCGTTGACGTTGACGACACGCTCATGATGTAATCCGTACGGAATCCGTCAGTTAATCCAGTTTAAATGTCAATTTATCCAGATTTACATGTATTTACTCAAATATTGTCTTTCAAATATCATTAACACATACACATGTACATTATCCAATGATTCCTTTAAAATAACACAAATTTAAAGAATATTATCAATTGGTCTTAATCAATTACCAGACGGCAACATTTTACACTTGTCCAAATTCAAAGGTGATGCAGACGACGATAATTATCAAGTGCATAGATTTTTTTGTGTTGAAAACTTTGTGGGAAATGAAGAAATTGCTTGTCTCAAGCAATTTCTTCATTTTCTACAAAGTTTTAGAAAACCTTTAGACTACAATGTGCAATGTAAAAATTGTCACTGTTTGGGTTTTTTCACGACACACTATTTACCAAGGCGCACAAATCATATTTAGAGCCTGGTACCAATCGAACCGGAAACTACGGAAATTGACGGTCAAATGTCAAGTTTCTTTACATCGACAGACTTTTAATGCAAAACCACTGTATGTGCAAATATAAAATCACATGCATTTACAACAATTTTGTGGTAAACATTGACCACGTTGTCGCAAACAGTGTTTGATTATTTTTGTTGACCTCTTGTGAAAGAAGAAAAGTTATTTTTGAACTTTAAATCAAACAATTTTGTGACTTTTCTCAAGTTGATACTAAATCGATTTAAACCCTTGAATTTAAACGGACAAGGCAAATAGAAAATTACAGGGGATTTTTTCAAAGTAAAGAAACAATTAAGCAGCACGCTAGACGGAAAGAGAAAGTCGAGTTTTAAAGTGGATACGTAGCTATCCATCCATGCCGATCAGTAGACTATGATTGAAGGAAATGCAGAATCAACCGACCCAGTGCATGGTTCGGGAAAAACTTTTGTTGGAATCGTGGTTTTCACGTCAGTTTGAACATATTTCTGTGAAAAAATACCCCCAGCGCCCCTTGTTAATGTGCTTTCAGCCTATAACAAGTGTTAGACTGTTACTCTGTCATGCCTTGCCTTGTCATAGAACATATCGTCGACTTTCTTCAAAAACCTCGTAACTGCAGCTTGTAAAAGCTGCAGTTCCGAGCTTTTCGAATGAAATATGCAATATTGAGCGGTGAACACAAAACTTAACCCTTTCCCAAACAAGACCTGGTTTTGACGTCTCTGAGAAAACATGCCTGGGAAAACATTGAGACAAAAGAAGAAACTGCTGATAACCTGCAGTTTCTCCTTTTGTCTCAATATTTTCTATGCTACATTGTACATAGAACGAACCTTGATTAATGTCCATTTTGTCGTCTACAGCAGCTTTCGAATTGGACCACCCTCAAATTTTGTCGTTCTGGAAAGGGTTAAATGATTACACGAAGATGTTTATGCTCTCAAATTACGATCGCGATACTTTTGCGCATACTCATCGAGGGCCATACAACCATTGGTGCTTCTATAAAGACCCGAACGCGAACTAAAGACATATGGCTAATTTTTATATCATGAAGCGTATTCACAAAAAATCATCTTAAAGATCACAAACCTAAACAATTTCTAAAGATCCGATTCATCTCAAAGATGTGATTGAAAATAACCTATAATTATTTTTGCTAATACATGGTCGGAAATATATATATATTGTACATGTCTACGTGAATACAAGAGAAAGAGAGAAATATCGTGAGTTATCACCAATGTAAATAGATTTTGACAATAAAATTCATTTGATAGACTAATGCCTATTTTAGCAAACCTCTTATTCATTTTTCTTTTGAAATTCAAGAACATTATTGTCAAAGTTCAAGAGGTTTACAATGCTCATCGAATACGATAAAATAAACCCAACAAAACATTTTAGGGAATATTACGAAATATAATGCAGTGATCGCGATTTAAAGCATACTTTCTCCTTTTTCTACTATCTTATTGAACAACTAGTATCAATGCGAACCCCTTTCTTTGATTAAAAACCTTATTTATTTGTCTAAATAGTCATAGTCCAATAATAAAGATGATTAAACACATCGACAAAATATCCACTCCCGAATGAAAAGATTAAATAGCCGTGTATAATTTCATAAATCGCTGCTTTTCAATCAAAAACCTCGTAACTACAGCTTGTTTCAAGCTGTAGATACGAGGTTTTTGTTGAAAAGCGACGAATAACATAAAATCAGAGTGCAACTGTACAAGTCATATACCACAGACTTTAACAAAATACCCGTTCAAATGACCTTTAATAGTTCTTTAAGATTTTAAATCCCCGCTACAAGCTCTTTATTGCCAATCTCGCTCCCTTTACACAGGTCTGCAGACAAAATGTAGATGGTTGATTTTCTTAGCCACAATGAGACATAACTTTCTTTCAGTCGCAATTTTGAAACTAGTGAAGTTCATCGATAGAATGTGGTTGAACGCCAATTTCAACTCTTTCAGTGTGTTTGAAAGTTTTGAGTTCGAGTTTATTGAGGTTTTCGGCCGTTTTCAACTACTAGGGTCATATCACGGCGGCTGGAGCACATACCCATGGATTCTTGTTGTTTCTCAAACCAGTATTACCACAACACCCTAACCGAGCTTCGTGTTTGAAAGTAATGGAAATATATTAGTATTGGTCTTAAGACATGAGTAGATTTTATATCAAATAATCTGGGTGCCGAATAATGACGTCATATGGCTGTATGCCCAGCTGAGGAAAACGTTCTTTCTGACATTTTTCGCTGATCAATGGTTGGGTAACTGTAAACGTATGTTGGCGAGAAGTTATAGGCTCGGAAACTATATTGTGGAAGTACGTACTGATGTAAAAAAAAAAAAAAAAAAAAAAAAAAAAAAAAAAAAAAAAAAAAAAAAAAAAAAAAACACGACGTGAATCAGTGGTTAGGTGCCCCAGCCAATCGATATGGCTACACCAATTTAAAAAGGCATCAAACGCCATTAAATCACTCAACGAAACTCATGACAGTAGGTAATGGCGTGTAGACGGACCCCTCTTTATTCGCAGATTCTTTGGGGGTAAATAAGAAGTGTTTCGTTCGTTGTCTTGAATTTGGTTCAACTTAGAACAAAGCGTTTTGCAGGCATTGATGATTGCAAAGAATTATTCAATCTATGTCGGATTAAGCCTTTATTAACCATTCTCTTAAACTCCGTCTTATTTAATCCTTTCCCAAATGGCAAATGGACTGTGCAAATCAGAAAACTGCTGTAGACGTCAAAATTGTTGTTGATGAAGATAGATTTTGTGAACAATGTAGTCACGAAAATATTAATGCAAAAGTAGAGAACGTCGATATGCTAATCGTCATCTTAACGTTTAAACCATTTAGCGTTTGCTAATGAAAAGACAACAATGTAACTTTATGTAAGGTCTTGTATTGGGAAAGGGTTAAAATTATACAAAGAAGATTTTTGTCTTACTTAACAATTGTGTTAATAGAATAAGTTTTATTTAATGACAATAGTCATACGGCCAGTGGAGCTAAAAATGACGAGTTGCGTAAATGTGAGAAAAAAATCCTTAAAAAAAGAGCAATCAGCATCAGCATTTTCCTTTTCTTTTTGTCTCAATGTTTTCCGAAAGCCATTCTTTTAGGGACGTCAAGACAAGGTCTTATTCTGGAAAGGCTTGATAATTGATAATTGGATTTCAGACGAGAATTAAAGTGGTGTAAAATTACAGAATTACTGAATAACAATGCACAATTCAACCCTTTTCGATATTCATCGACTATGGGTTTGTCTTTTTTAAACTCTTATTTCCATCAATGCGAGGTAAATAAAACGACCGTTGTGATTTGGACTCAATCTAAACACACATTTGAAGAAATAAAAGAAGGAAACGCTTATAATTCATAAATTTATAATTTCGCCCAATTAATCAGCGACGTTCAATCACAGTGCTCCCACAGCCACTGGTGGTGAACTCGGCCAAAGCGAGGGACGTTTTTCGCTACAACAAGGTACATATATTTTGCGTTTAAATGTGAGTTTAAAGATCTGATTGGATAGTTCTTCTAATAACAATGAATTTGTTCTAAGAATAGACCGGGTTTACCGATATGTATTGACAAACCATCTGTGTTGTTATAAAATCTCGTAACTACGGCTGTATCGAAGTCGTAACTACGGCTGTATCGCAGCCATAGTTACGAGATTTTAAAACAACACCAACGGAATACTATGATTGCGAAAAAACGTCCCACGCTTTGGCCGAGTTCACCACCAATGTTAATGAAGAGTGGTGATATGATTGTGTTATTTATACAGGTTACCACTTTTTAAGAGTAGGGGCATATGAATATCACGTGGAAATAGCTCAGTACAGAACCCAAGCTTCTTGCTCACTGGAAACCATCAGTGTTTGTATTTTACCATGCCGACTAGTACGGTACGAGGACGTGTACTGACCAGAGATTCGAGCGACGTCGGAATTATTCCAACAAACGAATATGTGTTATTTACACAGTTTACCACTTTTTTGCGGGTATGGACATATTAATATCACATGCAAATAGCTCAGTACAGAATCTCAGCTTTTTGAACATTGGAACCATCAGCGTTTGAAGCTTACCATGCCGACTAGTGAGGTACGAGGACGAGTATTGACCAGAGATATGTTAGGTTTACCGACTTTAGGGTAGTCTACTTTGAGTCTACTACTCGAAGGTAAGGAAGTCTACCCCTAATGAGATTCGCGCGACGACTGAATTATTCGGGCGACGTCGAAAACATTCGGCGGTGGAACATTCCACCGCCGAATGTTCACGACTGCGCCCGAATAAGTTCATCTTCGCAAGCCAAGGGTGACATCTACGACGTAACGTCGTTTCTGTATTCACCCTTTGCGTATTTAGTCCGATTTTCTTGGTCTCATGGAAAGCGTTTTCATTGGTTCCAGCGAGGTCTCGCTGGAACCAATCAGATTGTCGACTGATACATTTGTTACCAAATCATGACAACGGGCGGGAAAAAGCATTGCATTTGCAACTCAAAAACGCGAAGATGGGCGATTTTTCCTAAGAACTTCACTGCAATAGACAGGAATTCCCTATTTTTAATCGACGAATTATCATACTTTCGACAATTCGACCAAAAAAGCAGCTTACTTTTACATAATCCGCATGACGTATGACGCGAAAGAGAAGGTGCGTTAATGACGTCATCAATAATGGACGTAAACAACCAACAGAACAACCGCTAGGCGGCGCTTCGCGATTTCACGAAAATCGGACTAAATCCGCCAAGGGTGAATACAAACGTAGGTAGGTTCAACTTTGGCTAGCTAAGATAGAATAAGTTCGGATACGTAACGACGACGCTCGAAAAAATCCGATGTTTTATAAATCTCAAAATGGCCAAATTACGGGGATTTTACCCTTAGTATACTGCAATACAAGATAACTAGTCTAAGCTTACATGAGGTATTTAGCATTCGCATTTGTTCGTGAAAAGATGCTTTCACGTAAATTTACAGCAATGACTGTCATTTTGAACAGTGCCGACAGTACTTTGATTTTACAGAACTACCTTTCTTAGCAGGAATAAGTATAAAAGGTGTCGCCTGTTGTAATTCGAAACATGTATGTACAGAAGTTTTGTTCACAAATTGTTTGTTACATCGTATTCTATAATAAGCAAAATATACAGTCGTATTTCTTCGAAAACCTCGTAACTGCAGGTTTAAACAAGCTGCAGTTACGTTGTTTGTGAAGAACAGCGAAGATATGAACCGGTTAATCCAAGCTTATAGACAAGTCAAGACCGATTATAAATGGTTTCGATCATGATTGAGGGCGCTAACCTTGTAGCATTCACGTGCTGGTCTGGCTTGTGAGTTTTTTCTCGGTTAAGGTAGAATACCCGTAATGTGGCCATTTTGAAATTCATAAAACATCGGCTTTTTTCGAGCGTCGTCGGTACGTATATCCGAACCTACTAGTATTCGGGCGCGGTCGTAAACATTCGGCGGTGGAAAGTTCCACCGCCGAATGTTTTCGACTTCGCCCGAATAATTCCGACGTCGCGTGAATCTCATTGGGGTTGAGCTACCTTAACCCATTCTTAGACAACAGAAGTGTGTGGTGTTCTTGTTCAGATATGCTAATTGGACTGGCTATATGAAGTAAAGGCATTATTGTTAGCGCAAGACCGTATGGCACATGTTTACGTTTTGTTCAAATGTAAACAAAACATTGTTCCATAAAACGCAGAAAACTCTGAACAGTGAACAGACCGCTCTTTCACTGCACCTAAATTTTCAACATGTTTACGCCACTACTTATAAAGAATTTATTCATCTTTTATACAAAACTGTTTCGTTTATATTTGGTCAAAATGTAAACATGTGCCATACGATCTTGCGCCAACAATAATTAAGGGCATTTGTTTGGGAAAAAGTTATAACACAGAAAGAAAGAGCGCCTGTAACGATTCCTCAAATTACTTCATGAGATAATAATTACTAACACAATTTTCAAGGATACTTCAAACACGCGTAATTGTCTGTGTAATTGTCTGTATAACTTTTATGAATACGTCAATTAGTCAATTTGTTTGGAACACACCCGTTTTCTGTAAACAGTGGGTATAGCCCGCGCGGGATTCACTTGTTCCCGTCAAAATATTAAAACTGTACACATTTGGTAGTGGTAGGTAAAAAGACCGTAAGACATATCAAAATGGAATCATTGCAGTGATAGCGAGGATTGTACTGTAGTAGGGAACGATTTTATTCATCGTATCGTTACGTAATTTCGAACAAACAATATTATTTTCGTAGAGTTATTATTAAATATCGTAACTACGGCCTTGCTCAAGTCGTAGTTACGAGATTTTATAACAACACTGGCGGCTTATTTAAATATAACGGTAAATCAAGTCTATTTTTGGCACAAAATTCATTGCTATTGTGACAAGTAATTTCCACATTCGTCTTTAGCCTAATAGCTTGTGTGTAGATGGTTGGTAATTAATGTTTACAAACATCGCGGGATCGCGCGTGGATTATATGTACGAAGAACATAAAATACAAATCTTCATTGAATGCGTAATTCTTTTTTTTTGTTAATCCATTGCTGCTTAGCATACTGAGTTCTTAACCGCATTAACCCTTTCCCAATCGAAACATGGCATTGATGTTCTTAGTGAAATATAATGGAAAATTATAGAGAGTAAAGAAGAAATTGCTGATCATCAGCAAAGTCTTCTTTTCCCTCTATAATTGGACAGAACTGTCATTTCGGGTGCTGGGTATGGGTGGGTAGGGGTGAAATCTGTGATATGAAATGCTGATAATGCCATTTTCCCATACACCGGCCGGTATCTTTTATGAACACATCAATTATTTCATCTCTACAAGAACCACGCCCTTGTTTCTAAGCTCAGGTAAAAATACATCTAATAATCGTCAGTTTGGATAAAGAATCAGATTCTCGATAAACAAGTAGTTCCTTTAGTCCGCATACTATATTATTGCACATGTTTAAAAATAATACATATGTAAACAACACAATATCGAACCCAAAACTACTAAACTTTTGCATGCGTTGGTTCGAATCTTGCAGGTGAGAGACACCTTCAAGATTCGCACCAATGCTTGCAATAGTACATTGGAATTTAAGGACACTTTCCATGTGTTTACAGAAGCAAAGTTTGTAAGCATGTGACATAATATCCTGACCGGACTATAGAGAAATAATGACTCAACCTTCAAAATCTGGGGATTTTCTTAGCCTAGAAACCTTGATCTATATTTGTATCTTCGACGTTTATTTTGTCTCGAAAGTTGTTCGAAAAGTGTAACTGTGTCACGCAAAAATATAGCCTTACGCAAAATTTATAAAGTGTTGGGTTGGTCGAGTGTAGTTTAAGGCCCTACTTAACAGCTTTAGTTAATAAGCCTCGATTTCAAGTTAAACCAAAAGTCGGTGGCTAGGCTCTAACCAGTGACCTCAGGGTAGTAAGTCCAGCATTTTACAACGACATCTGGTATGCTGAATACAAGCAATTTCTGCCTTTCCCCAAAGTTTCCTGTACTAGTACATATTGATTTTGTAGTTTGCAACTCATTTCAATTTTGACTAGTCTAATACTTGGTTGTTTGAGGAAGGGTAAAGCAAAGGTAATGGATAATAGGGAACGATTTTATCCAGTTCACCGTGACGTAATTTCGGACAAACAAATCGTCGGTGTAAATGCAAAACCTCGTATGTCGATTCTTGCGATTTTAAAAGTACAAACTTGTTCGTCCAGTTACAGACAATTCTTGCAGGTTTTGAGATATTTTACGGATCAGTATTGATGACATATCATTTGTGAACAAGATGTCCAAATTTCAAGTAAAACATTTCAGTTTTGGAAAAGTTATTACACTACCCCCCCCCCCCCCCCCCTTGAAATTTTCCTAACACGAGATACGAGGTTTTGCATTTACAACGACGAAATATTATTTCGTGGGCGTTGTTATAAAATCTTGTAACTACGGCTTGATGCAAGCCGTAGTTACGAGATTTTGTAACAACACCGACGATTTAGCAAAACATAACGGCGAAACCAGTCTAATTTTGGCACAAAAATCATTGCTATTATACCATCAATCTCCTTCGCAGTTATCTCCCCTAAATTTGGATTGGGGAGATCTCTGCCGGCACAGGTTGGAGTTACCAAGATTTCAGGTAATTGATTTTTTTATTTTGAATTTTATTCAAGAAAGTAAACATGCTTTAAGTGATATTTTAGAATACGAGGTGTCAGATATGAATCCAAATGAAAAATATAATTGGATTTAAAAAATGATTTCAGAAATGTAAATAAATTTCCGCCAACTTTACAATATCACGTGATATTCTCCATGGTCACGTGATTTATATGCCTGCAGTGATAATGTAAGGCATTGTCGCTGTGTGGAGTTTGTTATACCATTTGAAAAGTAGAAAATGTACGGAAAGCGAACAAAACAGCGAACAAAACAGTCCAGTAATACCCTTTGTGTTGTAACGGGTCAAAACATCATGACTCAGTGAATTATCTAGAAATTTTGTGTTAGCCAAGAAAACCTTGATCTAAATCTGTATTGTAAATGTTTATCAGAATATTCGCCGACAAGCTGATTTGTGATGAAACATGTGCTGAATCCTTCTTCTTGATGAGCAAATAAGCTTGCTGCCAGAGTATTCTTTTTGGTTCTAGATAATGCAATGCACCGCACAACTACAGAAAATCTCACTGTCACCATGTTGTCCTGATGCCTGGAATATTTAGGACCATTTACTGGTGGAGAACTCGGCCAAAGCGAGGGACGATTTTTTCGCGATCAATGTATTCCGTCGGTGTTGTTATAAAATATCGTAACTACGGCTTTATCGAAACCGTAGTTACGAGATTTTATAACAACAACGACAGTTTGTCAGCACAAATCGGTAAACCCTGTCTGTTTTTAGAACAAGTTCATTGTCATTAGGAAAAAAATATCTATAAACTCACTTTTAAACGCAAAATATCTATACCTTGTTGTAGCGAAAATTGTTTAAGTTCACCACCAGTGTTAAGTATACCAGTATTACAATCATTCAATTCCTTTGAAACGGAGTTTAAAACGTATTTTTGGCAATTTCGTTTAGTCCTTGGATTAAATACATAATTATGAACTATCTACAACGCGAATCTAAATGGTTAAAGAAAGATTAGCCATTCAAATCTAATGGAACGTTCATTATAAGGTTTAAGAGGTTATGTCCCTTGTTAAAATAATTTGTAATACTAGTATAGCGATTTGTAGCTAGGCTGTTCGAACTTTAAATATGCTGAAGACAATAAAATGGACTTAAAAATGACACAAAATTCATATTGAAAATAGATCTAGCACAGAAAGCATTGAAGGAAAATATCAAACGCTTCATATCTGCAATTTCCTCTCTAAACTTTTCAACAAGAACCTTCATCAAGGGATTGTTTTTGAAAACACTGGCCAGCACCAGCAAATTCATTTTCTAAATCAGATCCTTTTCCCAATTGTAATGAACATGTACAGTCGACACTCGTTATCTCGGCATCGGATAAGTCGAAATCCTACTTAAGTCGAAGTGAAAGTCATGTCCCATCCTCAACATATGGATATCAAAATGAATTCCTAAACAAATACAGCCATTGAAATTTAGTAGGAAAAGGATAGAAATTGCTCGTTTCGAGCAATTTCTTTCCTTTTCCTACTATATTTCAATCATGAACACATATGATGCCCATCAAAAATGGTAAAATATCGTTTTTATCGAAAATAATCAAAATCGGATTAGTCGAACTCCGGATATGTCGAGGTATTTTGACGGCCCCTCTGACTGCGACACAACGAGTGTCGACTGTAGTTTAAACTGTCTTCTCTGGTTGTCGCTTTACTTTGACAGCATTTGTTCTGTTAACCCATTCCTACACATTTATACTTTTTGACGCCCCATAAGGTAAAGGTTTTGAAAAACATCGGGGGAAATGAAGAAATTGCTTCTGACAAACAAGTTTTCATTTCCCAAATGAAAATGGTTGATGACAAAAAAAAAAAAGAGAGTAAAATTTCATGCACTTGAAATTGTCGTATGCAATATCTTTGAATTCGGATAAGTCTAAAGTTTGGCTGTTTTTTAATGGGTTAAAACTACATTTATTTATGTAAATAAGGGGGTGCATATATGCAAATAGAAATTTTCACAAATCCTCGAAATTGTTACTTTGATTCACAACAAAATTCCTTCGTACCTATGTATTGTCGCTTGGGTTAATCCTTTCGAAAATTGACAAAATTTTAGATTGGTCCAAAATCAAAGGAGACGCACACGACAGGAAAATCTTCAAATGTTGAACTGTAATTCTAGAAAACATTGAGGTAAAAGAAGAAAATGCTGGTTATCAGCATTTTTTTCTTTTCCCTCGATGTTTTCCATTGATTTGTTACGAGTACACCGACGTCTAAAGTAGGTTTTTATTTGGGGTAGGGTTATGGTTGATAAGCTATCCTAAATGAATAGAAATTGACGTATATTGATCGTTTATTAAATGCCCGGCTTAATAAGTTTCTAAACTTATCAAACTTAAAAGCGGCGTGATTCACAAATAAGATTTTTACAAGTTGTTGAACCCTTTCAAGATGTTTCCACATTTTAACCCTTTCCCAAGCAGTAAACAATTTGACAGTTCCAATTTGAAAGGTATTGCAGACGACATATTTGATGTAGAAAAAGAACGGATTTATGTACAAGATAAACAATATTTTCTCCTTTTGCCTCAATAATTTCTGAGTTATATTGTACACAAATCCTACCATTATCAACATCATTTTGTACTTTGTATTACCTTCCGAGTTAAAGTGACATTTACTTTTATTCTATCTGAAAGAGCATGTATTCTTATGAAAATTCTGAAAATTTCTAGCAAAAATATTGAACCGTTTACGGGAAATATACATTTTTGTGCTAAAACTAAAGAAATTGTTGTGGACAACAGTTCAGATTTATATAGAATTTGTCATTTCTGTCTCAACTTTGAAGGCGCATTTTTCCCTTATAGATCACTGGTGGTGAACTCGGCCAAAGCAAAGGACGTTTTTCGCTACCACAAGGTACAGATACTTTGCGTTTACATGTGAGTTGAAAGATCGGATTGGATAGTTTTTCTAATAACAATGAATCTGTTCTAAGAATAGACCGGGTGTAGCGATCTGTATTGACAAACCGTCTGTGCTGTTATAAAATCTCGTAACTACGGCTTAATCGAAGCCGTAGTTACGATATTTTATAACAACACCGACGGAATACTATGATCGCGAAAAAACGTCCAACGCTTTGGCCGAGTTCACCACCAGTGTAGATAACAACTTTAAAAAAAAACTGATAGCGTTTCTACGCATTAGAATAAACAATCTTTACATCAAGACATACTTTTAAGAAAAGAAATAAATGTGAAATGTCACTTTAAAGTATCTACAATTTTGCCTTTTGGGAAAGGGTTTAACCGAGAATATTACATTCAAAATATTGCTATACAAAGCATAAAAGACACATGAACAACATTCCTGTTGCACACAAATCATCCAACCATCATCGGATTATCAAAATGCTGTAACTAAACTTGTTTTAAGGTGTAGTTATGGCACGTTAGCAGTCCAACGACTAAATGTGAATAAGAAAAGCGCAGAATATGACAAGTAAACCGTTCCACCCTGAATTTAGGCTTTCCTAGCAATAAAAATAGAGAATAATGGCTAAACCACATGCACGAACAAGTGTTCTTTATATAGTAAACAAAACAGATGAACTAAACGAGCAGACAAATAGGGAACGATTTCATTTTGTAAACAGTGACGTAATTTCGGACAAACAATAGTATATCGTGGGTGTTGATATAAAATCTCGTAACTACGGCTTGAATCAAGCCGTAGTTACGAGATGTTATAACAACACCGACGGTTTATCAAAACATAACGGTAAAATCTGTCTATTTTTAGCACAAAATTCATTACCATTGATTATAATAAACTTTCTTTTAGAATTATACAGATTCCACTCTATTATCGTTGTCCATTCTGACTTTCAGAGGGCAAAACGTAGCATTTATAGCTCACGATAATTGACCTGGCAGAGCAAATCTAGCTAACCCATTACTAAACAACACAATTTTAGGGTGGTCCAAATTGAAAGATCCTGCAGATGACAATTTCAAGTGAATGGAACTTTTAATTTTTAGGTCTCTTTGGATGGAAAACATTGTTGGAAATGAAGAAATTGCTTATCACAAGCAATTTCTTCATTTCCCACAATGTTTTCCAATGCCATTATCTTGTAAGGAGTCAAAAGGAGTCATTGTGTGGTAATGGGCTAAACGACAGGGATGCTCTGCCAGGTCATTCATCATAAGCTATACAACCCATCAATTAGTACAAAACACTTCGTGCATGTTCGGGTGCCATCCGTATCATATTAATGGAATTCTCTCCTAGAGATGAGTACCCACAATATAGGATTTGGATTCGAAATGATGAATTTAGAAAGCCTGTTGTTCTTTACTGACAGATAATCCGAGTTTTCTCTGATGAAATTCGCTCTTTGATATGTTCAAAGAGCGAATTTAATCAGAGAAAACTCGGATTAACTGACAAACAGACGACAACTTTTTTGTTTCATTTCATTTTTGTCGAGTGCTAAAGGATAGCGCATGTCTTTCTCGTACTGTCACTGGATAGTAGAAATCACTACTATCTTGTAACAAGTTAATTGGTTACGTCTCCTTATTTTTACAAGATGTTTACCTATTTTTGCAGGATGTATGTCTCATGTGTAAAACACATAAATCTTGTCTACAAAAACACAATGTGGCTTATCAGTTCTTCGCTCATCAGCCTCGTTATCGCTTGTCAGTCATGATGTACAAATAATGCGACAGAAGTGATAGTATTGCCGAACTAAGAGAAACGGTATGTCCTCCCACCGCTCACCCGAGACTGGGGGAATTTCTAGTGGACTATGTATATCATGGGCCGTATCCAGGCTTCACCAAGATTTCTAAATTGCTTTTATGAGACAAAATTACATTAAAAGCGGCTCAGCCAATCGGATGGATTGTTGTGTGATTTTAAAGGTATTGCTACCCCAGTTATTCACCCATCAGTCTCGTTATCACTTGCTAGTCAAGGTTTACAAATACTGATTTCGAAATAACGTGTTTTTTTCTATTAAGCAAGAGGAGCATAGTGTCTCCTAATCACTGAGCACAAAGACAAGTTGGATCAATCGTGGAGAAAGAAATACCAAATATAATTTTCCGGTAGAATAACAGTAATGTGGCCATTTTTGAGATTCATAAAACATCGGATTTGTTCGAGCGGTGTCGTTCTGTACCCGAAGCTATTCGGGCGCGGTCGTAAACATTCGGCGGTGGAAATTTCCACCGCCGAACGTTTACGACCGCGCCCGAATAATTACGAAGTCGTGTGAATCTCATTCGGGGTGGACTTTGAGTTAAGTCTCTGGCCCGATTACCATATTATGGCACACGTTTACAAAATACATTTGTATACGTAGATCTATATCGTATCATAATTTTGCACGTGATGGTTCGAATCTTGCAGACGCCTTACATATAAGCAATCGGCAAATATACCAGATACACGTGATTGTGAAAACTTGACATTTCAATTGTAAATGCAAAAAAGATTAATTGATTGGTGGATTGATTGATTAATTTGTTGGTTGATTGATTTATTGATCGATTGAAGTTTTACGTCCAATCAACAACTAATGGCACACAGAACATCGATTTAAAGTCCCATATGAAAGATTAAAGAGGTGGGGTTGAACCAGCGACTCATGTCCCACAAGTTCAAACTTTGTCAATGCAACGAATTCCGCCCGTAGCTTGCTCTGGTTCTTGTTCTTTGAACTCATTAGTGGACAGCTAAGTTGGCGATTACAATGCCTAATTGACAAATGACCCAAAACGAACACGTATCAGGTTAATGAGGAATCATGATTTTTTAGAAGACAATAACTTTCAAGAAGACAATAGTAGAGTAAGAGATTTGACGTAGACTTAGGTTCTGTGTGATACTAAATATGCGATAATTAATCATTTTCCAAAACAAGGCATATATTCGACGTCTCCAAAAGAGAAGACTTTGGACAGCTTTGGGGTTGGGGTCCCACCTTATAACCCTAATGGTCCATATCATGGTGTTAGAATATCATAGACTTTCGTTAAATTAAGTCTAGATTGGTCAAAATTGAAATGAATCGCAGAAGAGTAAATTAGCAGTTATATCTACAATTAATCCGAGTTTTCTCTGATGAAATTCGCTCTTTGATATGTTGATGTCGCTCATTTAATGAGCGACATCAACAATTCAAAGAGCGAATTTCATCAGAGAAAACTCGGATTATTCTACAATGCCGGAAAGAATAGATAAAGAAACTCAAATTTGATTATAGAAAGTGTTTTTCTCCCACCGTGTCTATTTTCGTACCAGTCAAATAGTTCACGTCTAATGATCCTTAATTAAATTAACCTTCTCATTAGAAAGTAGTCTCTTCTACAACAATGCTTTCCCAAACAATGGTGTCAATGAACTGAAACGAAAATAGATCTACGTGGACTTAAAACATTTGTCCGAATGCCTTAACCCTTTCCTAGAAGACAAAGCCGATACATAAGTTACGAAAAAGACGTAGTTTAACCCTTTCCCAAACGTCAAAATTTTAGGGTAATCCACTTCAAAAAGTGCCACAAATGACAAAATGGATGTTATTAAAGATAGAATTTGTGTAAAATATAGCATAGAAAATATTGAGGCAAAAGGAGAAACTGCTGGTTATCAGCAGTTTCTTCTTTTGTCTCAATGTTTTCCCAAGTCTATTCTATCAGGGACGTCAAAACCAGGTCTTGTTTGGGAAAGGGTTAAAAGATATTGGTGCATTCTAGTAAACAGCTCAAGACTGTCCTAAGGCACAGGCTGGTCTTGATCCATTGTAATTTCAAATCAAATCAATTCAATAATTTCAAGTAAGATAAGGGTGTCGTCTGCAATGTATGTGAAATTGAACCAGTCTATGATTTGTCATCTGTTTAACGAATTACCAGACAGCAAACTTTTTAGACTTATCCAAATTCAAAGATGTTGCAGACGACAAAATTAATTCAAGTGATTGAAATTTTACATTTTTGACCTATTTGTGTAGAAGACATTGTGGGAAATGAACGAATTGTTTGTTACAAGCAATTTCTTCATTTGCCACGATGTTTTCAAAAGCCCTTTATCTAAAGCGGCGTCAAAAAGCGTCATTGTGTGGTAATGGGTTGAATTAAAGTACGAGTAATTGCACATTTTATGGACAAATCAGTAAATGAGAATTTTTTAACAGTGACCTGTACTTTTAAAAGTAATAACGACCTAGAAATTTGACCAAATGAATGTTTTTTAGCCGTATTGTATTTCATCTATATTACTACCAAGTTTCCCAGTATCTAGAACGATGCACTTTTAATTTTATGCATTTAGATTAGAATATTGTAACAGCTTGAAAACAATTCGTTCTCTTTGATTATTTCGCTGCTTTTTAACAAAACCTCATAACTGCAGCATGAAATAAGTTACAGTTACGAGGTTTTTGTTGGAAAAGCGACCATTTATTTCCGTACAATCACACGTAACCTCAGTTTATTTGTGTATGCCCTTTTATTATGTAAAAGTAATTCTTTTGTTTAGTTCGAAACTGTCGTAACAACACTTTTAATAAGCCATAGTTCTGACAGTTTCAAACGTGACCATCGTAATCTGACGTTACGTTAGAACTGAAATTGACATTGAAATATACGCATTTGTCATAATGTCAATAACATGCGGAAAAGAATAGCGCCCATCAGCACAATGCGCGGATCTAGACATTTTTTAGGGGACCCTGATTGTATTGGTGCATTAAATTCCTTGAAAGATCACATCGATAAATATAAATTCGAGGGTGGTGGGCCCCAGAGTCCCACCATTGGATCAGTGCATGCCCACCAGGCCCGTGATAAGCAATTTGAGGTTGGAGGTGACATTTTTTTTTATAAATAGGGGTGGGGGTTTGGGTGTTCAGGTTTGGGTGCTCACATAAGACTGAACGCTGCTGCAGACGACAATACATAATGTTGGTAAAGACATCATTAAATTTTAGTTCAATATAGTCCATAAAGTATTGCGGTAAAAGGCTAACAGTATTTTCTTCTTTTGTCTTTAAAATGTCTTCCCAAGTTATTTCTAATGGGGACGTCAAAAACTAGGTCTTTTTCGGAAAGGGTTAAAGCAGGGGTATGTACAAGGATCTCTAAGGTTAAATAAAGACTGTGTCGAATTTATTCGATCAAATTCCTTGGATAATGCTCAAAACACCGAAACTGGAAAAATGGAAAGTATTAGGACAAGTATCTGACTGAACTTGCTATACGACAGTCTGAAATTTTAGAAGTATCCATTTCACAGAGCCTGGTGCATAAGTACTATTATATAATACAAGTGCACTTACCCTCTATTAATATTCATAACTTAAAAATTGAATGCAAACAGACTTATTGACCTTGATGTTGGTATTTTTTTTCAAAAAGTGTAGATTTTTTCTTACAATTATTTGTCCTATCTTTTCTGTAAATCGAATTGATTTAAGAAGAATCTAAAGCGATGTTCTTACCAAGTGTAAATGTTTCATAAGTCATTAGACGGACACAAATCAGCTACTTTCTAACCCCTTTCCCAAACAAAACCTGGTATTGACGTGCTTTAATGCACTGTGATCAAAAACAAATGTGATGTCTCATAATCGCTTTTGTTAATGAAGTAGCTTCTAGAGAACAACATGGATATTGATCAGACTGTGTACATGTACAGGCTGATCAAGATCCATATTGGTCTCAAATGCTATGAGGAGCGCCTTTTCCAGATCCATTCTCAATTCCCTTTTGTTTCATTTTTTTTTTACAGAATATATACTAAACCCGTTCGCATACAGTGACACCTTTGACGTCAAACACGATATATGCTTACAAGCCTTTGCATAGACTAGCCCTAATCGTTTCTGTTTGCTGTATTTGAGCAGGGTGTTTCATTCCCCCTAAAAGCTTGTCAGTTCAAGGTTTTCATTGCTGACAGAAAGTAGTATTCTAGACTAAGATGTCATTTAAAAAGGGTCTGCTCGTTTATACTAAAAACTTAATACTAGCATAGGGTCTGGGCCAGACTAGCCTTTGCGGTAAAACAAGAATATGCTGATAATCAGCATTGAAAGTTTTCTTCTATAAGCTATAACATGAATATCTTTCATAAATTTGAATATTATCGTCTGCAACTTCTTTGAATCCATTTTGGACGGGTCAAAATTCTGCTGTTTTGGAAAGGGTTGAAAGGGTTGAATTGAAATATAAATAAAAACTATACTTACAGAAAGTCGCTTCTTTCTCGAGCTGTTCCTCCGATTTCTCAGCCCCTTCTGCCATGTTTTCAAGAAATTTCACACACTCTTAAAATCCAGTATAAATCCTTATTAGTTTTCTAAGATCCAAGATACGAAAATTCCCACCTCTCAAACTGTTTGATGCTTGCTTGTTTGTTTATATTCTCTTTTTACATCAATAATTTCGAAACACAACTTGAATTAGTTTGAAGTTCACTCTATTAAGTTCAATAATACGAGTTATGTTTATGGCTTTCCAATAATCATAGATGCACTATAAATAAAATATGTTACATTTATTAAATATCAAGCAGGACGCTTTGATCAATGTTTATACAATATGATCCTTGACTGTACAGCCTGATCTGTGTCAAGATTTTTTTTTATCAAAATCAGATTTGGCGGTCACCAAGACTAATTCCCCAGTAGAACAATACTAAATTACATAACAATTAATCCGATTGGCCGAGACCTACGTCTCGTCCAATCAGATTGCTTGTTAAGTAATTCAGAATTAGATATTCGATTTAGAACTCTAGAACTATTGGTGAAAATGGTTCAAAAGCTTAAATCACAAGAAAAGGTACATTATTAATCAAATGAGAAAGTCCGGTACATTTACAAACCAAAGCGAATGTTATCACCCGGTACACTACGAATGTTATCGCCCGGTATTAAACAGTTTATCGAGAGAGGCCCCCCTTCAGAATATCTCGGGGTAAATTAGCCTTATCAACACACGTTTTAAAGTAAATACTCACACCCTATACACTTAATTACTTTTCAAACGTTTGAATGAAGGAAATAAACAAATGTACAGACGGTCGACTGAAAAAGAACAACTAAACACTTGTTCCACAGAAATAATTAATTGAAGTAATAAAAAGGGCATATATAAAATTTTAATTGCGAATGGCCTTTCACATCTATCATGTAAATAACATAGTACAGTACTCCAGCTTACTGTGATTTAGTATGCGATGGCGCCAATCTTGTAGGTGTGAGACACCTGCAAGATTCGGACCAATGCATGCAAAACTGTTTTGAAAATAAAGGATAATTAAAATTTGTAAACAGTGTGCAATAATATTGTGACTGGACTATATAATATAATATAGTATATCTTACAATAAGTGACCCGACAGAGCACCCCTAGCTGATAGCTAGGGATGCTATGCCAGGTCATTCATTGTGAGCTGTACATAAGTGATCCTAACTAGATTCGAACTAACTTAATTCGAGCTTATGAATTATACATTTAAGGGTTATGTACCTTTGAGATTCAAAGATATATAATATTCCTACGACCATGGAGCCAGTCTTTTACCCCTATACATTTTGTCGGTGTTATTGCAAAACCTCGTGACTCCAGCTTTAATCAAGCTGGAGTTACGAGGTTTTGCAATAACACCGACGATTTACGAAATCGATATAGAAACTGACCAATCGATTCTAAAGTGTGATTTATCTGAAGCAGGTGCATACATTTAACGAATTTTGCTTTGTAATTAGAACAAAATGATTTGATATCATTGGCCAAGAAACACAAGTGCGTTTGAGTACTTTAATTAAGTTGAAACCATTTTAGAGAGCAGTTCATATCTTTTCATTTACATCTAAAAGTATGACGCTGTCTTTTCCCCAGATTTCTCTGGAAACCCCACGGGTAAAAACTTACAAGAATTATAATGCACTAAAGATAAACTCAAGCTGTTATTCGTCAAAATTAGGAAATTGAACATATTCATTAGTTTTCTCTCAAAGACACTGCTTCAATCCAATCTGATTAAAATCCGGTGTAAACTGACAGTAACAGTTGTCAATCACCAGTTAGGGGTAATGTTCGATGACCTTTACTTCTGACCAGTCAAATAACCGCTTTCAAGATTCTGAAAGTGACTAAAACCGAAAACTAGGCCACGTGGACATCACATTTCAGTACAGATCCATGTGTTTGCATCGAAGATTTATGTATGTAAAGAGATAGTTTATTGGTTTGAGTAAAAATAACCGATTTCGGTTATCCCAGGGTCACTGAAGATGACCGCTAACTGGTGATTGTCAGATGGTACTGTAAGATAAGGCCGTATTTTAATCAGGTTGTGTTTCTATCTTAACACATTTTCTTATTCTCCGTCCAATCTCTCCACTCTATCCATTTCCTTTCCCTTCTATCTTTGTTTCTCTCATCTCTCACCTCTCTTTTCTCTATCTCTCTCTCGCATCCCCTACCTTTTAACCCCTTATATAACAATCATAGATACTATTTTTCAATCACGTTTTCTGACCATCATTTTGTGTTTATAATCGACGTTTCTCCTTTCGCCACAATAACTATTTTCTTGGACAAAACGCAAATAAATTCGATATTCATTGAAAACAATTTTGTCGACAACAGCTTTCAATGTTGCTGTAGAGGAAGGCTCACTCACAAATATTTTTTCTTGAACTATTACATACTTTTATCAGAGCCTGTGAACTTTTAGAGCACCTTCGCTGTAAACAACGTTACGGGTCAGAAAGTGCAGAACACTAGAGTTGTTCTAGTTTACTAGAATTTATAGCCTCGAAATATAATTGAATGTGACTCAGTGGATGCATTACATACGTACTTATATTTGCCTAAAAATATCGGAAATGCTTTATTCACAATTTCATTGTTCTATTGATAAACAGAATCTGAATTTGTGTAGTCTATTTTTTTCAACATAAGAAAACATCGAGAAAAAAGAAGAAAATGCTGAAAAACAGCATTTTCTCCTTTTGCCTCAACATTTCTTGATCTGAGCTATATTATACATCACTTCTTTTCATCAATGCCCACTTGCTGTTTGAAACAGCTTTCAATTCTGACTACCCCACAAATGGCGTTTGGGAAAAGGTTCAAGTGTCTATAAACTAAATAGATATGCTCTGTTTCAAAAGTTAAAAACATTAATAGTCCATGAGCCAGGACCCGAATTTTGGCCGATTATTACCACTCGGAGGGAGTAAATTTTTTTGCCCTTTTTGATTAGTCCGATATCTGAGGGCAACGTTTCACTATGATAGCAATGCCAGAATGGTAGCTTACGCCTCGAAAAACACTTGTTTTCAGAGGTACCCTTTACTCACATCTTTTCCTTCTGATTTCTGATGAAATGAAATATGCATTGGTGCAGCCCCGAACATTACTCTTTTTGCAAACTTTTTGCTTTATAATTGGGATAGAGGATAGAGCAGCACATTGAAAAGGTTTACAGTGGTCTAAACTGTCATTTATTGCATTCATTCAGTGTACGTAGAGAACATAATACTTGAACTCGAATTCTAAAGGAAAATTGGTAAATAATAGTGTTTTTGGACTAGTAAATCCATTTTCTATCTGTTTGCACTCTTTTATTTGTCTAATATCTAAGGACAGTTTCGCTATGATATCAATGTCAGAATGGTAGCTAATGCCCTAAAAACATTTGTTTTAAGGGGTACCCTTTACTCACAAAATTTTATTCTGACCTCTGGTGAAACAAAACATGCATTGGTTTAGCCCTGAACATTATTACTTTTGCAAAGCTCTTGATTATTCATCATGATAAAGGATGGGGCAATGCAGGGAGAAGTTCAGCATAAGACTAAAATGACATATGTTTAATGCATTTAGTGTACGCAGAGAGCTAGTTACTTGGGACTCGAATCCCCAGGGCAAAAGCAAATAATAGTGCACATTGAACAAATTAAGCTAGTTTAGTTTCGTTTTGCAATTTCAGAATTGTCTTTTAACTTAGGATATTGTTTCCTCATAATATCAATGTCAGAATGGTAGCTAATTCCCCGGAATAACACTTGTTTTTAGGTGTACACTTTACTCACTAGTTTTTCCTTTGATCTCTGGTGAAACAAAACAAGCTTAGGTTCGGCCCTTTATATTAACTCTCTTTCACAATTCTTGATTTTTAATGAACGTAAGGACTGGAGAATCATATTGAGAAGTTTTACATTTGTCTAAAATGTAATTTGTTGTGTGATTTTAGTGTACACAGAGAACTTACACTCGAATTAAACAACAAAGAATATTGCTTTTTGGACAAGTAAAGCCAGTTTTTTTAAATGAATTTTGAATTAGCACAGTTATCAGATTATATTACATTAGCATGATTTTCGTGTCCAGCTATTTTTTGTTACATTAGAAACCATTTGGTATCCAACAAATAATGCTTTTAGACGTTTTGTTGATCACAGAATTTACATTTATTGTAAATACAATAAATAGAAATTCTGCGGTCTAAAATGCATTATCCATTAGATACAAAGGCCCGGTTGTATAAACATTGGTTAGCGCCAACTAAATGGTTTAATATCTGTTTTGGTCAAAATTACCTCTAACCTTTGTTGTCAAATGGAGATTTAATCAAAACAGGTATTTAACCACTAGTTAGTACTAACCGAAGTTTATGCAACCGGATCCAAGTTGTTTGTGATGTAACCAAAAATTGTTTGATACGAAAATAATACTGACTTTGTTGGCATAATTTCTTTGATTTCCGCCGATCAGTAATAAAAACATAACACCTATCAAATAATTGAAAGTAAATTCTTCATTCAGTGTTAGATTACTTCAAATCACGAAAGCATACATAGTACAAGTAACTATACCAACTACTGTTTCATGCTAAATACGTAGAGACCCGTGTAATATTTGAAAGAGTGAGCAGAAAAGCTATTTCCGCATGAAATAAAATAAGACAAGGGGGGGGGGGCAGAAATAATTTAATTGTTAAAATAAATTAGTTTGAGCGAATGGCATTGTAAGTTTTTTTTAAATGAAATAGTTCTGACGGACAGCCGGTGCCGAAACAATTTTTATCCATAAAGATTTGGTGTTTAACGTATCTCGGTGAGTTATCTATTTGTGTATCAAACAAAGAGTCAATACGGCTATTTTTAAAACTCAATATTTGCAGTGGAAGGATAGACAAAGTGCTCTCCTGGTATATTTGTTCAATGCACACAAAAACTATATCGTAACACATGATGACAAAGTACTTTAGTTTGTGTGATTACAAGCAGTTCACATGCTTTTTCCGTCTTATCTATTTGGGAAGAAAAGAAAACATTATATCTGAATCTTGAAATTAAGGCGAGAGTGATTACACCAATTGTTTCGAAAGGTATCCTTTGAACTTTACAGCACATGGAATGTATTGAAAATTGGAAATTGTGTCTGTCATTTTGTCAGGTAAAATATCAGTGTGAGACTTTGTAATTCTGATGTTAACACGGATAAACATAATTGGCAATGTGTTATTTAATTAAAATTCATATTCGTGTGTACATATGGTCTAATTATACACTGCACTTGACTTCAACATACGAAAAGGGTCTAGGAAAAGGAAACAACACAGACAAAACTGCTACTGTACTGCCAAGCATCTTTGACGAAAGAAAAAATACAAAATAACTTTTAGAAGCCAAACTGTCCCGAAACCGAACCATGATAAAGAAATAAAACCTTGTAACTATTATGTACATAATCAAATGAAGCCGGTTGCTATTTGACGTAATATGCTAATCCGGTGTCCCAGGGTAACATGTCCCCTGGGTAACGTGTCCCCGGGGACACGTTACCCAGGGGTAACGTGTCCCCGGGGACACGTTACCCAGGGTAATGACCCTGGGTAACGTGTCCCACCCCCTGGGTAACGTGTCCCCCCATTGGAATTTTTTTTTTTAACATTATTGTGTATTTTTAATGCATATTTTGTTTCATAATTATTTATTCTTTTAAAATAAGTTATTTTAAACATGAAATTTAAATATTTAATTTTTTTTATTCTTTCACATTTCCAAAGAAGGAAAATATCTAATTGCATTGTAATTTTTTATTAAATCACTTTCTCCAAATATTTTTCAACTATTATTATTACTATTATTAATATTTTGTGATAATACCAAAGGAAATTGCGCAGAAATAATGTGAAAAAATTTTAAGAGGAGGAAGAGGGGGGGACACGTTACCCCTGGGTAACCTGTCCCCGGGGACATGTTACCCAGGCCTGGGTAACGTGTCCCCCCTTTGATTTTTTTCCTTTTTAATTATAATGTATATTTTAATGCCTATTCAGTTTTATAATTATTGAATCTTTTAAAATAAGCTATTTCTAACAAAAAATAAAAGAACTTAATTTTTTTCATTATTTCACTTTTCAATGAGAGGTGGGACAGGCTACCCAGGCCTGAGTAACGTGTACCCCCCTTGGATTTTTTCCTTTTTAATCATAATGTGTATTTTTATATCATTATCAATATTTTGTGATAACACCAAAGGAAATTGCGCAGAAATGTGAAAAAAATTTAAGAGGAGGGAGGGGGGGGGGCTATTTCTAACAAAAAAAACCTTTTTTTTTTATTCTTTCACTTTTCAATGAGAGGTGGGACAGGCTACCCAGGCCAGAGTAACGTGTACCCCCCTTGGATTTTTTCCTTTTTAATCATAATGTGTATTTTTATATCATTATTAATATTTTGTGATAACACCAAAGGAAATTGCGCAGAAATAATGTGAAACAAGGGCCGTCAGAGACGGACAATGCTCCCCGAATAAGGCATTGTCACAATAAATGTATGCCATGGAGAGCACTTTATTGTCAAGGGCATCTGATTTGCTACTCAAATATGAAATTTCATCAAATTCTGATCATTAGACTAGGAGAAATTAGAAAAAAACTATATTTCACCATAAATCCCCTTTTCCCATGACAAGGCCTCAAATCCAAAAACGGGGAAAAGTACATCGGCATTTTGTCACAGGGAGTTCACATGGTAAGTTTCATTTGATTTGGCCCAAGGGTTATGGAGATATTGCTTTGGACGGACGGACGGACGGACGGAATGACGGACGGACAGGACGGACGGACGGACGGACAGACGAAGCGGCGACTATATGCTCTCCCTTCGGGGAGCATAAAAATTTTAAGAGGGGGTGGGGGACACGTTACCCCTGGGTAACCTGTCCCCGGGGACATGTTACCCAGGCCTGGGTAACATGTCCCCCCCTTTGTTTTTTTCCTTTTTAATTATAATGTACATTTTTAATACCTTTTTAGTTTTATAATCATTGAATCTTTTTGAATAAGCTATTTTTACCAATAAATAAAAGAATTTATTTTTTTTCATTCTTTCACTTTTCAATGAGAGGTGGGACAGGCTACCCAGGCCTGGGTAACGTGTCCCCGGGGAGAGGTTACCCATTTTTTCACATTATTTCTGTGCAATTTTAGCTTATTTTAAAAGATTCAATAATTTTAAAACTAAATAGGCATTAAAGATATACATTATAATTAAAAAGGAAAAATATCAAAGGGGGGGACGTGTCCCCGGGGACAGGTTACCCAGGGGTAAAGTATCCCCCCCCCCTCTTCCTCTTAAAATTTTTTCACATTATTTCTGCGCAATTTCCTTTGGTGTTATCACGAAATATTAATAATGATATAAAAATACACATTATGATTAAAAAGGAAAAAAATCCAAGGGGGGTACACGTTACTCAGGCCTGGGTAGCCTGTCCCACCTCTCATTGAAAAGTGAAAGAATGAAAAAAATTAAATTCTTTTATTTATTGGTAAAAATAGCTTATTCAAAAAGATTTAATGATTATAAAACTAAATAGGTATTAAAAGTATACATTATAATTAAAAAGGAAAAAAATCAAAGGGGGGGACACGTTACCCAGGCTTGGGTAACGTGTCCCCGGGGACATGTTACCCAGGGGTAACGTGTCCCCCCCTCTTCCTCTTAAAAATTTTTCACATTATTTCTGCGCAATTTCCTTTGGTGTTATCACAAAATATTAATAATGATATAAAAATACACATTATGATTAAAAAGGAAAAAAATCTAAGGGGGGTACACGTTACTCAGGCCTGGGTAGCCTGTCCCACCTCTCATTGAAAAGTGAAAGAATGAAAAAAATTAAATTCTTTTATTTATTGGTAAAAATAGCTTATTCAAAAAGATTTAATGATTATAAAACTAAATAGGTATTAAAAGTATACATTATAATTAAAAAGGAAAAAAATCAAAGGCCTGGGTAACGTGTCCCCGGGGACAGGTTACCCAGGGGTAACGTGTCCCCCCCCTCTCTCCTCTTAAAATTTTTTCACATTATTTCTGCGCAATTTCCTTTGGTGTTATCACGAAATATTAGTAATGATATGAAAATACACATTATGATTAAAAAGGTAAAAAATCCAAGGGGGGTACACGTTACTCAGGCCTGGGTAGCCTGTCCCACCTCTCATTGAAAAGTGAAATAATGAAAAAAATTAAGTTCTTTTATTTTTTGTTAGAAATAGCTTATTTTAAAAGATTCAATAATTATAAAACTAAATAGGCATTAAAATATACATTATAATTAAAAAGGAAAAAAATCAAAGAGGGGGACACGTTACCCAGGCCTGGGTAACATGTCCCCGGGGATAGGTTACCCAGGGGTAACGTGTCCCCCCCCCCCCTCTCTTCTCTTAAAATTTTTTTCACATTATTTCTGCGCAATTTACTTTGGTATTATCACAAAATATTAATAATGGTAATAATAATAGTTGAAAAATATTTGGAGAAAGTGATTTAATAAAAAATTACAATGCAATTAGATATTTCCCTTCTATGGAAATGTGAAAGAATAAAAAAAATCAAATATTTAAATTTCATGTTTAAAATAACTTATTTTAAAAGATTTAATAATTATGAAACAAAATATGCATTGAAAATACACAATACGATTAAAAAAAAATTTCCAAGGGGGGGGGGACATGTTACCCAGGGGGTGGGACACGTTACCCCTGGGTAACGTGTCCCCGGGGACACGTTACCCAGGGGGACACGTTACCCTGTTACACCGGCAATGTAAGATATTATATAGCTAAATGGAATTACTAAAGAACAAAAATAGAAAAATGACGTTAAAATAAATGATAAAGCTAAACTTAGATTATGTTATACCGATTAAACAGATGCTGGAAAACAAAATGATATTGACAATACAACTTAACAATGTCAAGTTGCATCATGCATAGTTAAAACGGACAGTTAAGAAAGCAACACGGGTTCCTCTACAGTGTATATGCTGCAGAAATAAATTGATATGAAGTGAAAGAAATGATACAAAGAAACCAATTCTGATGTTTTGCATTCGAAGCAAATTATTAAAATGTAGTATCATGACAATTGGCAGCAATTACAACCTTTGATTTTTACTATCACACATATTCAACCCTTCCAAAATACTTTAGTCTAGCCATGCATTAATTCACATAATAAGACAATATAAAGTGACCTATGTAAAGGATTGGAACGATTGGTATTCTTGAAAAAAACTTCATGTTGTATATCATTTAGACGAGTACAATCACAGACATGTTTATGTAAGGAGGAACGGAAAATGCCGTCTGAAATACATGGCAATGAAATACTTTTGTCATTCTTCAGCACTTGACTTAGGTATTGCTAGGGATGTTCAGTGCTTGCGTGAATTCTTTTATCCCTCCATTCATTTCTTTGTAAAGTTTCTTACTTGTAGAAGGTCAAAACCAAATTACTAGTGGTCTTAGTTTCATTTTTGATAGCATATGTTCATTCATACATAGTTCTAAGCGTTCCAAGTACACAATCAGCAAATCTGTCTATTAAAAAAGAATAGCAGATTTAGACAGATTGTACATATGAAAGACTTTTTCAATCATTCAAAAAGTTGTTTTTGAAATTATATGTGGTTATATTTACTGTATGAATAAACTTTTTTTTGGAGTTGGAACCAAAATCAGAATTGTTTTCCCCACGACTTTTAGAGTTGAATCTGCTCGTGGATTTACATGTAGGCCTATTGCCTGAGCAGTCCTACCATAAGTATATAACTATTTTGAAATCTCTTAGCTGTGAATATTTTGTGGTGATGGTAATAATGAATATTAATATGAAACAGAGGGTAGATTGGAGCGGTATCCGGTATCCAAAGTTTCAGACTGCAGACAGTTCAAAGGCTGTGTTGATGACGAGATTTTACCAGTGCTATTTCTTAAAATCTGTGCCAAATCAATATAATAGACAAAAAGATAACATGTTTTATATTATTTTTTATGTTCAAGTCAAACACGTAGTAACATTATTCTTAACCGGATTTATGCTTATACATACTAAAGGGCTTGTCAGTGATAGTAAATGTATTAAATTCATTAACAGGTACATCAGAAACCAACGACTATTTTGAAACAAACTACAATTGATACCACCCACACTATTAATATAGATCGTACGCTGTAGTTAATGTAGGAAGAGCTGAGATGACAAGAATTTACTTACAGACAGACAGAGAGACATGTAGACGGGCGGCGATTTGATATAATGTAATACGATCATTGGGCTGCTCTTCTTTTCTTGTGTACAGACTCAGACTCAATATAAAATGTACAATAAATAATACATCTACGGACAATCTTTTTTAAATGTACAAGACGTTTGTTTGTTTTTGTTGTGTGTGTTTAGTTGTTTTTGCATCAAATCATAAACAATGTCATATATTCAAGACAAATTAGAAATAGACAGTTCGAAGATTTAACATGGAAATGTATTCTCTGTGTACACTCTAATATCCTTTTTTTGCACTTCCACACCTTAATCTTATTCTTGAAAAATGAAAAAAAGTATCCATTTTACAGTATTCTAATGAATTCTTATTAAAAATACGCTCATACTAGTACTTAATGTGTCTAGGTGATATAAATGTGTAAAACGTAATTTAAATCATCAATTCATTATATCAACCACAGGCTATATTTCAAAGCAAATGATACTTGCTTTGAATGCCTATTTATTAAAACAATGATGTTTTATACTTAGAAACAAATCAACGAGTTATTTAATATATATTTTGTACAATTATAAGGTTTAATATAGGTTGGTGTATTGACATAAGATTTCGTCGCCTTGTATTTACACTAGAATTACCCAAATAAAAATCTATCAATTTGGGTTGCGAACGACAAAATTCATACAAATATATGATATTCATTTCATTACAAATATATGATTTCCTAGCGTAGAACTTCTAATTTAGATTAAATCAGTTGTTCATTGTTAAATTAAGTTAAAACAAACGTGCTTGTGAGTTCAGTTTTGTTTAGTAATGTAGGCCTACATTCCCATTTTGCACTGATTTCTTAATATATGTGTACACAAAACCACCACATAATGATTTATACAATGTTTTAGAATGAATAGGAACACTGACAATGCACAAAGACCAGCTTAAACATCTAGAAACACTGAAAATCCGTATTCAAATGTAGGTACGAACATTTCAGGGTACGAATCGGCCATATTTTCTTCGGTCTCTCGGGACTCTTTCCAATGTTTTCGTGTCACGAATCTGGCTTGAATCAATTGATAGACATCAAAAATTATATTTGTGAGTCCTAATATGTAGCAAGATGCATTTTGGCTATCGAAAAGTGAAAAAATCTTAACAAAAATGCGTGAATTACGTTCGACGAAGGAGCCGGTATATTGTTTTCTGAATTATAATCTAGAAAGACCATATAACTGAGTTTTGATAAAATGAGACTGAAACTAAGTTCCAAAAGATTGTTTGGACATAGAACAAATTGACGAACACGTTTTTAATTTATCATACACGTCCGAAAGAAATCGCATCAACTTTTTCATTTGTAACAGAGTAGAAATGGGGTGGGTTCAGAAAGTGGTGATTTTCTCGGCATAAGCTACCAATTTCGGACTGCTATCATACCAATTAGTTAACTATACGTATCAAACTGCTCAGAAAGTGCAATAAGAATTACTCCCTCCAAGTGGTAATAAAAAGTTGTCTGGCTCATGGACTATAAGCAATATATATAATTGTGCTAAAAGGTATTTGATAGAAGACCATGGATCATTTGCAAGAACCTTTAATCGTATTTCATTTTCAATTCGATAGTAGCGATTATGAAATGTAAGTTCCGTGTTAATAGATACAATTCTTGATAAAACACTAAGATTTTAGATATCATGACATATTAAGATATTTAAGGGACTTGAATTTCGAAATATTTAGATAAAACTTCGTTCAGTCATTTATGTTTGGAAAAGCAGAAACACAATTCAAAATATTGTTAACCTTTTCCCAAAAAAAGAATACCAGGGTGATATTTACAGTTCCAAGTTTATCTTTAAAATTACACAAGAATCCATCAGATTGGCTGAGACATGCGTCTGGCACAATCAGATGTCTTGTTATGTAATTTGGATTTAGACAATTACTTTAGACACGTAGTTGAATTCGGCCCCTGGTTTTGACATCCGTCATAGAAAAGGCTTGGGATATTTCATTACCAGTGGCAACTCTCAGAAAGCAATATGAGCCGTGACCAGATTGTAATTATGTGTAAAATTATCTAAATACTTTCCAGATCCGAACTCCTATTGACTGTTCCATACAGACCACATATTATCACCCTATAATCGACAGGCTATTACAAACTGTAATTATACATGTATCTCTAAATGGCTGTTCTATTCCGTAATATGTAACTAATCACGAATCTATCTCAAAGTGCATGCAGAACATAGTCATGTTACTCTATTCAAAGAAGGCTCCTCTTTCCACGATGTGTCACAACTTAATTTGAGGCAGTTTATAGACGAGAAGCTACAAGAGAATATTAATATGGATAGCGATTAGACTGTGTGTATACACAGTATTAGACTGTGTGTATACCCAGTCTGATCAGGGTCCATGTAGTTCTCAAAATGCCAAAATGACACTTTTCCGAATCCGTACTCAAATAGATTATTTTAGATAATAGGCCTATGTACATTATCACCCCATTATCGATGTATTAATATAATCTATAATTGTCGCAAAGTGGTCAAATACCCCACTAGCGCCTTTGTCACTAGGTCAAAGGGTTCTTAAGTTAGAGCATGGAAACGGATTTTAAAAAGCGACAGAGCAACTTCGTGTATCAAGGACAACAACTGTGTAAATTTTCATGATTCTAGTTCAAATGGTTCTTGAGTTACAGCGGGGAAAACAAATTTTAAACAAAGTTCAATTGTGACATTGATATTTGACATGTGACCCCCAGACAATAGGACACCTCCTTTGGCCAAGGGCAACAAGTGCGTAAAGTTTCATGATCCTAGATCTAACAGTTCTGGAGTTAGAGCATCGAAACGGATTTTAAACAAAGTCCAATTGTGACCTTGACCTTTTACTTACGTAACTCAAAGGTAATAGAGCACCTCATTTGTCAAGGACAAAAACTGTTCTAAGTTTCATGTTCCTATGTCAAATGGTTCTTAGGTCTGAATACGGAAACGAAAAGTCTTTGACGGACGTATTGACGAAAGGACGGACAGACACGCATAATTATGACAGATATGGGGAAACCAATATGCCACATCTACTTCGTACGTGCGAGTATGATTATAAGTTAGAACGTTATTTATGCTTGTATTCTAGCAATGGTCCGATGCAACTACGCAGAATTTAGGTACAAAATGTTGAATGTGTCAGGATCTGGAAAAGGGACCTATATGGCATTTAAGAACAACGTGGATCCAGACCAGTCTGTGTATACACTCAGTCTGATCAAGAGAGGCATTTGGAACTACCGAGTTTACAGATAATCATGTGTCTGTACAGTCTGATCAGGATTCACGTAGTTGTCTTACAGTTGCTACAGGTAATGAAGAATCATTCAGAGAGAACAACACGAATCTTGATCGGATTGCACGTAGGCCTATATAACCAGATTAGAATTCCATTCTGGCCCCGACCGATCCAGAATCTGTCTATACCAAACTAGAATTCCATTAAAATAGTGAAAAGTGAAAAGTAAATTAGAATTCTAATATTGACTAGTCCAAACTAGAATCCATTTTGGCCTAGAACATTTCTAGATCGGCACAGGCCTAGATTCCAATCTAGACTCCGACATGTACACTCTACAGTCTTATCAAGATCCATGTTTGTCTCTGAAAATGTGTTAAAGACCCCTTTTCCAGATCCTGTTTCAATTAAAGCCTTTCTGCATTTTGTTCAATTAAAGTTATTAAGGATACACCTGTATTATGTAATGGATATACCTTTCCAATTTTAATTTGGGTTTTTCGGGTTTAACATTTAACCCTTTCCCAAACAAGACCTAGTTTTGACGTCCCTTATAGAAAAGGCTTGGGAAAACATTGAAACAAAAGAATAAACTGCTGATAACCAGCAGTTTCTCCTTTTGTCTCAATATTTTCTGTGCCATATTTTACACATATCCTATCTTTATTAGCATCACTCTTGTCATTTATGGCAGTTTTTGAAGTGGATCACCCTAAAATTTTGTTGTTTGGGAAAGGGTTAAATATTAGACGAGCGTCTGTTCTGCCAATTAAATCTATTATAAAGCTATAAAAATTTAGCTTTGAAATAGAGCGAAGAATGATTTTAAAGTGAATACAAGTTTGTTTTGTATCAACCCTTGCCTAAACAAGTCCTGGTTTTGACGTCCATGTTCTAAAAAGCTGTGGAAAACATCGATACAAAATGAGAAACTGCTGATAAGGAGTAACTGCGTTTGCCTCAATATTTTTAGTCTGGTGTCAGACTCTGTACATTTATGTTATGTCTAAAAACATCAAGGCATGCAACCGTGAACAATCTTCAGAATTATAGTGAATTATCCTTCCTTGGTCTTAATATTCAGAATAAGACAATCAGAGAATTGTAATTTTATATAATTGTCACAAGTCTACAATATTTTCAGTGCTATATTGTACACAGATTCTTCCTTTATCTAAATAGATCTATATTATCAACTGCAGCAGCTTTCAAAATGTAACAGTTATAGTTTTTGCAGTTTAGGTAAGGGTTGATGTTAAAGGAGTTATATGTATAATTACAGTTACGTCGGATCTACGAAGCAACATAAACGGAAATTGTAACATAATTAACCCATTACAACAGTGACGCCAATTGACACTCTATATCACAATGACTTTGGAAAATATTGTGGAAAATGAAGAAATTGCTTGTGATTATGTTTTCTAACATAATCAGACCATAATAATATAGATTTCATTTATTTAAAAATATCGCCTGCAACATCTTTGAAATTAGACCAGCCTAAAAATTTGCCGTCTAGTAAATGGTTAAGAAGCACAAGCAGAAATTGTTACAGAATAAACAATTATATAAAATCAAACGTAGCTGTACAACCTGGAACACCAGAACTGTTATTCTAAAACCTCTTTCGTAAAACCACAGATCAACAAAAGACAGGAGTTGAAAGCATTCTAAATGTTTTACTTCAAATTCATACCCTATGTTGTGAGTACTCATTTACATCGTTTTGATGATACGATACTAATTAATACCCACTGCAAAGAATTTGATAAACAACAAATAAACTATTGCAATTTAAAGGTAAAAAATCCCTCTTATCTGTAGCCCTGCACCCGCAAATCGAAGTTCAAAAACATTTTAACCCTTTCCAAAACAACACCTGGTTTTGACGTTCCTAATTGATATGGCTTAGGAAAACATTGAGACAAAAGAAGAAACTGCTGATAACCAGCAGTTTCTCCTTTTGTCTCAATATTTTCTGTGCTAAAATATACACAAATCTTGTGTTTATCCACAACCATTTTGTCATCTGCGACAGCTTTGAATTTGGACCACCCAAAGATTTTGTCGTTTGGGAAAGGGTTAACCAGATGAAGCTTAAAAGAACAGAAGGAAATCGAAAGTAAACAAGATGCGTAATCTAAAACATAAACACGAATCTAATTTCTAGCCAAAGACAATTGTATGAGAAATACATTGCAAAAGAAAATGTAGTCAAATTATCGCATATCACTGACACCTTTGAAACACACATTGAAATGCACACCAAAATCCGTCTAATCCAAATTCAAAAACACTGTGGTAAACAAATTACTCCGAAAAATATCCTGGCGTAGTAATTTCTCACGAAGGGCTATCGAAAATAGTCTAGTTAGTAGCGTGCGATGAAAACACTCGCTCCGATTTTTAACAGGTACACGGAAATTTGCCAAGAGGTTTCTGTTTTTTGCCCTCCTTACTCGAGATAAGATATGATTATTCGCTGAAATGAATCTTTTGTTGCTTTTTCTAATTTGTTTGTCTTTCGTTCTTTTCCCAGCAAAAGTGAATTAAAATAGGTAGGAATGATATTATTTCGCAAAATGCATGTTTCTTGTAAAACAAATATGTGCTGAAATATTTAACATTTTCCCAAATGATTGCGTTTTTGACGCCCCGCATTGAAAAAATGAAGAAATTGCTTGTGACATGCATTTTTTTCTTCATTTGTCACATAGTCTTCTAGAACAAAGGCCAAAACACGTTAAAGCTAATTCACTTGAAATTGTCGTTTGCGACTGGACCAGTCTAAAGTTTTGCCGTCTGGACAAATGGTAATGGGTTAAGGTAGTCAACCCTTATGAGATTCGAGCGACGTCGGAATTATTCGGGCGACGTCGAAATCCTTCGGCGGTGGAACTTCCCGCCGTCGAATGTTTACGACCGTGCCCGATAAAGTTCGAATACGTGGCGAAGACGCTTGTAAAAAAACCCCGATGTTTCATGAATATCAAAATAGCCACAATACGGGTATTCTACCTCAAAGGGATTAATTAGGACACCGAGTGTGCTTACTGCAAGAAGGTAAATGCAGCTTGATTGAGTCAGTGCTTTTAGATGTAAACAGAATCTCGATGCATTATTGTGAGAAAATTCTCCTTTAGCAGCTGATATTAATATTGTTTCAGAAGATTGCGATCTTAATAAAATGTTATGACGCAGTTTTTCACGAGCTATAGAGTCGCAAAAATGAGGAAATATGCACTGAACATGGTGGAATTAATTAGATAAATCATGTAGAAATTTTGAGCCCGCTCGATGATAAATAATGCCATTGAAGACCCATGAAGAACCCTGATCATAACGAAACGATTTCGACTCATCCCTTGCACAACCATGTCTACATTCGCAAAATATGTCTAAACATTCGCGTTTGTGTTTATATTTGAGTAAAATAATTGCATAAATATTCGTTTGAAATTTGCCAGGAAATTTATATGCAATAGTCCGTACATATTTAATAAAACTTGATAATAAATTCTTTTGTGTTTCAGAAATATTTTTTGATAAATATCTGGATTCAAATATAAATGCCTTGTCAAATTAGCTTTGGTCAACAACTTTTGACATTAGATGATTTCTCCCTTGATTTTAATACTTTCTTGCTTTATTGTACCAAAAATGCAATCTTATTTTTATCTACACCACTTCTATTGCAAGCAGCATCTTTTTTTAATTTGAACAGTAATATTATTAACTTTTGTTGTTTTGAAAAAAGAGAAAAGGCAAAATGATAATTTTGCAATTGTGTTGAAATTTGAAACCAGTCATACTTAAAAATGACAAATAAACCACGACCCTGAACGTGCATTCAAATGAATGCTAAAATATGCACGCATGCACCTGTGACACAACAACACCATGTCTTGCTCAAAGCAAGCAACTTCAACATACTTTGATAAATTATAGCGGCTAGTTTAAGCAAAATTATTGTAAGAGCATAGGATTTAACAAGCCAAAATAAGCAATATAAAAATTGCAAAACGGTATTTGATGTGTTTTTGAGCAATCGTTTACACCAACCCTTTCCCAGACAACAAATTTCTTGACTGGGCGAAATTCAATAGAACACAGACAAGATGGATGTTACAGAAATTAAACTATTTAATTAGGTTATTTCCACTGAGACCCCCAACACACACAACAGCCACCGGAAGTCGTCCTTTGATGACAATTATAGCCAATCACCGTTCGTTGCCAATGCACGTGTGATGCTTTGCTCGGAATTGGGTCAGAGCCTCGATCTGGCATAAAGAAACCCGCTGATGTGTTGCTATTTTTAGTAACAGAGTGGAACAGTGCCTATGTGTATACAATGTTAATATCCTATAAACACATTGTTTGCCACCGGAAGCGGCTCATAGGTACGGACAAAACGATAATTGAAAGGGGTCAATAATGCTATGAGAAGTAAATATTGAGTGGAAAGAAGAAAATGACTTGGTCACCAGCAGTTTCTTCTTTCACTCAATGTTTCACAATATTTCGATTCTCTTTGAGACGTCAACACATCTAGGCTCGTTTGGGAAAATGTTAATTTTTAAGATGGAATTTTATGTGAATGAGCTGTTATATTGATACCTACTTTGAAATGCAAATGAACTACAAGTCTTTTTATGTTCAAAATCTGAAGTGCTGATTTAGATCACTAGCCTATTACTTCCGATCAATTGATTTCGTTCAATAATGTTGCCTGTAAATGTATTATCAGAAGCTGGTTCACATACCCATACGTTGTTGCAATTTCTACAGTCTTTGACAAGCAGCCACTTGGAACAACTAGAAGACCTGAAGGTCTTGAGTCGCTCCACAGGCCTGAATTTCATGTAATATTTGATCCAAGTTTTGATTAGATTGTTCAATGCTTGTGTTTCATAGAGCTAAAAGAAAGTAACAAAACTAGATTGTTCAAAATGTGTGGTTCTTGAAGCAAAGAAAGTAAAATTACATGTTTGCCATTTGAGAAAGGGTAAAAGGAAATGGGAGAACATTCTAGCTTAGGATGTCACAAACAATTAAAACTTTCCTTCTTCCCAACAGATCTAAATTAACAGAACATTGATTACTCGAAAATATTTCATATTTCTAAAAATAGATTTTGAGCTAAAAATAGATTCTGGGAAAAACCCTTTTCCAAAAATAATGCAAATGGCTGTCAAACCTGGATTTCTTGTAATATCAAGTACAAGTTTTCACTAGATTTTTCAATACATGTTGCTCTTAAAGCAATTACAAAGTAACTAGAAAGCTGAAAATACATTCATATAAGATCTATTAGTTACCAAGCTTTGCAACAGTCTTTATTATAGTGAGTTTGGCTGTTAGAGTGAAAAAAAAGTCACAATTAGCAATTTTGTCAAATTGAAAGGCATATAACTGATGATTTAATATTCCTATCTAGCTAAGAATCACACTAAAGCAAGATCCTAACATCATCTACATCTTGTTTAAGTTTTGACCTGATTATTCAATATTTGTGGGTGTAAAGAGTGTAAAATCAAAGTCGAAAACAACAATTTTGTCAAATTCAAGGGCAGATAAATCATGATTTAAGATTCATATGAAGCTGAAAATTACACCAACACAAGATCCTATGGCCAGTAAGATAATGTGAAAGTTTTATGTTGATTGGTGGATATTTATGGTTGTTTGAGTAAAAATAAGGTCAAAAATGGTAGTTTTGCCAATTTCAAGGGCACATAACTCAAGACGTAATATTCAGATCAAGCTGAAAATTGCACTCAGGCAAGGTCTTATCAGCACCAACATTCTGACAAAGTTTTGTTTTGATTGATCAATATTTGTAGTGGCTAGAGTGTAAACAAGTGAAAACAGCCGTTTTTTTTAATTCAAGGGCAGATAACTCCAGACTTTATGGTTCAATCAGAATTAATTGAAGGAATCTGATAGAGGACCACCTAAGGATCATTCCTGTGAAGTTTGATTGAAATCCATCAAGTAGTTTCTGAGGAGAAGATTTTTAAAGAAAAAGTTGACGACCGGACGCACGCACGCACGCACGCACGACGGACACAACGCCATGACAATAGCCCGCTGGCCTGAAGGCCAGTGGAGCTAAAAAATGACAATCGAAAGACAATTTTCACTCCTTTAAATGTGAACACATTTATGATCGTTAGAGCAAGTCGGTTAGACTATTATAAAGTGTAAATCAACTGTAAATTGGTGTAAAATAAATAGTTGTAATATCTTAAATATCTTGAATATTCAACCCATTCCCGAACAAGACCTGATTTTGGCATGTCCGGAATTTTCTCATTTTCTCTTAATAATTTAAAAAAAAATGTTCATATTTTCAAATCTTCCGCACCCAATCTTCTCCTTTCTTTCATAACTTCTCCCTCAGAGAACAACATAGATCTTGATCAGACCGTGCGAATGCACAGGCTGATCTGGATCCATGTTATTCTCAAATGCCACACGGACTATTTTTCCATATATGCCTACTAGCTTAAAAATTGTCCAAAATAACCCACTAAAATGATAATAAAAATCACAAATCACCATGAATCCACTGATCACTTTATATCCCTAAAAGGTCGATAAGATATATAGATCGATAATTTAACAATAAAATAGTAAAATCTGTTTGACCCCTGAGCGTACTTTAAAATGCCTCATTTACATATTATAGCCTTAACATAAGCAAATAAGTAAAGATCTAAAAGTTGTCTTTAGTTTACACTACCGTCTTATTTATCTCTTTCTCAAAAAAGTAAAAGTCCTGAATTTGAAGCACATTACAGAAATAGTTGGAGAAAAGATTGAGAGAAAAGAAGCATTTACTTACAATCAGCAATTACTCCTTTTCCCTCAATGCATACTTTTGCCTTGCTACAATATACACGTTCAATGTTTCTGACACAAATTTTGTAACTCCTTTCAAATCGGAACAGCCTTTGGAAAGTGTTAATTTGAGGGTAAGCGAATTTTTGTAAGAGTTTCTTATGATTTTATTCGCACTTTCTCTGACTTTGCGTTTGCCTCTTTGTATATTTAGCCCGCTATATTTTTTGCGACAAGACCGTCTTCGTAAACCAATGATTCTACATGTTCGTGAAGTTGTCAGACCAGCAGAGTAGCAGAGTGAAGTTGACACCTCGCTTTGTTCCTTACGAATACTCCAATTTGAAGATTTACATAGCGATGCCTTAGAAGAATAAGGTCGTAAGTGGTACTTACGACCTTTTATGATGCATACATTTTTGGAAAGGGCATTTCAAGCTCTAAATATGGTGCAAATTTCAAAGACATTTGAACTTGTCATGTTGACCAACTTGGCTGTAGAAAAAGGTCGTTTATTCTTTTTTTCTTTTTGAAATAAAACAGATTTTCAGTTTTCTCAACACTATGTTTTTTTCACTTACGCACGTCTTCTAAGGCATCGAATTATTAGTTGTACATAATATATAATGCACAGAAATGATGATCAGCAGTAGTTACAAACAATGCATAGTAGCGAAATGAAGGAATTAGATTGAGGGAGAGAAAGAGATGGAGAGGGGGGAGATGCAATATTCCCCATTCATAGGAAAACTTAACCGAAACGAAAAGGGAAGTTTTCTCGTAGGGGAATATGCAAGTATGCAATTTGCTATTGTAATATAGTGATTTGTGAAAGTGCAGCTAAAGAGAAAATACAATACGTGTATTTAATCATTGTTCTGCACTCTCACTACATGCCTTTGAAAGCTTCTATATTACTGACATTTTTATCCAGCATGGACTATAATTAATGCCATTTAAGCAACTATAGTAACTCCAAACAGAATGAAGTTTGACTACTTGTACATAGAAATTGTCAATGTCAACCCCTAAAAGGCGTTCTAAGTTTTTGTATAGACCAAAAAAGAGCATTAACATAGTCATAATCAGTAAGATCTCTGGGATAGTTTAAAACATCTGCATCGAAATATTGGTTTACAGTGCGATCAAAGAGCGCCATCGTTCTATATACACTAGCACATTCAATTAGTATATGCTGTGCTAGGCTAACATTAACATCATCTTTGTTGCAAATCACGTGTCACAACGAATGTTGAAAATCTTGAATAATTTTGCTAATACGAGACCCGTATGAAAACGGTTTGAAGCCGAAGGGTGGAAATAGGTCAGGGATTCGCTGGAAGTAAGAGACATTTTCAAAACCAATAGGTAAAAAAGTAATTGCCCACCAAGTTTTTAGATTCAAACTTTTCTGTCGGCAGAATCTTAAAAGATCAAGCAAATTCAGAAAATCTCTGACATTTTCCACCGAATTCAAATTGGTCACATATTAACAAAATTATTGACGATTTTCTGAAATTATTGTCACGTGAATCCCCGTCATGCTGATTTAGATTGAAACTTTTCGCTGTCTACTTAGTGTTCGTCCTTTTTTTGGACCGATGAAATTGCAGTATATTTGAAAATTTCGGGGCTAAATTTCACATAAACGCACTGCCGATCAGTTTATGTCACGGACATACATAGCCCCCCCCCCCCCCCCCCCCCCCGTTTTCTATGCAGCCATGGAAAATGATGTAATTTTTGGAAAAATGATGTATTTTTTTGGGAAAATGATGTAATTCCAGTAAGATCCGCTCGATAGTAGCTCCGGTTGGCGGCGTGGTTTGAAGAATGACAGGAGAAGCGTATGTTTTCATTGGTTGACGAACACTAAGTAAGATGAAGTCTTTATAGTAGATTCTACGCGACATAAACGTTCAAAGGCTGCGCCTTTTGAACGTTTATATCGCGTAGAATCTACTATACAGCCTCTATCTAACACATGTTCACAGTAATTCATTTTTCTATACCACTAGTCTAAAACTATTAATTGAACATATTGCCTTTTCTCGTTATCTAAGGTACGTTGAGGTGTTTGCTACAAACGACTTTAAATTTTGTCATTTGGAGGAGGCTTAATCATGGTTGCACAACCTAAAGTTCCAAAAAATTATTTGGTACAGACACGCCCTAAAGGCGACAAAGGTCGACTGTAGCTTTTAAATATATATGTATACATTATTTGGGGGGAAGGATTGATCATTCTTCTTTCTTTTCTTTCTTTATCTTTATTTCCTCCAAATATTGAAGATCATATAATGTGATACAAAATAAACATACAAGAAAGGAAAAGGATATCAAATATACATTTAAATGGAAATTAGAGTTGTTCCCCTTGATCTTATCTCCTTTTCGGACCAAGTGCAAGGGAAACAATTCTAATAGAGGATCAGACTACCAATATGATTCTGTAACTAATCCGAAACGAAATGAATAGCTACAGACATTGGCGTCTACGGAAATATATTTCTAGATCAGCTAACCAAGCCCTTTTCATTACAACAACCGAATTTGAAGAGCAAAATTATTATCGATATGAACAGATACTAATGTGCAATTTAAATCATAGAAGACACTGAGGGAAGGGAGAATTTGCTGATGATCAGCAATTTTATCAATCCCACAGCGTCATCTCAACTTATTCTTGGATCAACGAAACTCAGTCTTGTTTTGAAAAGGGTAATCTTTCAACAGCACAAAGCTGCGTGAATCATGATTATAGCATTCGAAGGCAATGCAATAAATAATTGCTTCATTACAAATATTATGATTTCAAAGCATCATTTTTTTTATAGATTACTCCTTCTTAATATAAAGGGTCCATGAATTATGCAAAAATTGTATTGCTAAAAAGTAGAACTGTTCAGTGTTTGACCCAAAAACGCTACAGAATGCTGAGTTAACACCAAATAATGTACAAAGAATCTCATAATCTGACATGTTATTAAATATGTTAATAATTCTCTCGCCTAATGTAAACCTTAATTTCTCCATAAAATTGAGTCTGCAAGAAATTGTCTTACTACAATTCATTAAAATGTGTTCAGCGAGACTAATATGAATGCGCTCCTCGCCACATTTTGTGCATGACGCATCAAAACAAGCAAGATACGCAATCAATTGAGCCACTGAAAAGCAGGTAACCAACAGCTTAGGGTTGTTAAACGCAAAACTCCACAATGGATTTGAGTCAAACTCTGTTTGAATTTTTCTGTATACCACGAAACGAACATTTGAAGTTTTGACTTCCCACTCATGAATATAGTGGTTTGATATTGCTCTACTAATTTTCATTTTCCAACAATATTTACTTGGAAAAATACCATGAGATACATATTCATGTAGATAACATGAAAGATTGAATTTGTCTAAAAGAATACTAACATCTTTAACAAAGCCAATGTGTGATATTCCCAATTGGAATGAGCATAGGCGATGCAAAAACAATTGCTTAGCTGCTGAATCGCTATCCAAACGACACAGTTGACCAAGAAAAGACAACTTTCTCTTTTCTATTTCAGCTTGAATAGGAAGTGAACCAACCAGTCTGAGCACTATATCAGTACTCGATCTGCGTTGCAGACCTTGAATATGTTTTAGACATAATCTATGAGCACGTTCTATGGTCAATATGTCCCGTTCAGAGAGCGATCCAAGCAGCTCGCAACCATACAAAGCCCTAGGCAAAACAACGCTATTGTAGATTTTTAAACTAGTAATGGGATTAAGCCCATTAACGTGTAGACCCTCTTTAATGAGGCCAAAGAAAGCACCTCTGAGTTTTCTATCAATCTCCTGGACTAATTTGGTTTTGTGATCAAATTTGCTTTTTGTTATGCCTAAATGTTTGAAATCGGCTAACTCCTGGATGCCATTTTCACCATTGAACCAAGACCTTTTGCTACGTTTGAATTTGTGTTTAGACTCATTAAAGGTAATTACAGCGCATTTTTTGGCATTATACTGGTACCGCCAAAGACACGAATAGCGATAACAAATGTTTATCATTTCTTGTAAACAGTTACGAGATAATGACATTAAGGTCATGTCATCAGCAAAAGATGGCGCGCTCAAACTTGCAGATTCAATACGAAAACCAAGGTTACATTTGACCAGCTGGTCTATTAAGGGGTTGATGTACAATAAGTATAAGTATGGTGATAGGACCCCTCCCTGTCTGGTGCCCTGCAAAATAGGGAACCAAGATGAGAAGTGGCCTTTATACATGACTCTACTATTCATATTCGAATGTAACGCAATGATAGTTTTTACAAATTTCTGTGATAAACCCATTTCCATAAGTTTAAAGAACAACCCATCGTGCCAGACACGATCAAAAGCTTGTCTTGCGTCTAGGAAGCATACAAAAAGTTCACTATTACCTTCTTTCGAGAAGTTCACACTTTCGCTTAGGATAAATGACGTCACAAGACTGCTCATATTTGACTGAAACCCCCCTTGTAAAGAATTGAGATGATTATGTAGAGGTTCTTGTAACCGATTAAGTAATAGCTTTTCATAAAGTTTCAGAACTGAAGACGACAATGTAATTGCACGATAACTATTACAATCATTTTTGGGTTTTCCACCACCCTTGTATAAAGTTAAAATTAAACCACGTTTTAACGCTATAGGAACGTATGCATTACGATACATTGATTCGAATAAAATCGTTAAACAGCGCAAAATAGTATCACCCCCATGTATTAGGTGTTCGTTATAAATTCTATCTACCCCACACATTTTACCTTTCGGCAGTTCAGATAGTGCTTTCTTTACCTCGTCAACGCTAATTGAATCATTGTCTGCTACTACAGGATCTCTCTTTATAGATTGAACTCGTTTCACAATGTTTTCATAGTGGCAAGCGTCATAACTGCTGTTTTCAGTATCAGAATAGAGAGTCTCAAAAAATTTACCCCATTCATGCACCATGTACTTATTTGGAAAATTGCAAAGTAACTTAATCCTCTCACAAAGGACGAAATTATAGGGTAGTCGAATTTAAAGGCTGCAGACGACAAATTAAATGATAACAAAGATCGAATTTGTGTAAAAGTATAGTACAGAGCAGTTTGAGGCAAAATTAAAAATGCTGGTTTTTGGCATTTTCTTCTTTTGCCTCAATGTTTTCCGAAAACTATTTTTTCAAATCATTTCTTGTTTTCGAAAGGTTTATAGATCTATCAATGCAGGCCCGCAGGAAGCAATTTCATATTGGATGGGCTAAAGCCCCAGCGTCCGAATATTGTAAGCTATGCATATCATATTGGGATTAAAATTCGATATTTAGTAGGATTTAAAGTGACATTTCAGAATTTTTTGTCATACATTTTGATTTTATTTTTATCTGAAAGAGCATATTTCCTTATGAAAATTCTGAAAATTTCAAGCCAAAATATTGCACTGTTCACGAGAAATCTATATTTGTATGAAAATTGGACAAATTGTTGTGGACAACAGTTCGGATTTATATGCAATTTATCGATTATGTCTCAACTTTAAATGCGTGTTTCTCGCTTATAGGCAACAACTTCATAAAACTAATAGTATTTATACTCATTAGAATAACCAATCTTGGCATCAAGACATACTTTAAAAAATTGAAATTGGAATGAAATGTCCCTTTAAATGCTCATCAGTCAATACATAATACCCCTTGTCAATCGGAAGAGATTTGTTGGCAAAGATAAAATGATTTTTAATCTTTATTAAACAATCCTTGCTTTTTACAACATTTTACAATACAACAACAAAGCCAGCAGTATCTCACTGAAAATCAAATGCTATATAGGCATATGATACATTATTCTTATGATGTTGTTTTTAGGTCGGGAAATCTCTTTGAGATTTTCACGTCCTATAGCCATCCAACGCTTCTAACGCTTTTCTACGAAAAGTTTTTAAACCTCGTATCTGCCGCTTGTTTTAATCTGCAGATACGAGGTTTTCGATATAATTTGGTCACCGCATAGTCGTTCAAAATGTCTGAGTCCGCCGAAAAAGTAGACCTACCTTTGAACAATTCAAAATTACTCAATTAACATAATCATCGTAAAGACTTTCATTTCCTAATTGTTTTATCAAAACAATGCAGCAGTTTGCTCATAAGTGCGAAAACTATCAACTTCTCTTTTTGGCGGAAAGGTTGATTCGAACTATTCTAACTGGTGTGGCAGACTAGAGCAGACGAGAAATTCAACACCAAATTACTGCGCCACACAGTTCGTGTAATCGGACATTTCCGTGAAGCACTCGTAGATTCACGGAAAATCCATTAATATCCTGACTCTAGTCGAGTCCTTCTCCTTGTTCAATATTGCTATGCGCACAATCGCATTTTACAACACATGCATTTTATCGGGTTATACGCTCACGTGTTAACACTTCGCGGTGTAAAGCTAGTCTCCTATGCTTTGACCAACTAAAGTGTTACCGTAACGGCGTTGACGGACTTTGAGCCGTCTTGAGTACATACAACGTAATTTTCGTAATTTATTCATCCTTATTAATCCAGGCTTAGGTTTAACAGGAATTTAATCATCTTTCTTCGACCTGGGCTTGAGATATAGGCTATTTATGAGTTTATTGTAGGCCTCTGTCTCTGCAGATGATAAGGGGTGATAGAGTTATCTCTTTCACAAACGACAGAAAGAACAATCCAAAGTGAAAGCTAATGCGAAAAGCAAAGAGGACAGCAAAAATTAAAAGAAAGCAAGATCTAGATTTGTGTGCAGAAAATACGAGCTCACTTTTTTCAAATTCTGAGTTTAACACACATATTATTAGAATTGTTGATCAATGTTTGTGGTCTAACCTTTACCATTATTTACAATGTGCTATATTGTAAATTTAATTATCTAAATCTGGTCAGTTCTCATGCCTCTTTTGTGAACCATATTAAATTTAACTTCATTCCTCATTCTGAATTTTGCTCAGAAATTTTCCCGTCATAATATTCATATTTTTCATCGTGCAAAGTTTAACCTTTCCTAAGCAGTAGAATGTAAAACTGCTCTCAGGCCCGTAGGAAGCAATTTGATAAGGGGAAGGGCTCAAAACTCTGTCCGGGTTAGTGTCTGAACATCTTAGGGGCTATATTGGCCTTTTCTTCAATTTTCTATGTAAAATGAGGAAAATTCGATATTTTTGACCAACATTTGGGGCTTATCCCATCCCGTAGCCCCACCTGTGCCTACGGGCCTGCATAAAAAACGGAATACTGTTGCTACATGTAATGTCAAGTTTGTGTTGATAACTTAGATAAATATTAATGTAAAGTTTAGCTGAAGAATTGTTGAAAGACAGATTGAGACAAAGAAAAAAATGTTGAATATCAAAATGTTTTCGTTTTGCCACAATGTATCCCCAAACCTTTTTATAATGGATATCAAAATGATATAATGTTTTACAAACTGTTAACCCAGACAATTCATTAAGGCAGTCCATCCGTAATGAGATTCGTGCAACGTCGGATCTTTTCTGACGACGCCGTAAATATTTTTAACATACGGTTACCCGTTCATCACGGACACGTTACGGGTTAAAAGAAATCGACACTTTCCATCACCGAATGTTTACGACATCACCCGAAAAAATACGACATCGTGCAATGGATTTGGTTTATTGGGGTTTTACGCAGTTTTCAACTACTAGGGTCATATCGCGGCGAACCGTGTAATGGAGTAGATCTATATTGTTGACAATTACCCTTTCGTCTCCTATGATTTCTTTTCTGGAAATATCAAATTTTTGCTTATGTTAACTCGGGAACAAGAGTATAAGGATTAATTTTAATGTGCAATCAGATAACAACATTGGGAATATTTTACGAATTCAATGTAAATTTAAGAAAATTGACCATTTTCTGTATTACGAATCCTCTGTTTCCCGACCTTCAGTACTATCAGTACTTTGATTTGATACTATTTTCATCAAGCCAAGTTCAGGTACAACACTGATGACTTACTAGTAACTTGAATTACAAAAATCATTGGATACAAACATAATTATCTTGCATCGTTAGGCATCATCCGTGACAACGGAAATTGACGAGGGTATCCTTCCTCAATTTCCGTTGCCACGGTTGACACCGGTAATTGACGTGGGTATATCATCGTCAATTTCCGTGACTACGGATGACAACAGACGTTGCACGAAGTGTTTGGTATCTAATGATGAATGGAATACCCCATTACAATACAGTGACGCCTATTGACGCTCTATAACACAATGGATTTGGAAAACATTGTGGGAAAATGAAGAAATTGCTTGTGACAAGCAATTTCTTCATTTCCCACAATATTTTCTACCCCCCCCCCCCCCCCCAAAAAAAAAAAAAAAAAAAAAAAAAAAAAAAAAAAAAAAAAAAAACACTCACACAACAACAACAACAAAAAACAATCATTGATGTATTTCAGATTACACTGATTTAAAAATGTCGTCTGCAACATCTTTGAATTTGCAACAGTCCAAAATTTTGCCGTCTGGTATTGGGATACCTTAGGACTGATGGAATGGGAATGCAGAAGTAAAATGTTGTTTGGTAGAGGGTTTTGTTTATAAATTGTTTTAATGATCGAGATTGAACAAGCAAGATTCTCTTGTAATGTAAAAGATACAGATACAAAACATTGATGGGTAGATAAAAACAAAGTAATGTACTCGTGCCAAACTTATTCTCGCTCAACCCTTTCTCACCTTTCAGCACCGAATTTGTACCAATCTTTTCGAAGAATCATTTTTTTTCTGTAAAATTATTAGACTAGTCTAATTTGAAAGGTAAGACTCTTTACTTTTTAATGGGGACATTTTTTGATATGTTTACAGTAAAAAAAACTGTAAGAGGTGGAACTCTTTGATTTGATTTTCAAATTCTAGATAATAAAAAAAACAATGGGACATTATAAGTCGGTCTTAATCATTGTCGGAGTATTGGGTCCAATTTAACCAAGGCCGCCGCGATATGACCCTGATAGTTGAAAACGGCGTTAAACCCTAATAAACTCAAACCAATTTTAACCAACACGTTTTATTCCAATTTAATTTTTAAAATTACACAACAATCCAACTGATTGACGGAGACTTACGTCTCGTCCAATCAGATGGCCTGTTATGTAAATTTGGTTTAAAGAAATCGAACTAGATATACGGCCCCTGGTCATTGATCTATATTTGGTATCACGTGGAATAGAATAGGGCTTAGTAAATGAGCCATGATCTGAAAAAAATTCCTTCTAGAATTTGAGATTTGCATGTTTCAAGATCAGATTATGCCAAAGTGAAGGAATCTTCGCGGGCCAAGGGTTCTTCCCCCGCTTTCACGGTGTATAATCAAGTGACTCAGAATTTCCGATAATCTTCAATATCTTTTTTAATACTTGACCAATTTGAATTCGAATTGAAGCAGAGGAGGTGGGAAAATGCCAGGAATAAGCTGGACGTGTTGGATTTTTGAAAAATCAACTGATAAAAAAGTTATTGAAGATAAACCAACATTTTGGTTTATCTTCAATAACTTTTGTATCTGTTATTTTTTCAAAAATCAACCACGTCCATTTAATGCGTGACGTCTGTCCGTATTCTCTGCTTCAAACAGAATTCAAATCGGTCCAGTATTTACAAAATTATTAAAGATTTACTGAAAATATTGCATCACGTGATTATCCACCGTGACTTTTGTTTCTTTGTAAGGAACAAAGTGGAGGTAGAACCCTTGGTTTGCGAAGATGACGCGCAGGCTGATTCGGGCACATGATGCCTTCTAATAGTTGCTAGAGATCATGGAAAAGCTATTAGAGAATAGTATGGATCCTGATCAGACTATGTATATGCTAAGGCTGATCTGAATCAGTGTTGTTCTCAAAAAGCCATGAGGGACTTTTTTCCAGATCCTGGCTCAAATATAGTAATATTCTAATTATTGTACTGTAATAGAGTGACGATAATGTGCTGATAATGACATAGACTCCATGGAACAGTCAATTTGAGTCGGGATCTGGTAAAAGGGTCCTTATAGACTGATATCATTTAAGAACATCAGGGTTCTAGTTTTATGCCACACATCTCTTGAATTCCAATTAAAATGATAGGACCGTTCGATACATTATTGTAAAGATTTCTTATCAATCAAAAGTAAATTAAATCACTTTACTTAGCTCAGACGAACTCTGCAGAATTTCAAAATAATTTATGACACCATAAATGTACCATAAAAAGATAGAATGTTTATCTTTAATACTTTCGGGCGGGGTTGTTACAACGCGTTTTGTAATAAACCTGAAAAATGTAATAAGTATTACAAAACGCGTTGCGATGACATGAAATGTAATAAAATTCTGTACAACGCGTTATGTAATAAAGTCGCAATATGTAATAACTTTTTTCACCGATCCAAAGTTCGTTCAAAACTTGATGCCGTTAATTGAGTGGGAAGGAAGAAGGCATGACAATGGCGATTTCGACATTATTTTCTAGGCAAATGTTAGAAGATCATAGTGAGAAAACGAAATTTTGATATCGACAAATGCCACATTTTTATCACATTTCTAACTATATATTGATTCCAATAAGTTACTTTTTTTCATTATAATGCTAGAAATTGATTACGGAAAATTTGAAAAATGTTTATTACAAAACGCGTTGCGATGCCATGAAATGTAATACAAATTATTTACAACGCATTTTGTAATAAAGTTGCAATATGTAATAACTTTTTTCACCGACGAAAATTTCGTTCCAAACTTGATGCCGTTGATTGAGTGAGAATGTTGAAGGCAAGAAAAGGGCGATTTCTACATAATTTTCCATGCACATTTTCTAAGATCATAGTGAAAATATGAAATTTTGATATAAAAAAACTGGCTCCTTTTATAAATTTCTAACTGTATATTGATTCAAATAAGTTATTTCTTATCATTATAATGCAATAAATTGATAATGAAAAAAATGAAAAAAGTTAATTACAAAACGCGTTGCGATGACATGAAATGTAATAAAAATCTGTACAACGCGTTATGTAATAAAGTTGCATTATGTAATAACATTTTTTCACCGACGAAAGTTTCTTTCCAAACTTGATGCCGTTGATTGAGTGAGAATGTTGAAGGCAAGAAAAGGGTCGATTTCAACATAATTTTCTATGTACATGTTCTAATATCACAGTGAAAATATGAAATTGTGATATAAAAAAACTGGCTCCTTTTATAAATTTCTAACTGTATATTGATTCAAATAAGTTATTTTTTATCATTATAATGCAAGAAATTGATAAAGAAAAAGTTGAAAAAAAGTTTATTACAAAACGCGTTGCGAGGACATGAAATGTAATAAAATTCTGTACAACGCGTTATGTAATAAAGTTGCAATATGTAATAACTTTTTTCACCGACCCAAAGTTCGTTCAAAACTTGATGCCGTTAATTGAGTGGGAATGAAGAAGGCATGAAAATGGCGATTTCGACATTATTTTCTAGGCAAATATTCAAAGATCATAGTGAGAAAACGAAATTTTGATATCAACAAATTCCACCTTTTTTTTATCAAATTTCTAACTGTATAATGATTCCAAAAAGTTACTTTTTATCATTTTATTGCTAGAAATTGATTACGAAAAATTTGAAAAATGTTTATTACAAAATGCGTTGCGATGCCATGAAATGTAATAATATTATGTACAACGCGTTTTGTAATAAAGTTGCATTATGTAATAACTTTAATTCACCGGCGAAATTTTCCTTCCAAACTTGATGCCGTTGATTGAGTGAGAATGTTGAAGGCAAATAAAGGGCGATTTCAACATAATTTTCTATGCACATGTTCTAAGATCATAGTGAAAATATGAAATTTTGATATAAAAAACTGGCTCCTTTTATAAATTTCTAACTGTATATTGATTCAAATAAGTTATTTTTTGTCATTATAATGCAAGAAATTGATAATGAAAAAGTTGAAAAAAGTTTATTACAAAACGCGTTGCGATGACATGAAATGTAATAAAATTATGTACAACGCGTTTTGTAATAAAGTTGCATTATGTAATAACTTTTTTCAATTATGTTGAAATCGACCCTTTTCTTGCCTTCAACATTCTCACTCAATCAACGGCATCAAGTTTGAAAGGAAAATTTCGTCGGTGAAAAAAGTTATTACATAATGCGACTTTATTACAAAACGCGTTGTACATAATATTATTACATTTCATGGCATCGCAACGCATTTTGTAATAAACATTTTTCAAATTTTTCGTAATCAATTTCTAGCAATAAAATGATAAAAAGTAACTTTTTGGAATCATTATACAGTTCGAAATTTGATAAAAAAAGGTGGAATTTGTTGATATCAAAATTTCGTTTTCTCACTATGATCTTTGAATATTTGCCTAGAAAGTGATGTCGAAATCGCCATTGTCATGCCTTCTTCATTCCCACTCAATTAACGGCATCAAGTTTTGAACGAACTTTGGGTCGGTGAAAGAAGTTATTACATATTGCAACTTTATTACATAACGCGTTGTACAGAATTTTATTACATTTCATGTCATCGCAACGCGTTTTGTAATAAACTTTTTTCAACTTTTTCATTATCAATTTCTTGCATTATAATGATAAGAAATAACTTATTTGAATCAATATACAGTTAGAAATTCATAAAAAGGAGCCAGTTTTTTATATCAAAATTTCATATTTTCACTGTGATCTTAGAACATGTGCATAGAAAATTATGTTGAAATCGAGCCTTTTCTTGCCTTCAACATTCTCACTCAATAACGGCATCAAGTTTGGAAGGAAAATTTCGTCGGTGAAAAAATGTTATTACATAATGCTACTTTATTACAAAACGCGTTGTACAGAATTTTTTTTACATTTCATGTCATCGCAACGCGTTTCGTAATAAACTTTTTTCAACTTTTTCATTATCAATTTTTTGCATTATAATGATAAGAAATAACATATTTGAATCAATATACAGTTAGAAATTTATAAAAGGAGCCAGTCCTTTATATCAAAATTTCATACTTTCACTACGATCTTAGAAAATGTGCATAGAAAATTATGTAGAAATCGCCCTTTTCTTGCCTTCAACATTCTCACTCAATCAACGGCATCAAGTTTGGAACGAAATTTTCGTCGGTGAAAAAAAGTTATTACATATTGCAACTTTATTACAAAACGCGTTGTACATAATTTTTATTACATTTCATGGCATCGCAACGCGTTTTGTAATAAATATTTTTCAAATTTCTCGTAATCAATTTCTAGCATTATAATGAAAAAAAAGTAACTTATTGGAATCGATTTACAGTTAGAAATGTGATAAAAATGTGGCATTTGTCGATATCAAAATTTCGTTTTCTCACAATGATCTTCTAATATTTGCCTAGAAAATAATGTCGAAATCGCCATTTTCATGCCTTCTTCCTTCCCACTCAATTAACGGCATCAAGTTTTGAACGAACTTTGGGTCGGTGAAAAAAGTTATTACATATTGCGACTTTATTACATAACGCGTTGTACAGAATTTTATTACATTTCATGTCATCGCAACGCGTTTTGTAATACTTATTACATTTTGCAGGTTTATTACAAAACGCGTTGTAACACGGGGTACTTGGCAAACTAAGAGATTGTTCTAAGATTTATTGATGTCACAACATTTAGAAGGATACTAAAACCTTTTTCACAGACAACACAATCCCGGACCAGTCCGACTCGGAGGGGTTTGCCAACGGCAAAACAAATGGGCGGGGATCTGATAAATCGTCCCTGATAGCATTTGAGACAGCCATTTTTCAAGATCATCCTGTGCCTAAGTGAAGTCGGACCGTGATCCATGCTACTCCCATACCGCTGAAACAGGCCATGAAGAAGCCGTAAGAGAACAATATGGTTCTTGATCAGACTGCGTGTATACGCAGGCTGATCTGGAACCATGTTGCTCTCAAAAGCCTTAAGGTATATGACCCATCATTAAAAACACCACTTTCTATAGCCATGGGACAGGCATCAAATTACACACACTTGTAAATACACTTCAAATAAGTTTATTCACCGTGCCGGATTTCAATATTATACTTCAAGAAGAAAATAATTTACAAATATCTTTTTACTCTATATTCATATGCAAGGGAGGTAATTTATAAAATTTTTGTCAAATATTTCCATAATTATGCGTTAATTCAAAATTCTAAACGGTTCAAAATGCTTATATTTGTATTTGGAATGGAAATATAACACAGTTTAGGATTTTCTGGCACTTTTCAAATTTCGCCTCTGGCTCTTTGGTGCTTATGATGGGTTGTATAGGTTAAAGGATTTTTTTCCAGATACCCGCTCAAATAAAATTATGACGGATATAATTATGTAACAAAATATAGTTTGTTTATAGCACAGAAAACATTGGGGGAACGAGGAAAAGGTAGATAATCTGTCATGATACAGTAACATGTGTATGAAAATACAAAAGCAATAATCTGGTAACCAACTAGCATCAACACAACCCCACCCCATAAAGAATAAACAAAACAAAACAAAAAACAAAAAAAGAGAAAAAAACTAAACAAAACAAAACAAAATATATCCCACAAACATTGCAATATCCCTTAAACACGATAGGAAATCACGTGGCACAACAATTTCAATCGTTAATATTGTTGTGTCACGTGATTTCCCGCCGTGGAAAAGTACGTGTATAAACGCAAATAAATGTTAATGTAAAAATCGCAGCCAGACAACATATGTGATCTTATTAATTTGAATATTAATTGAACCCTTTTCAAAACGGGGAAAATGCGGACTTTTCCTCTTTGAAAGGCATCGCAATTGACAAAATGATTGTTATGGATGTAGAGATATGATTTAGCAAAGAAAGTATTGTGATAAAAGAAGAAATTGATGATTTTCTGTATTTTCTTTTTTAAATATTTGTCAATGTTTCAACATGCTTGTTCTTTGGGGAATGTCAAAACCAGGTCTTGTTTGGGAAAGGGTAAAAGAAACATCTGTCTCCTGCAATTTTCATTTTAATGGTTTTTAACAAAAACCTCGTAACTGCAGCTCAAATCAAGCTGTAGTTACGAGGTTTTTGTTAAAAGACGACGATTTGTAACCAGCCAGAGGAAAAAAAATTGGGGGGAAGGGGGGGGGGGATTTCACAAAAGGCGTAAACGGCTATTAGTATCCTCATTTCTTGCAGTCCGACTAACCCACACTCACGGTGGGGATTGTGCATGATGGGATGGATAACGAATACGGAGTATACGGACAAATTTGCCTCGCTTCAGGTAAGAAATTGTGCAATAATTTTCTTATTTCTGCTCCAATTTTCAAGCGGTTTGTTGTATGTACCCCGCATTACTGAGCTCTTTCCTCGGATATATGACTTGTTTGTAGAATCTTTGTACTTTGTCCAAAAATTGATCCCAACCGACCAGAAAAACGACAAAAAAATCAGGCCCTTTTTCTAGTCGGTTGGGATCGGTTTTTGAGAAAAGTACAGGGAAGTTCCAGATAAATAATACATCTGAGAAAAGGGCTCAGTAAGACATAGTACATGCAACAAAGCGCATGAAAATTGACGCAGAAATAAGAAAGTTATTGCACAAATTCTTACCTGAAGCGTGGTTAATTTGGCCGTAGTCGTTACCATTTCGCTTTCTGGTCGGTTGGGACGATATTTCGGAAAAAGTATCATGAGTTATCTAATATGTCATACATCCTATCAAAGAGCTCGATAAGGCGGGGTACATGCAGCAAACCGCGTTAAAATTGATACAGAAATAACAGAGTTATTGCAAAATGTCTTACCTGAAGCGAGGCGAGTTGGCATCAAATTTTGTGCAAAAAATAGACTGAGTTTACCGTTATGTTTTGATAAACCGTCGGTGTTGTTATAACATCTCGTAACTACGGTTTGATTCAAGCCGTAGTTACGAGATTTTATAACAACACCAACGAAATACTATTTATTTGTCAGAAATTACGTCACGGTTTACTTGATAAAATCGTTCCCTATTGTCGGTAGTCGTTATCCATCCCACCATGCACAATCCCCACCGTGACACTACACGCATAAGGTATCTGAACAATAAGTTTGGAGAGCATTTGAAGAAAATTCCCACATGCCAGGATCCAGAGGGATCTTATTATATGGGGTCATCTTCGTTGCTAGAACTTCTGATATTCAATTAGCGACAACCATCCACGTTTCTTTCTTGTAAGCTTGATGTTTGTAGGCTATATTGCATAGGCCTAAATATGTCGGTAGACTAGGTCGGACGGACCACCACTGGGAAAATGTTTGGATCAGTGTATGAAAAAAAGGAAAATGCTCCATACGGTTTTCAGGCTATTACATACACAGCTCGCGGGTTTTGCAACATTTATTTTGTGGTCTGCATCACCTTTGAATTCCGACTAGTCCAATATTTTGCTGCTTTTCAACAAAACACTCGTAACTGCAGCTTAAAACAAGCTGCAGTTACGAGGTTTCTGTTAAAAAACAACAACAAAAAACCGACGGTTTGTTGTTTGGTACAAGGTTTGGCGTCTAAAATGCACATTTCTTGGCAGACATTACGGCATACAGAAATAGTCGGTGAAACACTGTTTATTTCTTGAAAGTTTCACGGCACGATCTGTTCTTTCTCCAAACTTTGGATTTTCTTCAAAAACCTCTTAATTACAAATAGTTTTAAGCTGTAGTTACACGCATTGAAAGAAAAGCAATGGTATGCTGCATAAAAACATCCTGTTTTCTTGATAGGCAAATAGACACTTAAAAAAAAAAAAAAAAAAAAAAAAAGAATCGAAATTCATGCTTTCAAATGGCATGCCAAAATTACCAAAATACAGAAATTTGCCTTTCTGTACGAACTGCGGATTTTTCAAGTTACCAAAATGCAAACGTTTGCCTTTCTGCACTAATTATGCAGTCTTTGGCAAAGTTGGAGAAACCAGATACGTTTTCTGTCAAAGAAAAAATAATTATGATGTTCACATTGTATGCAGTGTTCTCTAATAAGTTATGATAACTATGCGTGTTTACTACATTTGCATCTGTAGTATAGATCCCGATAAGTGACACGGCAGAGCATCTCTAGCTGATCTGCAAGGTCATTTATCGAGACCTTTAAATGCAGAACCTTAACTTTTCCCCAGTATCGTCGCTTTTCAACAAAAATCTTATAACTGTAGCTTTAATCAAAATGTAGTTTTTGTTGAAAAGCAACGAAATGATTTTATGTCTCATAGAGGCTAGGAAAACATTGAGACATAAGAGGAAAAACCTGGTTAGGATAAGATAGTTTTAAAGTATGAAAGCTAGAAGCCAGGCTTCATTGTCACAACAGCCTGAAGCAGATCACATGTTTACAAGGTGAATGGCAATGAATTTTGTGCTAAAAATAGACTAAGTTTACCGTTATGTTTAGATTAACCGTCGGTGTTGTTATAAAATTTCGTAACTACGGCTTGACTCAAGCCGTAGTTACGAGATTTTATAACAACACCCACGAAATACAATTGGTTTGTCCGAAAATACGTCACGATTAACAGGATAAAATCGTTTCCTATTCGCACGGTTTCAAAGAACCACTCTCTTTCAAGTCTAGAGAACAAGTGTTAAATGCCCGTATATCTCGGAATATTTATATTGTACTGTTCCCACGGATTCCAAGTTAATAAATCTTCCAAAAATATGGTAGAGAAAAAAAGATCTAGCTAAGCTTGTGCACTCGTGGCTTATATCCTTTCTTCTTACTTGATTTGTATTTTTATTCTTTTTGATAAGACTAGTCTTTTTCGAAGATGCATTTGAGCCAGGATCTGGAAAAAAGTCTCTTAAGGCTTTGGAGCCCAACATAGATCCAGATCAGCCTGTGCATACGCACAGTCTGATCAGGATCCATATTGTTCTCCAATAGCTTCTTCGTGACCTGTAGTAACTTATAGAGAGCAATATTGATGCATATTGGACGCCATTTGACAACAGGCCGATCTTGAAACTCAATTTTGAAAAATGCTATAAGGGACGTTTTTCCGGATCCCGGCTCATTTTTAATACACTATGACAAGTTTCAAAGTTCACGTGAATCCTCAACCGTCATAACCTAACAATGTCTTGTTTTGGCAATGGTGGGGAGAGCGAGCGGGGAAGGGGGGGGGGGAGTTGGGGGGGGGGAGGTAGACTGATTTCAGTCTGTTAACCCAATACCACACACTGACTCTTTTTGACTCCTCACAAAATAATGGCTTTGGAAAACATTGTGGAAAATGAAGAAATTGCTTGTGACAAGCAATTTCTTCATTTCCCACAGTGTTTTCTATCCCAAAAGACAACACAAATTAAAATTTTATTCATTTGAAATTGTCGTCTGCACCATCTTTGAATTTGGATCAACCTAAAATTTTGCCATTTGGGAAAGGGTTAAGAAAAACATCGTTCGTATTTAGAAATACAAAAATAAGTTCCATAGAAAATTATTGCTCTGTGCTGATTTTAACCTGTAAATTTTAGACCAAGGGAAAATGATATGCGTACTTTATTTCTGAATGATTGTCTTTCGATTTTTCGAAAGACATAAACATGTTATACAAGGCCAGGGGGAGGCCTTTGAAGACATTGATAGCCTGCAATTCCTTAGTTTGCTAAATGATTTCGAGTCAAGAAATAAGGACACCCACATAAAAAGAAAACACATCATACGTAAGTATTGTTTACTATAGAAAATTACGTCAAATTGGGTAAATACTCTTTGTGGCTAATTATATTACAAACGAAATGGTGAGAAATATCTCATTGCCCTTGTCATCTATTTCGTCGCTTTTCAACAAAAACCTCGTTACTGCAGCTTGTTTAATCTGCAGTTACGAGATTTTTGTTTAGAAGCAGCGATGTATTGCCTTTTTGTTGGAGGACGTCTCAGACTAGGCCAAAGTATGATGGAACCTAAATAGACGTGATTATATTTATATAGGTCAGTAAACAAGTCTGTATAATCATAATTACAGGAATAGCTCTAGGCTTTTTTTCTCAGAAATATTTTTCTCGGTTCAATTTTGTCTCAATAGTACATATAGTCACTAAAGGAAAGCAGACCACTGGTTGCTTCTAAAATGTCATAAGTTCATAACTAAAGGCTTGAATAAACCGATGCAGTACAGTTCAGTGCATGTTGCATCACATGTGCCTTTAGCTCTATGCTTTGTTTTAGAAATATGTTTTCTCAGCTCAGTTTCAGTGCACTACTATGCTGGCCAACGCACTTTCACAAACAAAGCAATTGAAGTACCGCGATTGCTCGAAGAGCTGTTCACATTTAACCCTTTCCCAAACAAGACCTGGTTTTGACGTCCCTAGAAGAAAAGGCATGGGAAAACATTGAGACAAAAGAAGAAATTGCTGATAATCAGCAATTTCTCCTTTTGTCTCAATATTTTCCATGCTATATATTACCCATATACTGCCTTTATCAACATACATTTTGACGTCTGCAGCCGCTTTCTAAGTGGAAAAGTCCAAATTTCCTTTGTTTGGGAAAGGGTTAAAAACACTCGATTCAATATTTCGACAAAATTTGCTTTTTTTTGCAAGAGAAAAAGGCAAATTTTGCCGAAATATTGAATCGAGTGTTTATTATAGTGTATTTTTTATATTCCATGGGGAATAATTTTGTGATACTTTGTTCACATTTAGTTTGAATAAAACGAAGAAACATGATTTATGAAAAGATGTAAACGAGGAAAGTAGTTAATCTGTTGAACAAGTGTTACTACAAAACGCAACATCAATCACGACTCCTCAAAAGTTGATGATGATTTCAGATTAAAGAAAGCCGACCCACATAGATAATCTATTAACAACGTGCTGCTTTGAACATACGAAAAGGGTCGTCGACCCAACTTGGTACGTTTTTTTTTCTCTCCGATGTCTTCATCAAAAGTACACCCTTTGGAACAGGTTTGCGCAATTGCACATATTACACTAAAGTGCATTTGATTGATAAACTGACAAAAGTACTGAACAATAAAAAAAACGCCATGATTTTGTATCGATGATCTAGATCTATTAAACATAATTTGGCCATATACTAGTAAGTAACCGACACGTTTTTGGCCTGTTTGTCTGATTAATGGCGATAGGGCACTAGGAGAAGTACTTCTGGGGTGTGGGATGCGAAAATATTTCTTTTAATATTAAAAATGTCCTTTTTCACTATGTTTTGCCTTCTGTTGGAATGATTTTAGACACTGACTTCATTGAATGCTTTTGAGTGATATTACTGATATGCTTCCTCTATTCTAAGTCGTGATCATTTATTTCTTTTCAGGACTACTTGATCACTTTGGGCACAGTAATCTTGACTTGGAAAATGCACAGTGCGTACGGTTGACTGAAAATTGGGAACATCTTATCGACTTTGGGGGATCCATTTTATAAACAATACAGAGGACAAGGATGAATCTGTCATTTTAGGCGCAGTTAGGATCAACGAATGTTGTGAATGATTTGACACTGTGTGGAAGGGGGGATTTACATAGAATTGTAAAGGAGCCAATGTGAGTGACCTGCCACCTTTAAATAAGTCCACCCAGAATTCGACGACTTGCGCTTTATGCGAAACAAAAAATAATGGAGTAGGCCTATTTTGAGATACGATTTATCAGGAGTTAACATATTATGAAGAGCTTAGCAGTGTTTAACTCTTTCCCAAACAGCAAAATTTTAGCATGATCCGCTTCAAAAACTGCCACAAATGACAAAATGGATGTTTTTAAAGATAGGATTTGTGTAAAATATGGCACGGAAAATATTGAGATAAAAGGAGAAACTGCTGATTATCAGCAGTTTCTTCTTTTGTTTAAATGTTTTCCCAAGCCTTTTCTAATAAGGACGTCAAAACCAGGTCTTGTTTGGGAAAGGGTTAATGTCAATTACACCTGGAATCGAAGCTAGGTAATTAATTTTCCGCCTTTCTGCAGAGATCTCTGGGTTTTCAAAGCCGTGTGCTATAAATAGATTAGCAAATTAACTTGGTGGTAAAAACTGATTGGCGGAGGGATTCCAGTGATTCATTACGTCATGTTATATTTGTCGTCACGGCAAAATGGGGCGTGATTATTTTATCCCATTCCTAAACAATGCCACATAAAAGAAAATGATTGGAATCACATTGAGGCAAAGGAAGAAAGTGCTGAAAATCCGCATTCTTTTCATTTTGACTATATCTCATATACTATATCGTGCACAAAACTTATCTAATTTAACACCAAATTTGTCGCCTGTAGGCCAAACAGCCTTCCAATCGGAGCTGTCCAAATATTTGCAGTTTGTGAAAACGTTGAAAAAACTGTTCAGTGTTTCGACTCTGATCAGGCTCCAAAGTTTTAAACCACCACCTTTTGTCTTTGAAAGATTTACGTGTCTTCAATGGTATTGCATGGTAATGAATTTTGTGCTAAAAATAGACTATGTTTACCATTATGATTTGATTACCCGTTGGTGTTGATATAAAATCTCGTAACTACAGCTTGGATCAAGCCGCAGTTACGAGATTGTATAACAACACCTATAACATACTATTGTTTGTCCGAAATTTCGTCACAGTTAACTGCATAAAATCGTTTCCTATTGATATGTATGACTTTGCGCAGTGCTGACGCACTGGTCATGGCTATCTGAGCCACTGGCTTTACATTATGTCTATGTAAATGTTAAAAATAATAGCCAGAAAGGCAGAAACCCAATACATCCCTCTTGGTCGTGTCGAAACAAACATATCAATCAAAGTTGTTAAAACGCACAGTAATCAGTAGAGGCTTGCAGAAAATTCCGCAAATCACGTCGGATTTATTGCCAAAACCTGTCATTCTCGCGGTGAAACCGACATCTTTGGGATGCAAACATACACAAAATAAACATGTAAATAAATGCAACCCGCACGCATCAAAATAGTCTGCCAAAAATTACTTTATATCCAGACAAATATGTGTCAAATGCAAAATGTTTAACCCGTTCTGTAATGTGATTTGATCATGAAGCAAAAACTTAACTTGTACATAAAAATATCTGTACTTAAATATACGTTTACGTATTTTTCACAAAGGAACACTTTTACCCTCTCATAAATGGTGCAAAGTTAGACTTCTCATAATAATTTAAGGTTTTTTAGACAAGAGAATACTAGAAAATGTCCATGTAATAACAGAGAAAATATTGAGGGAAATTATCAGCAACTTCATTTTTCTCTTAATGTTCTTCCAAAGTATTCTACCTGAGAAGTCAAAAGTATGCGTGATCCTACAAAATTACTTTGGATTAACTGAATGATTGAATGTAGTTAGACGTCGCGTTTAACTGCATCCGGTCATGCTGCAACGGTTGAAGTACCTAACTTTAGATTCCTGGCTTATCTCTTAAATATCACAGACCATTTTTCTAACTTTTAATCGCATTGTAGACAAAATTAATCTTATTGAACGAGAAGCGCAGATTGTTGATTTGCACTCGGGCTATATTAGTCAAAGGGAAGTAAACATGTAACTCAACTGATGATTTCAAATTATGACTGTTCGAGTTAGCTCCCATACTAAATTAAGAAATGAAGTCAATTCTTTTCCAAACCAGCCCTTGTTTTTACGCCACTAATCGAACAGCTTTGATATGCTTTGAAAGAACAAGAGAAATGCATTTTCTTGCTTTCTAACAATGGTTATAATAATATAGTATGTACTATATAGATCTAGAAACACATTTTATACATAAAGAACACCTTTTTTGTCTCACAACTGAATTTCCCTCCAAGTTTGACGACCGTTTAACCCATTACCAAACGACAAATTTTGGACTGGTCCAAATTCAAAGATGTTGCAGATGACAATTTCAAGTTGAGGAAATTTAAAATGTTTTCGTCATTTTCGGTAGAAAAAACATTGTGGTAAATGAAGAAATTGCTTGTCACAAGCAATTTCTTCATTTTCCACAATGTTTTCTAAAGCCATTATTTTGCGGGGTGTCAAAAGGAGTCACTGTGTGGTAATGGGTTAATCAAAGGTTGTCGTTCGGTCCGGCCAGAAAATGGTTTACCTTAACTACGTAGGACAGAAAAATAGGATTAATCAAACTGTATCAATGAAATCTTTTAATGCCTGCGTTGTTGTCGTTCGTATTTTAACTCCAGTCGTTTAAAGTGACATTTCACATGTATGTTCTCATTTTTTTTTACTTTTTACTTGAAAGAGCACATTTTCTTATGAATGAAATGAAACGGGAATGCAATGTTTCTTTAACACATTACCAAACAGCAAAAATTTAGACTTGTCCAAATTCAAAGATTTTGCAGATGACAATTTCATGTGAATAAAATTTATATTTCTATGGTCTTTTTGTGTAGAAAACATTGTGGTAAATGAAGAAATTGCTTGTCACAAGCAATTTCTTCATTTTCCACATTGTTTTCCCAAACCATTATATTGTAATGAGTAAAAAGGAGTCATTGTGTGGTAATGGGTTAAGGTATCCGTGTCGATCTAGTCATCAGCTTTTGCCATATTTGTTCGGACGAACGAATATCCAATCACGGACACAAGAAACAGGGAAAGGTTTAATCAATTTTGTCGCGTGACGGATCACGTATACATCAATATAATAATTACAAAATGTAGTGATATGATATAAAGGCTGACTGCTCATTGATTCAATGAACTTATCTTTGACAGTTTAACCCTTTCTGAAGTCAGACATGCTTTTGGTAAACTTTGTTAGAAAACGACGAAAGGCTTTGTTTTGGAAAGGGTTGATCAATTTTGTCGCGTGAGGGATCAAGCTTACATCAATATAATAATTACAAAATTTACTGATATGACATAAAGACTGACTGCTCATTGATTCACCTTATCTTTGACAGTTTACCCTTTCTAAAACGAGGCATGCTTTTGGTAAACTTTGTTAGAAAACGACGAAAGGCTTTGTTTGGGAAAGGGTTTATCAATTTTGTCGCGTGAGGGATCGCGTATACATCAATAATTATAATAATTACAAAATTTACTGATTTGACATAAAGGCTGGCTGCTCATTGATTCAATCAATTTATCTTTGACAGTTTAACCCTTTCTAAAGTCAGACATGCTTTTGGTAAACATTGATAGAAAAGGAAGAAAAAGTGTAAGTGGTATTGTCTTCTTTTCCTTCAACGATTTACGTTTTTTTTCAGGTATATTACTGAAATCATTCCACGAAGACGATTCGTACACGATTGATCCTTTGATAAGAGAATAATGACTTCTGTTAGATTCAAGAAATAACATTCACTGGTGGTGAACTCGGCCAAAGCGAGGGACGTTTTTCGCTACAACAAGGTACAGATATTTTGCGTTTAAATGTGAGTTTAAAGATCTGATTGGATAGTTTTTTTTAAATAACAATGAATTTGTTCTAAAAATAGACCGGATTTACCGACATGTATTGACAAACCGTCTGTGTTGTTATAAAATCTCGTAACTACGGCTTTATCGAAGCCGTAGTTACGATATTTTATAACAACACCGCCGCAATACTATGATCGCGAAAAAACGTCCCACGCTTTGGCCGAGTTCACCACCAGTGACATTGGCGAGAAAATTTTGCTTATACGACGTATGACGATAGTCTCTGATCTGAAAGTTCCGACTGAGAAATTGGTTGCCTGATTGAATGCCGGGGTTTTGCAGACCTAACCATGTATTCGTGTTTCTCTTACACGCACTACCACAGCATCCTTTTCTAACCTTTAGTTTCTGATCTTACTTTTAAAATGTCGTTGCTTTTCAACAAGAATCTCGTAACTGTAGCTTAAAACAGGCTGTATTTATGAGTTTTTTAAGTCACGATATAAGGTTTGAGATTATCAACTTATTTGTAAGAGAAAAGTTGTCAAAAAATATATTGGTCGCGGCCTGGAATCGAACCATGGCCGCGGCCACTGAACAATAGGCACAGTACAAGTGGCCGAGCGACCAGGCCCTGGTTTCTCGAAAAATCTTAAGTATATACCCATGAGTACATGCTCAACTTCAATGGAATACTCTCCAACGCTGAAGGGTATTCGATTGAAGTTCACGTGGATAACGTGCGTTTTGAGCACGGTGCTCAGATTTGAGCATGAGAACGTACTTAAGTTTTCTTTCGAGAAACTGGGGCCAAGAGTGGTATTCACCATCTAGTCTAATTCCAAGTTTACCTTTCAAATTACACAATAATCCATCCGATTGGTCGCCACGTACGTCTCGTCCAATCAGATGGCTTATGGTATAATTTGGATTTAGAAAATGAATTTAGAAATGTTGGTGAATATGACCAAAGAAAGGAAAGGATTGAAGAAATTGCTCGCAATTTTATTATCTAAACCATTTAATGGTTGGCAGTTCATGTGAGTAAATTAACCTTTGCTCGAACAAGCGAATTTTGGGTTGGTCCAAATTCAAAGATGTTACAGACGACAATTTCAAGTGAATGAAATTTAATTTTTGTTGTCTTTTGGGGTAAAAAAACATTGTGGGAAATGAAGAAATTGCTTGTCACAAGCAATTTCTTCATTTTCCATATTGTTTTCCAAAGCCTTTATTTTGTAGGGCGTCCAAAAGCGTCAATGTGTGAGAAAGGGTTAACCTTTGCTCGAACAAGCGAATTTTATATCGGCAAAAAAATCGAACGTTGAGGACGAAACGGAATTCGTTAAAGACAGTTGTCAACATGTTGGTGATCGAAAACGTTGATGTAAAAGGAAAAAAAATCTGGTCATCAACATTTTGTCCTTAATGTTGTCTCAAGATTTTAATATTAAAGACGTCAAAATTGGGGACTATTTGGAAAGGGGTAAAACGAGGCAAAGAGTCAAATCGATTTCTGATAATCGAAATTGAGTCTTAAAATGGTAACTGCCCAAGGTGAATGTTAATTAGTAATTGTTGAACATTGGCAAGCATTGAAAATAGATTGTGTGTGTGAAAGCCCGTGGCAAAATTAATTTAAACGCGCAGGAAAACATTGAACCTTTTTTCTGATATTGAAACACTTTCTATTAATCATCCAGGCAGTATATTTCCAATGTTCACAGAAAAAAATCACACCATTTTCTTTTTTTTAACAACAAATTTTGAAACATACAAAATTCTTATTCATTTATATTTCTTTCACTCGAAAATATTGTTTTCTTTTAATAGATTAAATACAAAGACGTAAATGCTTCTAAAAAAACAGTATTTGTCGTCTCCAACTAATTTTAGTAAAACTAGACTATGGCGTGGAATCACGTGACACATTAATTTCACAAAATCGTCAATATCCCTGTTATTACGTGACCAATTAGAATTCGGTGTAAAGCAGAGAATGCGGACAGTTGATAAAGATAGGATTTGTGTACAATGTTTCAGAAAACATTGATACGAAAGAAGAAAATGCTGATTATCAGCATTTTCTTCCTTTTGTCTCAATGTTATCTCATGACTTTCTTCAATTGGACACCAAAAAAAACCCCAATGACTAAACAGCCCAGGAAAAATAACCCGTCATTTTTGTTTGGCTTCCAGATTACTGAATGCTGCAAACCTTAATTAACGCAGAAAATTCCTTGAGAGCATATTACTAGCGGATATTGCAAAAACTCGGCCGTCACTTTAGTCTCGTAGAATAGGGAAATGAACAGTGGGATGGCGGTCGAGTGCCCTTGACGAAATCGAATTGACGATTTGAATAGAAGCACCCCTTGTAAAAGTCAACGCAGTAGTCATCGGGTTGGTTGAGTTCTAAACAATGAAGAATGACAATTCTGAATATACTGAGAGGCAAAATTAAGTATACACCCTAGTTCTTTCACGTTTTCGGAGAAACCGATTAATAGATTGTGTACGATTTTTAAAACGCCACCGAAGGTATTCGTATATTGATGTAACCTCCTCAGCCTATCCGGCCATCTATCTTTTCTTTCGGTGCGACGGTTTTTTCATAGCATACAGCGTCATCGAAAAAAGGACTTAATCGCTAAATTAATTCAAGCATATACGTTGACACATCCCATACATTTATGAATGGATTTTGATAGAATTTTCACAGAAAAAGTCTAGTCACCTAGGACTATGCGTACACTGTTAGTGCTTTTCCATATTACGGTGCGTCAAAGCAAAATGGGACTTGATGCAAATAGATTATCTAACATATTAACTTCTTATAAATCTATCGGCGGATTTTGATAAAATTTTCGTAGAATGTCCCTAGTCACCTGACTAAGTGAATATAGAGTCACGTTTCTTTCATTATTATGCTGCGTCATAGAAAAATGGGTCTTAATGCAAACAAGTGGCATATTGATCGATTCTACCAGCCACTGAGAATTGGGTTAGAATGTTAGAGAAAATTTAACGTTGTGATTTGTTGTGATAAAGATTAAAGACACCAAATGCGGATTAACGGCAATATTTGATGCTCCGCTAAGTCGCACGTGCAATTTTTGCTAAATCGGCATGTAGCAGGTGCATGGGTAATCAAAGCAATTTCAGATGAAATTAATCAGAACTGTTTTATTGGTTTTGGGGTAGGAATAAAAAACACAAAAATGAGTCGATATGATGGAAATTAATGGAGATATTTAAATACAAAAAGTGTATACTTTCTTTTGCCTCTCAGTATATTTTTGCTCAACTGTATACGTATCCCTTTACGGTGGAGTACTACTCTTGGTTAAAATCGAATTGACGATTTGATCTCATGACCAAGTAAACTTTGTAGTCATTTAATTCAGAGCGTTAAATATGTAATTTTGATTAATTTTCCTTTACTTGATACTTAGCCCATTGCAATACAATATCAGTTTTTTTTCTTGCAACCATATGCCAATAGAAATTCCGACTTGGTTTAGGATCAAATGCATTTGAGCCCGGATCAGGAAAATGAGGAAATTGCTGGTAACTAGCCATTTCTTAATTTTTTACACTACGTACCAAGAAAGACCGACATGTTAAATTTCATTCACTTGGAATTGTCATCGGCCACATTTTTGAATTTGGACAAGTCCAAAATATTGCCGGCTAGCAATTGGTTAAAAAACATATCGTTGGTGGAAGGTCAAAACCTCGTAACTCCAGCTTGTTCAACCTGTAGTAACGAGGTTTTGACTTTCCACCGACGACAAAGACAGACTGAGAGATATCCTTTTTCATTGCTTCTGAAAAGTTAGGTTTCAAATGATAGATGCAAATCGTCACAAAAAGGCAATAAATCGTTGCTTTTCAACAAAAACTCGTATCAGCAGCTTGTTTTAAGCTGCAGATACGAGTTTTTTGTTGAAAAGCAGCGATATTCTTTTCCTGGAACAAGGACAGAAAACGAGAAAACATCAGAAAAATTTGCAGTTGTTTTTCCAATCACCGAATCATCCTTTGAAGCTGCATTCCCTTTGGAGACTAAAATTACACCATAGGTGCAATAGAGAAGCTTTGAAATGCAAGATAAATAGTTATTTTCGATTTACTAGGAATCAATTTGCATGCAAGATATGTTTTCTATTTCGAAAATATGAGACGAAATATTCAGTGTTTTTGTATTTTTGACATGCCAAACGAAACGAGTTTGAGTTTATTGGGGGTTTTACGCCGTTTTCAACTGCTATGGTCATATCGCGGCGGACCAAACGAAACGAGTCCATCTGGGAAGTATACGACACAAAATATTTGACAAACATTCCAGATCATGCAGAACTCGGTCATCCAAAGATCGCATTTCGAAAAGAAACACAACACGGTAGAAAATTATTACAAATTCAGAAAAAAAAAACATTATGATAACAGGCTAGTAAGAAGCAATTTCATATGGGGTGGCCGAAGCCCATAATTATGTTTGATTTTTTAAATGGCTTAATTGATTTTTTTTAAATGTTCAGTGTAAAAAAAGGAAGATTCGGCATATTCAAACCCATGCAAGATCTTATGGTCGCCATCATTTTATCCAAGTTTTGTCTACATTCATGGGTGAGTAAAAAAGTGTCGTAAACTGATTTTGTCCATTTCAAGGACACAAAACTCTAATTGTATCAGTGTGATCATGATGAAAATTACACGTAAAAAAGATCTTGTTGTCAACAAAATGCATTCCAAGTCTCATCTTGATTGGTTAACAGTTATAGTTGTGAAAAAGAAAGTCGAAAATGGCAATTTTGCCAAATTCAAGGCACAAAACTCATGATGTAAGATTCCGATCAAGCTAAAAAGTACACACAGGCAGGATATTCTGGTCATATACAGATGTATATTCCGTCCAAGTTTTGTCTTGATTGGTAAATATTTGTAGATCTTAGAGTAAAACCAAAGTCAAACCAGCTATTTTTGACATTAAAGGGTAGATAACTCAAGTAATGCTGGTTAAATCCAAATTTTTTGAAGGAATCTGAAAGTGGTCACCCAAGGGTCATTCCTGTGAAGATTGGTTGAAATTCACCCAGTACCTTTCTATTAGAAGAATTTTTAAGAAAATATTTACGGACGCAAGGGGGCACGACGGGCACACCGCCATGACAATAGCCCGCTGGCCTGAAAGGCCAGTGGAGCTAACAACATGGATGCAGATCAGTGTGCATACGCACTGTATGATCAAGATCGATCTTGTTCTCTTATTGCTACTAAATATGATCCATATCAACTGTAAGAGAACAGCATTAATCGAGTTCAGACTGTTCTAAGACAGAGGCTGGTCTAGAAATATGGTGGTTTCAAAGGCCAGAGGCTTAAGCCCACCCAATATGCAATTGCGTCCTACAGACTTGGATCAGGTGTATTTTTTAATCCTTTCCCAAACGGCAAAATTTTTGGGTTATCTGCTTCTAAAACTGCCACATATGACAAAGTAGATGTTTTTAAAGATAGGACATGTGTAAAATATGGCACAGAAAATATTGAGACAAAAGGAGAAACTGCTGGTTATCAGCAGTTTCTTCTTTTGTTTCAATGTTTTCCCAAGCCTTTTCTATTAAGGACGTCAAAACCAGGTCTTGTTTGGGAAAGGGTTAAAGCAGCCTTGCATTTCGTTATCGAGGGTTACAATATATGATCAAAGTAAGTTACACGTATACTCCATAACCGATTTTTTTTTCAAATAAAATAAAGGAAGTAATTTTTAGGTCTGTGTTAAACAAGAGAAATATTTTGTAAACAACTAGTTTATTAGGTTAAAGGTCAAAACAAACATAACATCTATAGTCATCAAGCTTTCGTTAACACTTCACAAACGACAAAATATTATGGCGGTTCAATATGAAAGAAGCTACACACGAAAAAATAAATTATATCAAAAGTAAAAAGCATTTAGTACATAGCATAGAAATATTGAGAAAAAAGCAGAACTTGCATACTTATCAGAAATTTCTAATTTTCTCTCAATGTTTCCCTAAACAGTTCTATATGGACTTGAAAACATAATACGTAATTTAAGCGAGACGGGGTACAGCGTGTCAGATTTTGATGGTTTTAACTTCTTCAGACAGCAAGTATCCGACTGGCAGGATCAAGCGTGAACTGATGTTATTTAAACTTTTTCTTTTCAGCTGTCCGAAGACAGCGCGCTCGACTTTCTAAGTTGCTTAGTATAAAGGGGGCATAACTCCAAATATAGTGGAGCCAGGGTCATGCGCCCTGGTAGTAAGGTAGAGGGTGTGATGGTGAATAAGTATTCCAAGTTTGGGTTGAATCCCTTTGATAGTATGGAAGTTATTGATGTTTGAAAAAGTTGCAACGCCGACGCCAACGCCGACGCCGACGCCAACGCCAACGCCAACGCAGACGCCCGGGTGACAGTACGAAAAGTCGAGCTAAAAAGGACCTGATTTTGAAGTCTCTGATATCACATATTGGTTAAGCTGTGATACAAAAGAGGAGAATGCTGATCATCAGCATTTCCCCTTTTGTCTCAATATTTTCTGTTCTATAGTGTTCACAAGATCTAACTAAATGTCCATTTTGTAATCTGCATATCATATTCCAAGTTGGCACAGCTCCATTTTTTACGTTTGGGAAAGGGTAACGTACTCAACTTGGACGTGACCTGACTGCTGAGGACAGATAGTCGGTGTTATTACAAAACCTCGTAACTCCTGCTGGAGTTACGAGGTTTTGCGATAACACCGACCATCTGACCTCAGCAAAACCAACTGGAGTTACGATGTTTTGTGATAACACCTACGAATATGCCAAAATCTGAAAAAGAGGACACTTTCTTCATTTGAGAACAACATGCACGCGGATCAGCTTGTACGTCATCTTCGCAAGCCAAGGGTTCTACCTCCACTTTGTTCCTTACGAACCCTTGGCCGCTCGCCTCTATGGAAATCGAAAGTACCGCCGCGCGATTCCATTGGACGCGATAACTTTCCCATTATCCAATCAAAACATACTTTACAAGCCCTCTTTGTCGAAACGAAAACGTGAAAATCGATATCCGTATTTGATGCACCGCCTAATACGTTTTAGTACGAGGCTTTTGATTGGCTAGAAATAGCAACTACAAAGGGCCATGACTCTTTATCACCGAAAGGTGGCACGGCGGTACTTTCGATTTCTATAGAACAATGGGGAGAATCACGTGATTGACAAAGATATTATACACGAAAAAATGGCGACGAAATGACCGCTTCGGCGTGAAAATCCAAACTTTAGAAAGGTATGTATTCAATCTACTTAGCTTCTCAAACAAACCACCTATCCTAAAGTACCCGCTAATATCTAAGGTTTTCACAGATACCTAACTTTCCTCTATCCGTTCGCTGTATTTAGAGAACACTTAAAGAATATTTTCGAAATTCGGAAAATTTTGGCTGTGTGTTAAGCACGTCGCATCATATTTTCAGCTTTATTTATTACCCAAAGAAATCTCTGTTCACACGGCATATTTCCAGACCATTTTTCATCGATGACATTTCATTCTAGTCCATTTAGAAGGTCCGTGTTGTCTTTTTTAAGCGTATTTACGAAAAAAGATGTTAAACACACGTACAGTACTGTAGTGTTTGGCACGCCGAATTCTTGTGATTGTAATGTTAAACACGCATACAATTGCTCGTGTACTATGGATGCCAAGGATATTGGACAAATACAGGTATTTCACATAACGCTGCGCATGCGCGGCAGCCATGTGGAAACGAGGCTTTACTCATGAGGGGGCAATGAACTTAATCCTAGATAGGAATTGGTAGCCGTGACGGGTTAATAAGCTGCTTTGATTAATCAATTTCTTCAAATGGGCGGATATTGTTGTTATTTCTTCAATGGATGTAAACTCTGGAAAAACTGTTAAACACATTTTGTGTTGTTGTTGTTGTTTTTTTTTCTCAATTTTCCTAAAGATTCAGTGATAAAAGCTGGACGTATTCATGATTCGGTATTATGTACCGGACTTAAACATCTGCCGTAAAAGACTGCTTTTTACGTCTGCAAAAGGAAAACTTGATTTTTGTTATGTACAAAAGAAGAAAATGATGGTAAGATCATAATTTTGTCTCAATACTTCTATTGTCAATTTGCACACAAATCCTATCTTTACCAACATCTGTTATGTCGCCTGCAGCAGTTTTCAAGTATGAAAAGAGTTCGGAAAAGAGTTAGGTCTAAAGTACACTCTGTCAATGTTTGGGGAATTGATAAAGATTGCAATAAAGATAGACTAGTCATCATATATCAAATATGGAAAAAAAACCTAATTCGGCATGATTACTATTTTCTGTATCATTTTTTCTCGCATTCCTAAGCTGAATACATTATACACCAATTTTTCATTTTAAAAGGTAACTATTCAGAAAAAAGTATCATGCAATATTTATTTGAAATTCACAGAAAGCCCATCACATTTATTGAGTTTGTAAGAGATCTACTCTTTTCTTTTTTTATAAGTGTTATAAAACGATCATACCGAGCTTCACCTAGTAAATCATCGTTAGATAGTGCTTCACTATTGAAGAAACATTTAAAAAGGTCATGGCAGGAACTCAGTTAATATACAATTCAGAACCAGATGAAATCAATTCGAATAATCACAATCCTTCTAATTTACATTTATATTCTTAAGTCAACATTTTAATTTCTGGCACAGGAAACGTGATGCTGAAAGGAAATACAAATGCAACTTATAAATTTGTGAAAATTCGCTACTCCTGGCCTGTGCCCTGCGATTACATCGGAGGGATCATAGAAGGGAGTCAAACGTGACATGCCACATGTGTTCTTTTACGACAAATTACAGACACACCAGGAAAAATCGCCTTGATTTCCATGAAGGTAGAAGAGAGTATGTGTGTGATTGTGGTAAAACTCTAATTTACAGGCCCAATCTCCATTGTCACAAGAAGAATTTCAATAGATCTACTAGTAAAAGAGCTTGAATGACTTTCTCAAAAGGATGGGTTGCAACAATGAATCGATAATTAGATTTTCGTCAAAATCTGTGGATTGATAGGGTTACTACCGTTACATACTATCTTTTACTTGCCTGTGTAAAAATCGGATTTTGGGCTTATTTTTAGAGTTTTTCACAAGAAATCACACCGGTAACAATTTATACAAAAAATAAAGGTTGTAGAGATGGTTTCGTAAATTGAGTACTTCAAAAGTAAGCAAAATCTGAAATTGACAGAAGAACGAATACAGAAGTTTAACAAGAGTGCCATCGTCACAATATACGCCGCCACTTATAAAACTTGAGACAAAAAAATGACATTGACAAGGATTTATAAATATTCACTGAAAAACCTTTAAAAAATTGTGTTCACAAAAAGGTTTTTATAAATATCCAGTGAAAAACCTGGAAGGAATTGCATTCACGAGGCTGAAATATCATTTAGCCCCAGAGACTAAGATTGAAGGGGGCATAATTCTGGCAAAAATCAATGAACCATGAAATCCTTCCTTCATGCACATCTACCAATTGAGGTGATAACATCCACCAAGTTTCATTAAGATCCAGCCAGAAACTTAGGAGGAGTTGTGTTGACAAGGCTGCAATTTCAATAAGCCCCAGAGACTAAGTTTTTAAGGGGCGTAACTCAGGCAAAAATCGACGAACCATAAAATCCTTCCTTCATGCACATCTACCAATTGAGGTGATAACATTGACCAAGTTTCAAGAAGATCCAGCCAGAAACTTAGAAGGAGTTGCGTTGACAAGCCTGCAATTTCAATAAGCCCCAGAGACTAAGTTTTTAAGGGGCATAACTCAGGCAAAAATCAACGAACCATGAAATCCTTCCTTCATGCACATCTACCAATTGAGGTGATAACATTGACCAAGTTTCATTAAGATCCAGTCAGAAACTTAGGAGGAGTTGTGTTGACAAGCCTGCAATTTCAATAAGCCCCAGAGACTAAGTTTTTAAGGGGCGTAACTCAGGCAAAAATCGACGAACCATAAAATCCTTCCTTCATGCACATCTACCAATTGAGGTGATAACATTGACCAAGTTTCAAGAAGATCCAGCCAGAAACTTAGGAGGAGTTGCGTTGACAAGCCTGCAATTTCAATAAGCTCCAGAGACTAAGTTTTTAAGGGGCATAACTCAGGCAAAAATCAACGAACCATAAAATCCTTCCTTCATGCACATCTACCAATTGAGGTGATAACATTGACCAAGTTTCAAGAAGATCCAGCCAGAAACTTAGGAGGAGTTGCGTTGACAAGAAAAGTGGACGTACGTACGGACGGACGGACGGATGGACGGATGGACGGATGGACGGATGGACGGACGGACGGACAGACGGAGAAGATGACGCCAATATACGTCCGCCTCCGGCGGCGTATAAAAAAACTGATATGATAGATGGCTCATTAAAAATATCCTGTCCTTGGTCTATTGAAAGTACATGCAAAATTTCATTTTGATATGATCGATATAGAAAAAGTGATTGAACTTCAAAGTAAAAAATTGCTTCACATTTCATTTTACCCCACCCACTTTGTCAACCATTATCTATAATTTTTAGATTTTTTACACATACAATATAAGATACTATGTAACACACACCGTAAACTAGGAAACAAGGACATCACATTTCAGTTCAGAATCATTTTGGTTGCACGTATTTGTCATGGAGAATTTTATATAACAAGAGATTTAATTAGTTAGAGCAATAATGTTATAGCCGATTTCGTTTTTTTTTTTCAAATTCATAAAAGATTACCCCTTACGATGTCTGTCATATGTTTGAACTTTCTGTAAGTTAACACCGGATTTCTATCAAATGGGGTTATGAATAAACAACAAATTCATCCAATATCCTTGTCTTCCCTAGTACACGAGCAAGTGTGTGCGTGTTTAACTTTACACTCACAAGAATTCGGCGTGCCAAACACTACAGCACTGCACGTGTGTTTAACATCTTTTTCGTAAATACGCTTAACGAAGACAACACAGACCTTGTAAATGGACTAGCATGAAATGTCATCGATAAAAGATGGTCTGGAAATATGCCGTGTGAACAGAGATTTCTTTGGGTAAGAAATAAAGCTGTAAATATGATGCGGCGTGCTTAACATACATCCAAAATTTTCGCAATTTCGGAAATATTCTTTAAGTGTTTTCTAAATACAGCGAACGGATAGGTAAAAGTTGGGTGTCTATGAAAACCTTAGACAATAGCGGGTACTTTAGGATAGGTGGTTTGTCTGAGAAGCTACGTAGATTGAATACATACCTTTCTAAAGTTTGAATTTTCACGCCGAAGCGGTCATTTCGTCGCCATTTTTTCGTGTTCAATACCATTGTCAATCACGTGATTCTCCCCATTGTAGAAGCGAGCGGCCAAGGGTTCGTAAGGAACAAAGTGGAGGAAGAACCCTTGGCTTGCGAAGATGCTTGTACGTTCGCATAGTCTAATCAAGATCCATGTCGTTTATAGATATTTTCTTTATTCAGAGGGGCTACATAAACTTAGAATTTTCTCTGGACCAACACGATCTATTCATTAAGTTGACCAATTCATACAACATTTCTAAAATTCATTTCTCACCTGTTGGTATAACCAATAAACTAGTATAGGCCAATGTAAGAAGTGACAAACCAATGGTTGGAATCTACACATATCTCTTAACCCAAAACTGCAAAAAGTCCACTTCAAAAACTGCTCTCGAAGACAACATTGGAGTTAATGTAAATGTAATTTGTGTACATTACAGCTCAAGATATATTTAGATAAAAGAAGAAAATGCTGTTCACCAGCAATTTCTTCTTTTGTTACAATGCTTTCCAAAGCATTTACAATGCTTTCCAAAGCATTTTCTATCGGGGACGTCTAAACCAGGTATTCTTTTGGAAAGGATTAATGTCAGAAATTTTATTTGTATTAATTTATAGCATTTTCCACCATAAAGAAAGTGTATCTTATGACAATATCCCGGAAAATCAGCGTCAGAACGAAGGCGTGAAATCTCCAGAAAACGCAACAACGATACAGCATTGAGTGATAGGCATTTCTATTGTATTAGCAAACCCTGAAAAAATGTCATCACAAAATGAGTCTTGTGATAATAAAATACAGTCATAGTTTCTGACCTCTTATAAGAGCAAATGTCACGAAAACAATTAAGCCAGGATCTGGGGAAAAGTCTCTTATGGCATTTGAGAACAACATGGATCTAGATCAGCCTGTGCATACGCACAGTATGATCCAGATCCATATTGTTCTGACATCTTCATTACCTGTGGCAATGGTATCACTATGGATTCTTGTAAGACTCTATTCCACCACAGACAGGCCTGAAGACACGGATATCTTAATACTACAAGGTCCCTTCTTCCAGATCCTAGCTCAATTATTTTGCGAGAATTATAAATGCAGCGTGGTAGCTGTGTTTACTCTCCTAACAGCGACAATCGTTTTCTACTTAGTGACATTTCAGAATCTTTTGTCATAATTATTACTTTTATTTTTATCTGAAAGAGCATATTTCCTTATGAAAATTCTGAAATGTTCAAGCCAAAATATTGCGCCGTTTACGAGAAATTCATATTTTTGTGTTAAAATTGAACAAAATGTTGTGGACAACAGTTCAGATTTATATGCAATTTATCGATTATGTCTCAACTTTAAATGCGTGTTTCTCGCTTATTGGCAACAACTTAAAAAAACTAATAGTATTTGTACTCATTAGAATAACCAATCTTGGCAACAAGACATACTTTAAAAATTGAAATGGAATGAAATGTCCTTTTAAAGTGACATTTCACGATAATTTTTCATAACTTTTACTTTTATTTTCATCTGAAAGAACATATTTTCTTATGAAAATTCTGAAAATTTCAAGCAAAAATATTAATCCGTTTACAAGAAATATATATTTTTGTGCCAAGATTAATCAAATTGTTGTCCACAACCATTCAGATTTATATGTTATATGCCATTTCTGTCTCAACTTTAAATGTATATTTTTCGCTTTTGAATAGCAAATTAAAAAATCTGATAGCATTTACGTATATGCATTAGAATAACAAATCTTTGCACCAAGCCATACTTCAGAAAATGAAATTGGAATGTTATGTCCCTTTAACAGTTCCCCTCTGTCACCATCACATTTATTATCGCCCATTCTATTCTCATAATCTCCGCTAGATTGTTAATCTCATGATAAAATCAAAGAGTCCGATACAAACTTTCATTGGCTTTATAAATCACGTGGTACCGTAATAGAAAAGAATCAAGTTGTAAAATCAACATTAATATCCTGGTCTAATTGCTAGCACCAACGATTTCGCTGAATGATCATTATTATAGGGATGTGGCTGTAGAATTTCATTAGATTATGCTGAATAACAAGTGTGACGCATTTAATGACGTTAACAAGAATTAATGTCCTGACTACAGAGACGAAAACGGTCGACATAAGTGATGACCTCTGTACGAAGAGTACATAATGCACCGAGCTCCAGATAGGAGAGGGTATTGGGTTTTCAATGCAATATAGATCTACCATTAATTGTAGGTCAAACCCTATGTTGTAGGTACTCATTGGAATTGTCTCGTGGAGACGATTCGAATGAGTACCCATAATAAGGATTCGGATTTGAAATGACATAATTATTTAGATTATCTTCATCCCTCCTATCAGCCCTGTATGCATATTTCGTATTATTTAGGAAAGGGCTAACGTTCAAGACAACGACAGACAACACCGAGGAACATTTTCTGGTGTCCCGGCTAAGCATAGAGAATGGCATATTACATAACGGAATGCTTCTATTTGCGAGGGTTGTGACGAGTGAATGGGTAATATAATCATTCTTACAGTCGTCAGAAAATGGGATATTTAACCTTTCCAAAACATGACTTTGGTTTTAAAAATGCAACATATAAAAAAGGCTTGGTAAAAATGACGATAAAGGAGATCTATCTTCATGATTATTATTTGTATCGTCCTTAAATTTACTAAAAGTGTTTTCTACCTAATGATGGATGGAATACTTCGACACGGTGGATAATCACGTGATACAATATTTTCAGAAAATCTTCAATAGTTTTGTAAATACTGGACCGATTTGAATTCGGTTTGAAGCAGAAAATGTGGACAGACGTCACGCATTAGATGGACGTAGTGGATTTTTGAAAAATTAACTGATAAACAAGTTATTGAAGATAAACCAAAATTTTGGTTTATCTTCAATAACTTTTTTATCAGTTGATTTTTCAAAAATCCAACACGTCCAGCCTATTCCTGGCATTTTCCCACCTTCTATGCTTCAAACCGAATTCAAATTGGTCAAGCACATTGTGTATTAAAAAAGATATTGAAGATTATCGGAAATTCTGAGCCACATGATTATATACCGTGTTTGAGCTTAATCAGTTCAATGTGCATATACATATGAACTTGAAGAATGCTTTATAAAATTCCGTTCAAACAAATAATAGCAACGATTCCTTTGTAATCGGTATCATACTAACTCATTCCACCATAATGACGCTTTCTAGTGCACCGCAAAATAAAGGCTTTGGAATACATTATGGAAAATGTATAAATTAGCTGTGACAAGCATTTTCTTCATTTCCCGCAATGTTTTACCAGTAACGACCAAATAAATATAAAATTTCCTTCACTTGAAATTGTCATCGACAATATGTTATAATTGGGACAAGTCTGAAAATTGCGGTCTGGTGGTGGTTAAAAATTTGACCAGCCATAAACATATGAGCCGGGATCTGGAAAAACGTCCCTTATAGCATTTGAGAACAACATGGTTCCAGATCAGCCTGCGTATACACGCAGTCTGATCACGAACCATGTTCGTCTCCAATGGCTTAGTCATGACCTGTAGCAACTGTGAGACAGCAGTATGGATCCCCGTTTGACTGCTTCTAGGCACAGGCTGGTTGTGAAACATGGATGTCTCAAATGCTATAAGGGACGTTTTTCCAGATCCTATTATTATTTTCTTTTATTCGTTCCTCTTTTTTGAGGGGGGGGGGGGGAGTGGAAACTTCAGTCACACTTTACTATACTCCACAGACTCTAAGCGTAACAATAATTATGATTAATGTAATTGGTAACAGTGTGAAGAAATTAACCATGGAATGTACGAACATGTGTAATGTATATTGTCGTTGGAAAGGTAGTAGCTTACAGGCCCGTAGGAAGTAATTTCCTATTGGGTGGGCTAAAGCCCCTGGGTCTTAATATTGGGGGGCTAATTTGAATTTTCCCGAAATTTTCAGTGTAAAATAAGGAAAATTCGGCATTTTTGGCCAATTTGCCCCCCCTCCCTAGCCCCCTTCTGTTCCCACGGGCCTGGCTTATAGAAAGTAGAAGGACAATGCTCATTTCTCTTCCTACCCAAAATGCCACAAAGACAATTGCCATAAATGTAAGACTTGCCAAAATTCAAAAACGCATTCTGGAGGATACATATACAGTCGACACTTGTTGTGTCGAAGTCGGAGGGACCGTCAAAATACCTCGACATATCCGGTGTTCGACTCATCCGATTTTGTTCGGCTTCGAGATATTTGTTATTTGACCGTTTTTGAAACTTATCAAGTACGAATATTATTGAAATATAGTAGGAAAAGGAAAGAAATTGCTCGTGTCGAGCAATTTCTATCCTTTTCCTACTATATTTCAATGGCTACATTCAGTTCGAAATTATTTTGTTTTGAAAAAAATATGTCAATAGATGAGGACGGGACCAGATTTGAACTTCGACTTAAGCGAAAATTCGACTTATCCGATGTCGACATAACGAGTGTCGACTGTATTACCATAATTATGGTTGTTAGTCTACAGCAGAAAGATCAAGTGTCCAGAAAATAGTTTTCGCTTTACCAAATGACAAAGTGTATGGCTGGTCCGAATATAAAGATTATTTACGACGAAAAGACATCAAAGTTACGATTTATATAAGCATTATAAAAAATTATTTCATTGCTTTTGTCTGCCAGTTTAATCCATAACCACACAGTGACTCTTTTTGACTCCTTACATAAAATTGACTTTGGAAAACATCGTGGAAAATGAAGAAATTGCTTGTGACAAGCAATTTCTTCATTTCCCACAATGTTTTGTACCCAAAACGACAGCCAAATTTGAAATCATTCACTTGAAATTGTCGTCTGCAACACCTTTCAAATTGGAACAGTCCAAAATGTTGTCGTTTGGTAATGGGTTAAACCTTTCTCAAATGACAAAAATTTGGATCAATCAAATTTGACGGCTGCTACAGGTAACCATTTTTATATTAATACAAAGACGACTTATGTACAATAAAGCACAGAAAAAATATCGAGGCAAAAGGATAAAATGCTGATTATCAGCATTTTCTCTTCTTTCGTTTTAATATTTTCCCTATCCCTTGATATTCTAAAATGCTTCAAAAAGCGTCACGGTTTTTGAGATAGTTTAATTTTTGACGTCACAAGCAGGGCTTGTTCAGGAATGCGTCAAATACAGGCACAAATGCGCACATATAACTCGTCATAGGGAACAAAATCCGTCATCGTGGCTGATAATGAAAAACTAAAATTAGAAACCACGTGATGCAATACGTAAGCATCCGATCAAATAAAAAATCACATGACCTGCGAGTACTTACCCATTTTGATGTGACGTTTTAGCGATTTATTCCTGATTGTAAATTCGTCCTCAAGTTCGCTCAATCCTTTTTGTACTCCTTTTTGCACTCCCTTGCCAATAGATAAACCCATTTAGCTTTGCGTAACACATTTCGGGGAAACTAGTCACTCTAAAAATGCATATTCCCTGTATCAGTAACATGCAAAAATCTGCATTTCGTCGCTTTTCAACAAAAAACCTGGTAACTGCAGCTTAAAACAAGCTGCAGTTACGAGTTTTTTGCTGAAAATATGCAATTGTTTACAAAGAGTAATGGAACTACTTTTTGTACTTACAGAAGTCGGCTTGTTGTTTTGTATATCCCTCCGCCTCTTTTTCCTCTTTCTTACTGGAGTCGCCATGTTTACTCCCGCCATGCTTCTGCCCGAAGATTTTGTGGATTATGTCCGCCATGGTTGAGACGGATCCCTTATAATTCCCTGATTAGTTTGAGCGCCAGTTCTGAAAAAGGTAAACAATCGTAATTAGAAATTAAGAGGAGTTCTCTGTAAGGACCAGAAAAGTTCGGCACGCATAGTCATGGATTTTTTTCATATTGCCATATTTCAAAGAGTATCATGAATGATGAAGAAAAATGACCTTAGTTTTGATTCATTCTCTTTCGTTTCCATAGCAACGCGATAAAAGGAATGAAAAAAATGGCAATTTCAATATTTGACCCCTTGCTCTTTCAACCACATATTATTTCTACAATATCACAAGTATTACTGAAAGTTGTATACCACTGTAAAGGTAAATGGTTATAGATTCCAAAATTTACCAAATATTAGTAACTTTTGAATTATGTGTAAATCATCAGGGTTTATAACACAAAAAAGGGAGTAAAATAGTGGTCTTGTTCAAACTCATTATTCTGACGAGTCAACAGTCTTTCAATAAAATAGCTGATATTTTTCTGTAGATGACTTAAAAAGTAATTCATATAAAGCAAAATCTTCGTGGGGAAACTCGTGACTTTTTTCTGATGAGGGATTGAATTCCAACAAAAGTGCAATTTTTACCTCCATATTACCTCCCTTTGTTAACCCCCCCTTAGAAAATCCTGTCCGTTCATCGATTTATACCCAACCTACAGCTGAACAACAACAACTGTCATGGCTGCCTCCGTCGATTTGGGTCATGTTTTCAAGGTGAAAATATTCGTTTTAGTGCAAATGGAATGGATTTAGGCCAAGACAACCAGAAAATCAACATGATTCAACTAGATAAAGGTTTGTTGCATCGTATATTTATGGGGGGAAACTTCTCTAACCAGGAGAAGAGTGAAATAAACTACAGCTATATTTTGGTCTGCAATGTTAGATTATCTGGTTTAAACATAGTTAATTATTTAACAACTTGTGAATTAGGCTACATATTCATAACATACCAATGACCAACATGATATTGATCTAGATCTGTATACCCACTGGTACTTGTCATGCAGATTCAAGCTTGTTTTAATTCATTTGGCAGAGAGTAACCAGGCCTGTAGGAAGCAATTTCATATTGGGGTGGCTGAAGCCCCTGTGGCCCCGGCCTGTGTCTGAATATCGGGGTGGGGAGGGGGGATGGGGGGGGCTAAATTGGATTTTCCCTTAATTTTCACTGTAAAATAAGAAAATCCCCCCCTCCCTCCTACGGGCCTGGTAACAGCACAACTAATCAACTATATCAAGAGCTGATGTAGTGGGGTGGCGATCCAGAACATCCCCCTCCTGCATTAGCTGCAAATTAAATTTTGATTATAAATAATGTTAATATACTATTTTATATTTTATTTTAATCCATTTAAAGTCATCAATTGGGCTTGGACCCCCTCTGTAAAAAAAAATCCTTGATCCGGTCTTGCTGTGTCTCTGATGATACCGGCTGAGCTATCCATCGAGATCAGGCTGTGTCTAATAAATTTATTTCGGATCCATTCCTTTAATAATGAACTTGAAGTACTGATGACAAGCAATTTGAAATTGAATCAGCTTTAAGAATGTTTGTGGTCCAGTAGAAAAAAATGATTTTGAAACAATGTGACTAAAGTATTGAAATAAATCAATTATTAGTAAATGATTTTCCAATGACTTTATGAATTTATAAATGACGGCTTGAGAAAAGACTGATGTTCAAGACAAAAAAGTTGATTACCTGCCTTTACTGCTTTTGTCTCAATATTTTCTTTCTTATATTGAACATGAATTCTATAATTGTCAACATACACTCTGTGGTCTTCAGCACTGAATAGTGATAAAAAATGAAATACAACAGGCAAAAAGTGAAAATTCCTGAATTGTTGTACATGATTGAACAAAAAGAACAAAAAGATTGCTGTTTTAATTTCAGGTGATTTTTGGGGAACTGTGGCTACATATAAATGTGGTAATTGGAGATGTAACAATGCATGCACCATTGATTAACAAACTGGTATGTTTTTCAGGTCTAAATCTTTATACTTTTTATTTTGTAAATATTATTAATAACATCAAAATCTTAATTGGAAAATGAATAATAGAAAAACTTTTTTTTGAAACATTGAGACAAAAGAAGAAAATGTTTAGTTTATAACCAGCATTTTTTCCTTTTGTCTGCCGAGCCCCGATAGCTCAGTCGGTTACGTCTGAGTCTGCCAATCCAGCGGTCGCAAGTTCGAACCCCAGCTTGGCCAGTATCTATTCTGACATTTGACAAAAATCATTTGTCTCTCACCAATGGGTGTGAATCATATTCTATGTGCGAGAGCAGCTGGAGGCTCTGTTTGGATATTGTGGTGGTACTGGTGAAAGAAATACCAGGAACCCTAGGTTTGGTGCTCCAGCTGCCATGTAGTAGCTGAAATCAGCATAAAACCCCAACAAATCAAATTTTTCTTCTGTCTCAATATTTTGTGTGCTATAATGTACATAAATTTCATAATTAATTAAACCATCCATTTTTGTCATCTATGGCTGTTTCCAAAGTGGAACAAAAAAGTTGAGTCAAAGTTTCTGCCGTTTGTGAAATGGTTAAAACATATCAAGGGAATTTACATTGTACCTGCATTTTTTTTAGTCCAACTGAAGAATGGGAAACCCTTCTAAGAATGTTCACATATTTCTAACTTTGAAAAGCTTTTAAAAGGGGATATAAAGACTGCGCTTCAGGAGTTTTATATACACAAATAATGGCAAATATGTCTTCATTTCACTCATCTTATATTCTCTCTTTTTTGTCTACCCTCCTGTCTAAACTCTTTGCCAAACACCACAACTTTAGACTGGTCCAAATTCAAAGTTACTTCTGATGCTTATTTAAAGCGATTGAAATTACATATTTTTGGTCTTTTTGAGTAGAAAACATTGTGGGAAATGAAGAAATTGCATGTCACAAGAAAATTGATTTTCGTTAATGTTTTCCAAACCTTTTATCTTACATGTATCTGGCACCTAAAGGTGTCAATGTGTGGGAACTGGTTAAAGTTGGATAAAGTTTTTAGTTCTTGCATTTCAGATTCGGCTGGACAAAAAATGAATATTCACATAGAAACTGAGAAGACACAGTCTACTTACAGATATGTAGATGACCAGACAATGGTTTGAAGAATGTGTTATGGTGAATGTGATTTGATCTTTTATCCTTAGTTTTAATCAAAAAACTTTGAACTTGGAATGGGTGACTTTGAACAAAGAAAAAATGAAAAAAAAAGTTTAACAACTCAGAGTTGCTCCCAAAAAACATTTAAATAGTGTTATGTGTCTACTATTTAGTATTAAATGTACAATGTAAATGCATAATGATTTATAAAACTGAAAGTATGATGAATACATCACTGTCATCTTTATTTACACCTTTCTCAAACAAATATCAACATTTTAGACTTGTAACATAAATATTATGAAAGCTTTTGCTGTAAAAAAAATAAGAGAATATAATTTGTGTACATTCAAACCATAGATATTGAGACAAAGAGAGAAAATGATGGTAATCTTGATTTCCTTCTTTTGGCACAATGTTTTTCCAAGCATTTATTTTATGTATAAGGGAAAGTCTAAACCAGATCATCTTTGGGAAAGGGTTTTAGAAAAATATCATGCACCATGCTTGTTATGATATGAAACACTGAGAAAATGGTAGAAAATGCTTGTAACCTTCTTTTCCCCAATGCTTTCAGAGACTTTATTTGAAAAGAATAATCAAATAATTGAATCAGAGCTTGCCATTTACCCTCAGTAAAATATTCTAGTGCAATTAATGTACATGTAGAGTTAAACAATATACAAAGAATGAGCCATAAGCTGTGTCCAAGAGATTTGTATTGTTAGCTCCACAGAACGTCAGGCCAGTGGGCTATTGTCATGGCGGTGTGTCCATCATGTGTCTGTCCATCCCCTTGTATGTGTGCGTCTATCTGCCTGTATTTCCCGTGTGTTTTACAGGACTTCTATCTCATATTTCACCATTGACATCTAAATAAGTTCAACATTTAGATCTAAGATTAGCGATTTGGTCTTTACTGAACCATTAAGGGGGATGGTGGGGGGGTGCTAAAATTGACTAATATTGACATTTTATCAGTAAATTTTGAAATACATTAACAGTTTGTGCTATAAAATACTCTATTTTATCAATCTACATGAAAAGAATAAAAATAGAAAAATTGTAATTTTTCTGTGCTTACTTACCCCACCCACTTTTTTTAGCCTTGTATCAATTTTAAGCACCACAATTCTATGTTAGTTTTGCCTTTCATTAATTTGTATTGGTATTACAATGGAATTTAGTGAGAAATATCCACATGTTTATGTTGTAATTGATAAAAAGCATTTGGAAAACACTGATTTGAATGGTTGAAAATGCATACAAATGCAACTTTTCGTGGTAAAACTTATGAAATTTTCCAACAAATGATTATTTTGAGGATAAAGAGTTGATATACAAGTTCTCTTAGTGGGTTTGCAATGATTTTAAGGTGTTTTGATAAAGAAATTCATTAAATAGGCTAAAATTTATGCTCTGAGGTGATTTTTGTCTTTTTTGGCACGGTGCCAACTTTGCCCCACATTTTTCATTACTTAAAATATTTTCCCCACTCAAATTTTTGCATACATCAATTCTACTATGGAGCATGTTTCAACTCTAGCAGACGATTAGTTGCAAAAAGTGTTGACTCATTTGGAATATATCTCTAAAAATAACCAATTTTGACCTTTTTCCAAATCATGCAAAAGGGGCCATTTTGTGATTTCGAATGCGGGTTCTGTGAAAGGTGTACAGATATCAGATTAGCAGGAAACAAACTTTGAATAACAAACCTTTCATACATTTGTAACAAAATAAAAGTCTTATGGCTATAGTTGGTGCATTGTAAGCTCAAAAATGTGCCATTTTTTCCCCAAAAAGTGAGAAAAATATGCAAAAAATGAAATTTCCTCGTTTCCATAGCAACCAAGCACAATTTTCAAAATCTAAGTGTCAATTGTGCATTAGGGGGTTAAAATGGGTTCACATACAAAATTTAAGAAAAATCCATGATGTGCCGTGCCGGACCCCTATGTAAAATTTCTGGTCCTTACAGAGAATTCCTCTTAAATATCATTTTGCTCACATTGGTCTCGAGCTCAAGTTTAATACCAAAGAAAAGAAAGCTTTTGTCAACACCTGGAGAAAAACAGGGGGAGGGGTCAGTCATTTTCTCTTCATGTGTAACCAAATGAAATTCCCTTTTGTACCCCAAAACACATTGTTTTCTATTAAGGTATTCCATCCATCATTAGATAACAAGCAATTCGTTCAAACAAGTTTGGGGTTATCCGTGACAATTGAAGTTGACGAGAATATCCCTCGTTAATTTTCGTCGCCACGGATTACACCCTAAGATACCGTTCGGATATCCTCGGATAATGTCGATCAAAGATCGAATCATCGACTCGGAAGTGTGTGTATGAAGAAATCTTGAAAAAAAATCCGATTTCTTAGCCGGAAGTAGCTACGCTTCATAAAGTAGTTTTCGAGATCAAACAAATGCACAACCATGGCAACTTGCGGGACTTGCAGGTTGTAATCATTATAAAAAGAGAGGACACTGGAACTGCAAACAATGTTTTTCAGTATCATTGTCGCGTCATTGTTGACATTAGTCACAAACGAACGATTTGAATTGGTGTTCTATTCTATTCTATTCATAGTCTGAAAGTAGTTCTGTGAGATGCATCCAATGTATGATTCGATAGAGTTGTCCTTGGTGATCCAATTGCCTAAGATACACGAAGTGTTTGTATATGATGGTAGGTTGTAGCCATTTTAGCCAATTTTCTTGTTCACCTCTTTTAAAGAAAGCAACAACATGTTTTGAATGTGAATTCCAGAGAAGACGGAGGTCCTAACAGCACTGGGGTAAGATACCAAAATGCTTTTCTATCGAATTCCTATTGTCTATTCTTATTTTGTCTTCAGTACCATTGTATTGTTTCATCTACCAGGCCTTCAAATTTCGATCAGTTTAACCCTTTCCCAAACGACAAAATTTTAGAGTGATCCAATTCAAAATCTGCCACAAAAGACAAAATGGATGTTATTTAAGATGGATTTGTGTAAAATATGACACAGAAAATATTGATACAAAAGGAGAAACTGCTGGTTATCAACAGTTTCTTCTTTTGTTACAATGTTTTCCCAAGACTCTTTTATTAGGGACGTCAAAACCAGGTCTTGTTTGGGAAAGGGTTAAAACTGTCGTTAGGCATGGGGTGTAGCTAGGTAAAGTGATGACGTCAAGTAAGGAATTGAAAGTTTTCTTAAGCTGTCTATTTTCTATCTATTTTTGTAAATTCGCCGAATTCGACCATCCTCTCTGACATTTGTTTTTCACCAATGGGTGGCTAGTCGTAAACCTAAAAGTAATGGACAGTTGGGTGCTCAGAAAGGATGTTTTGGAAGAATTTGAAAGAGAAATATCAGAAATCCATCAGAAAACCATGGCAAGGTGCTCCAGCCGCCAGGATAAGATTGAAATACTGTTTAAAATACTGTTTAAAATTGCGTTAAAAGCTTAATTATCCATTCCTGTTTTACACGAAGAACTATGTTGTTTGAATATTGCATTGCACCGATTTCTAGGAATTCAAATTTTCACACGCTTTTCTTTTCCATCAGCTTCCAAACAAGACTTTCAATAAAAAAAGTAAGTGCTAATGACCGGCATTTCCTCCTTTGTAGCAATATTCTTTTGCTATTTTGTCATCCATAGTTTAAATATAATGAACACACATACTGACTTCAGTCAGAGACTTTCGACTTCTATTAGCCTAAATTTTCATCGTTCATCATTTTAATCAAACTGGCGTACAAAATGACGTCTATTTTTGTTCGTCTCATTTTCTGCATTTTCCACCATTCTTGACATGTCACAATAATGTTTTTCTGTAATGGTTACATGAAAAACACGACGAGGTAACATGTGACACAACAATTGATGAAAATGAATTTGTCATTTATAAGCGAAAAATACGCTTTTAAAGTTGAGATAGAAATGGCAAATTACATATAAATCCGAACTGTTGTTGACAACAATTTAATTTATGTTAGCACAAAATACATATTTCTCGTAAACGGCGCAATAATTTGGCTTGATTTTTTCAGTATTTCCGTAAGAAAAAATGCTCTTTCAGATAACTTTATAAAAAAATATCTATGAAATGTCACTTTAAATCGGTCGCCCACTTTGTACGACAGTGTACTAATGTAAGGTCGACTACTCATCTTCTTACTATACTATATTGAATCCAATAGTACGTGATTTCCCTTAGTAACCTGCTGTCGTAATAATTTTGTATATCGTCGCTTTTCAACGAAAACATCGTAACTACAGCTTTTTAAAAGCTGCAGTTACGAGGTTTTCGCTGAAAAGCAGCGATATTTAGAGTAGTACACAGGAGGGGTACTTTACCAATACATACATTATAACCAACCACCAATTAAGGAAAAGAAGAAATACCGGTACTTTTGATAAGCACTTTCCTCACAAAAAACTGTGTGCACCAGTCAGGGGTCATTTTCGAGGACATTTTTCTTATTTGACCAATCAAATAAAGTGCTTTTCAGATTCTGAAAGCGATTAAACCGTAAACTGGGCCATGAACATTGACTGTGTTAGTAAGTGAATTTCAGGGAAATTATATAGGCCTATAATAAGAAATTTGATTGGTTTAAGTAGAAATAATCGATTTTGGTTTTCCCTGGGTCGTGGAAGATGTCTCGTAACTGGTGCATTTCAGATGTTAAGGTCAGTTAATACTGGGTTTTAATCAGATTGAGTTAAATGAAAAGGCAATACATGTACATTTACACATGGAGAAAAAATTCGTCCTTCGAACGAGGGTCGCATTCTATTTCAGAACAAGTTCTTTACAACGTAAAACAAGAAAAGAATGTTGCGTAAAACAGAAATCTACATGATAGGACGTTTATTTCGTGTCATGTTCATTGCCAAACATGACGTTGACATTTTCCGAATAAATCGTTGTAACTACAAATTCTTCAAGCTTAAGTTACGACACTGTTGTTTGCAGGATCTGCTATATAACCTTTACCAAGAATTTGGGTAGTTTACCGACCGTTTACGGAAAGGAGGACTAGGCTACGACTTAAATCGTACTTTTCCATCGACTGTTTCAGCGTAAATGGCTTATCATAAACGTTGTAACAGAAGTCATTTAAGCTGAACTTACGACGTTTCGGTTGCACAAAGGCAATTTAATCTTTACCATGAATGCGAGTATTTTCACCAAACCAAAATCACGGTGGGGAATCACGTGACACAACAATTTCAGAAAATCTCAATAACTATGTAAGTATGACCATGATAAATTTGAAAATGGTTTTAAACAGAGACAAATCATTTAAGTGAGTTCAAGAGCCTTGCAGACCTTTAATGGATTTTTTATTTTGAGTATAAGAATGGTCCTGAGAAGTGAAAGAAAAAATAGAAACACTTTCATGCCAAAGAAAATGTTAAAGCCAAATATTACCATTTATTCTCATAATTTCAGTCATCTTGACGATTATGATTTATACTTTTGCTTTCAAACGCTTTTTACTATATCTGCGTTTTGGCATTAGAACCTTTTTTTGTCAGTTCTGTTTCAAATGTAGGCTAGTAACATGGCCGTTGTTTAATCTTTTCCAAAACGAGAAAATTGAGACTATCCCAATTTGAAAACACATTTCTTTCTTTTGCTTCAATATCTTTCCATATTTTTCTATTGTGGATGCCAAAATAAGGTTTTGTATTGGAAAGAGTGAAAGATATGTGACGTCGCGCTCAATGTTGGCGTACAAACGGAAAAACGTCATACCGCTCCTTTTCAAAGTATCACTAGAATGCATAGAATTAATAAAAAAAATGTGAAACTTATAGTCCATGAGCCAGACAACTTTTTATTACCACTTGGAGGGAGTAATTCTTTTTGCACTTTCTGAGTAGTTTGATATGTATAGTTAACTAATTGGTATGATAGCAGTTCGAAATTGGTAGCTTATGCCGAGAAAATCACCACTTTCTGAACCCACCCCATTTCTACCCTGTCAAAAATGAAAAAGTTGATGCGATTTCTTTCGGACGTGTATGATGAATTAAAAAGTTGTTCGTGTATTTGTTCTATGTCCAAACAATCTTTGGGAACTTAGTTTCAGTCTCATTTTATCAAAACTCAGTTATATGGTCTTTCTAGACCTTAATTCAAAACAATATACCGGCCCCTTCGTCGAACGTAATACGCGCATTTTTGTTTGACATTTTTTCACTTTTCAGAAGCCAAAATGCATCATGCTACATATTAGGACTCACAAATATAATTTGTGATGTCTAGTAGTTGATTCAAGCCCGATTCATGGCACAAAAACCTTGGAAAGAGTCCCGAGAGACCGAAGAAAATATGGCTGATTCGTACCCTGAAATGTTCGTACCTACATTTGAATACGGATTCTCAGTGTTTTAAGCTGTTTAAGCTGGTCCTTATGCATTGCCAGTGTTCCCAATTTATTCCAAAACTTTGTATAAAGCATTAGGTAGTCGTTTTGAGTACAAATATTAAAAATTCAGTCAAAATGGGATTTTACATTACATGTATTACTGATTTCATTTGACCTGACACTGGCCTTTACTAAAATGTGCTCATATTTTGCTTACAGCGTAACATTTTTCAAAAAGACTTGTATCATAGTACACAGAAATAACAGGTACACAAGAAAACATTACTGATTTCTTAATTTGAAAAAAAAAAAAAAAAAAAAAAACGCAGGCGTGCAATTTACTAAGATAATAGCTAAAGCTGTGCCATTTGAAATGACATCTGTAATACTAAACAAAACTGAAATCACCTGCACGTTTATTTTAACTTAATTTAACAATGAACAACTGATTTAATATAAATTAGAAGTTCTACACTAGAAAATCATATATTTGTAATGAAATAAATGTCATACAATTATATGAACTATGTCGTTGGCAACCAAATTAATAGATTTTAAGGGGGGGGGGTTAATTCTAGTGTAATTATACAAGGCGATAAAATCTTATGTCAATACACCAACCTATATTTAACCTCATAATTGTGCATTATACTAAAAACCTCGTTGATTTATTTCTAAGTTTAGGCTTAAAACATCATTCTTTTAATAAATGGGCATTCAAAGCAAGTTAATTTTTTTATAGCCTGTGGTTGATATAATTAATTGATGATTTGTATTACGTTTTACACATTTATATCATCTGGACACACTAAGTATGAGCGTATTCTTATGCAGATATTACATCTATTTCTTAAAAGATTAGAATACTGTAAAATGGGTATTTTTTTTCATTTTTTAAGAATAAGATTAATGTTTGTAAGTGAAAAAAAAAGTAGAGTGTACACAGAGAATACATTTCTTTGTTAAATCTACGAACCGTCTATTTCTAATTTGTCTTGAATATATGACATTGTTTATGATTTGATGCAAAAACCACAAAAACACAACAAATACAAACAAACGTCTTGTATATTCAAAAAAAAATGTTCGTAGATGTTTTATTTATTGTACAATTTATATTGAGTCTGAGTCTGGACATGTGAAAAGAAGAGCATTTTTTAAACCCAATGGTCGTATTACATTTTATCAAATCGCCGCGTATCTACATGTCTCTCTGTCTGTCTGTTAGTAAATTATTGTCATCTCAGCTCTTCCTACATTAACTATAGCATACGATCTATAGTAATAGTGTGGATGGTATCTATTGTAGTTTGTTTCAAGATAGTCGTTGGTTTCTGAGGTACCTGTTAATGAATATTTAATGCATTTACTTTCACTGACAAGCCATTTAGTATGTATAGTGCGTGTTTGACTTGAACAGATAAAATATGTTATCTTTCTGTCTATTACATTGATTTGGCACGGATTTGAAAAAAAAGCACAGATAAAATCTCTTCATCAACACAGTCTTTAAACTGTCTGCAGTCTGAAATCTTAGACATCAAATATCGCTCCAGTCTACCATCTGTTTCATATTAATATTCATTATTACCATCACCACAAAAATATTCACAGCAAAGAGATTGCGAAATAGTTTTATACTAATGGTAGGACTGCTCAGACAATGAGCCTTCTGCATGATAAAGCATACATGTAAATCCACGAGTAGATTTATCATATCTACGCACGTTTTATTGAAAAATCTCCTTAAGAATTATTTGTAGAGTTGCCCTCGTGATTATGTTAGCGCTAATTGTGTGATTTCCATTAGAGGAAGGGGAAGGAGAAAGAATGAAAGTCCTTCCGTTGTCCCCCAGTTTCATGTACAACTACATATTCCAATACGAGTGAGTTAACCTAAAGACATGCATATAAATTATAAATTGAGATGCATTATTTAAAGTAGTACTGAAGTAGTAGTTCAACATAATCTTTTTTTTATTCTTTAAAAAGCATTTCGACTTGGTAGCTTTTATCAAGTGTTGCAAGATAAAGTATTTTTTGCACGATAACAAGAAAATGAAATGAAAAAAAAAAAAAAAAAAAAAAAAAAAAAAAAAAAAAAAAAAAAAAAAAAAAAAAAAAACCGACAGCGTTCTATGTTTCTGGGTCATTTGATAACGTTGACATGTCGACAATATCACGTGAGTGTTCGGACTTGTGCATATACTTACATCAACCCTGATTATCGTGGGCAAACTATTCTGATTTTGGTTCCAACTCCAAATAAAAGTTTATTCATACAGCGGATATAACCACATATCATTTAAAAACAACTTTTTGAATGCTTGAAAAGGTCTTTCCTAGGTACAATCTGTCTAAATCTGCTATTCTTTTTCAAACGATTTAACTTATTCAGAGTGATGTGCTCTTTCTAATAAATATCTGAATAGCTTCGGTATACGGCATTATAGACAGATTTGCCGAGTGTGTGCTTTGAACACTTAGAACTATGTATGAATGAACATATGCTATCATAAATGAATCTAAGACCACTAGTAATTTGGTTTTATCCTACTAAAAGTGAGAAACTTTACAAAGAAATGAATGGCGGGATAAAATAATTCTGGCAAGCACTTAACATTCCTGATAGCAATAACTATAAGTTGCTGAAGAATGACAAAAGTATACTGAACGACAAAAGACACTATACAGTTTTAGATTAAGTTTATTTTTCATGCCGGGTATATCATAGCAAACGTATATATTTTTCACGACTATAAATTTGCACGTCTATTTTTCATTGTAATAAATGAATATGTCCGTTTTACTGGCCAAACAGCCATGTTCACCTGCATATCATTAAACTCATTAAAAACACCACCCACAAAACGGTAATCAAGATATTGACATTTTTTATGCATGTGTAGTCTTCGTTGCTAAGCATATGATTAATCAGAGTTATATTCCAATTTCCGAAAAAAGGTAAGCCCCTTGACGTCGGCAAAAACTGGGTACACTTACAGAGCTTAAAATGTGAGAAAAAAGGGACGCACCATAAACAAGACCAATAAATTTGTCTTTGACACTAACGTGATGTAACATTACGTTGTCCAGACAGCTACAGGAAAGGCACGCGAGATCGTTATTCTAAATTCAGAACCGTCCAACTGCTACATGTAATTGGAAACATTAGCCTCGGTGCTAGGCGTCTGACAGCCTGAAGCCGTCAGGGCTAGACGAACATGACGTCGTCACTCAAATTTGACCAATATGTCACAAGTTTGACACAAAGTAACCCCCACTTTTATGACGGAAAACAGTTTCGTAAGCTGTTTAACGCGTGTGTACAGAATAACGTGTATAAATTGGAGAATTCTTCACTGGATGATTGTTTCATAATTCAGTAATTCAAGATCAGACGGCTGATCTTATCCATATGAGAATGCTTTCCTTCAGTCGATTCTTCAACTAGGCACAAATATTGACTTTGGATAAAGTTTATAACAAATTCTGATCATCTTTATTCGAATAAAGGGGATAGAACATTACCTGGATTTTTCAACTTGACCCCGTTATAAATGACACGGTAATACATGTACTTACATCAAGAAAATGTGAAAACTCTCTTCTAACCCCACATTTGTAATGCCAAATGGCAAATGTTTATCTATAATACAATTAATTTCACGAGATGTGATTAGTTTTGATAAATTCAAATGAAATTAAGGTTTAGAGCTTCTTTTGCTTTTCAGTATAGTTCATTACCATGTATTTCAGACGACATTTCCTCTCCTCGTTATATCAACATGAAGCTTTTTTCAAGAATACCAATCGTTCCAATGCTTTACATATGTGACTTTATACTATTTTATTATATGAATTAATGCATGGGTAGCCTTAAGCCTTTTTGGAAGGGTTGATCATGTGTAATAGTAAAATGAAACGTTGTAATTGCTGCCAAATGTCATGATACTGCATTTCAATAGTTTGCTTCGAATGCAAAACATCAGCATTGCTTTCTTTGTATCATTTCTTTCACTTCACATCAATTTAAATTTCTAAATGGTATTCCTAATGGAATGAATATAACGAATCTTAAAAGATTGCTCTATCTCAATATTTCGGCGTAGACGCCTTTTTCAAAAAAAAAATGTAAAAAAATAACGCTACATTATAATATTATACAATTGTTTACGTTAACGGTTACAGTTAATTAAAATCATGCTCATATAATATAATCTGATAACTGTGCTAATTCAAAATTTATTTGGATAACGAATCTTACTTTACTTGCGCAAAAAGCAATATTCTTTGTTGTTTATTTTTCTGAAAATTCGAGTGTAAGTAATAGTTCTCTGTGTACACTAGAATCACACAACAAATGACATTTAAGACAAATGTAAAACTTCTCAATATGCTTCTCCAGTCCTTATGTTCATTTAGAATCAAGAAATTTGCAAGAGATTTAATATAAAGGGTCGAACATAAGCTTGTTTTGTTTCATTACCCCTACATACAAGTGGGGTATTAGCTACCATTCTGACATTGATATAACGAGGAAACAATGTCCTTAGATAACAGACAATTCAGAAATTGCAAAAAGATACAAAACTGGCTTAATTTGTTCAATGTGCACTATTATTTGCTTTTTCCTTGGGAGTTCGAGTCCTAAGTAACTAGTTCTCTGCGTACACCAAATGCATTGAACAAATTTCATTTTAGACTACTGCAAAACTTCTCACTGCACTGCCCCATCCTTTATCGCGATTATAATCAAGAGCCTTGCAAAAGTAGTAATGTTCAGGTCTAAACCAATGCATGTTTTGTTTCACCAGAGGAGAGAAGAAAATTTTTTGAGTAAAGGGTACCCTTTAAAACAAGTGTTTCTGGGACATAAGCTACCATACTGACAGTGATATCATTGCGAAAGACTGTCCGTAGATATTAGGCAAATAAAAGAGTGCAAACAGATTTAAAAATGGCTTTATTTGTCCAAAAAGCACTATTATTTGCCAATTTTCCCTTAGAATTCGAGTCCAAGTACGAGGTTCTCTACGTACACTAAAAGAATGCTATAAATGACAGTTTAGACCAATGTAAACCTTCTCAATGTGCTCTCCTATCCATTATACAAATTATAAACCAGGAATTTTGCAAAAAGAGTAATGTTCGGGGCTGAACCAAAGCATATTTTATTTCGTCAGAAATCAGAAGAAAACTATGTGAGTAAAGGGTACCTCTGAAAACAAGGGTTTTTCGAGGCATAAGCTACCATTCTGGCATTGCTATCATACTGAAAAATAAAGTATAGATATCAGACTAACCAAAAAGTGCAAAAAGAATTACTCCCTCCGAGTGGTAATAATCGGCCAAAATTCGGGTCCTGGCTCATGGACTATTATATTTTCGGACTCGGCAATGATTTTTCTTGTGAACGCTAAAGACAAAAAATATTTTCAAAGATTCAAACTATTTTTAATCTAATGCAAACCGTTCACGAACGTCATTAAACTTTAAGGTAAGATGTAACAAATTTAACACAATCGTGAGTGAAAATGCGTTTGAAAATGACAAAAACAACGCTTTTCCGGCCAAATCGTTTACGGAATGACGGGAAATTATTTGTTCAATACGCCAAAACTGGTTTATCAGGAAAAAGGCATACAACTTTAAAATAATGAGTGATTAACTAGTTTAGATGAAAAGGTAAGATTTTTATTTTTGATTTGCAATTATAAAAACACTACGGCAAAACAGAAAATAACGCATTTTATCATATAAACTTTACTTGCTCAGTTCGAAGTACATTGTGTGTAGTTTTGAATAATATACTTTTTGGTTGAGTTTCACCTTTTAAAATCTTATTATTTTTAACTTTCGAAATCTAGCGACAATGTCACACGCACCGAAAATCACGTTGAATAGTTCAATGAGTAAAAATGAAGAGACGGCAAAATCGTATTGTCATATTTTACTTTAAAAAAAGACAACAGCATAAAAGTACAAATATATGCTCTTAAGCAAATATGTAGTTTTACGAAATTTAATTGCTTCCCGAAAAGAAAACCGCTTTTTCGTAAATCTAGCGAGAATGTCACACTTTCCAAAAACGTCACGTCAACGTCACGTTTGTTGTTCCAAAACAGTCAAAGTAACATCGCTCTTTATTGAATGGTCACTGAGTGCAACTTTTTTCATAACCAGATGTAATTTGAGACCAGTGCAGAAAAGGTGTGTTATATCGAGAAAGGAAAATGATTTAAATAATAGTTGCAAAACTCATATATTGTTAAAACTACGCCCATGAAGTAAACGAAAAAAGGGGGAACAGAAAGATAACCTGTTCAAAAGATGCGTAACGAATGGCGCACTAAAAACAAGAGGAAAAAGGGCCATAGGAAAGGAGCAAACCAGTACATATCACAGAACCTTTAAAACAAACAAACAAACAGAACCACCGAACAACACATATTTGACCATTTCGCAAACGTCATTGGATTTTGAAATCCGTAGCAGATATTCTTTTTGAAAACATTGAATAAAAAGAAGACAATCAAGAAAGTTCTCATTTTCTCTCAATAATTTTCCTGCTATACCATGCGTTAGACGTTTTCTACTGTTAGAATACTTCGTTTTGTCGTTTCAAATTAAACTAGTCTAATATTTGGTCTTTTAATGAAAGAACAGATTGGAAATGTGAAATCATGACGAAAATAGCAAACGATATTAGAATGAAGCAAACGCTTTACTAGCAATGCCATCTGTAAGCGTTTCAACTTTAGTTATATAGCATGTGACGCACCGAAATAGGATCAAAACCGGAGTGAAATTGCGATGACAGCTCCATTCCGCCGTATCTTTGTGCCTACTGTAGCGACGTTACAAAATAATGTCGGTTACGTAATTGTACGCCAACATTGAGCGTAACGTCATATACAACCTGCATATATTCGGTACAAAACAATATGCCTGTATTATAGCCTATGATAAATGACCTGGCAGAGCATCCCTAGCTAATAGCTAGGGATGCTTTGACATGTCATTTATCGTGAGCTATACTAAGTTGAAAAGATATTAAGCTTGTAGCAATAAAACCAAGGTTTTTCATGACATCACAATTGTTCAATTGTCACAATTCAAATGTTTCAATTATGATTAATGAGAGGTTTTATCTTCATTTTAATGTCGTATTTATTACCATGGTGATAAAAATGGCAAACTTTTACAACTGATCCCGCCACATATTCCGTTACGAATTATGTAGGATAACAATTACACTGGCACCAGTCGTTTCTGCTTCCTCTCTTTCTACAGTCTACTTGTCATTGCTATCTCACGTCCAAAAAAACTGAAGGGGCACAACTTCATGTACATGTATATCGGTGTAATACCCATGCAGCTTTGAAAGTGCCCCCAGTTACATTTCTTCAAATTTGTAACAAAATAGTGCGATGTTGAGGTATTTCATGGAACAAATTGAAATATAAAGAATTTGTATAATTGCAAGTTAAATAGATCTACTTGTAAATGAAAACATCATGGTAAAGAAGAAATTACTCAAAATGAGCAATTTCTTCTTTTCTCAAAATGTTTTCATTCAAATCTATTGGCAAAAATGTACTTTCGTGTAAGAGGTTTGTTTAAAACTTGGTACTTGGCCACTACAGATTCAAATTAATTTTCGGAGAACCCTGATTTCGTAAGGAATTAGGCTATGTAGTCTAAAATTTAGACTGGCACCAATCGTTTCTGTTTCCTTTCCTTCTACCTCGATGCATAATTATTATTATATCCGCCCAATAAGCTTAAGGGGCACCAAAATATCTTCAAGTTAACTGTAATGCCACTAGAGCTTTAAAAATGTCTACAATTAAAATTCTTCAAATGCATAAAAATAATGTGATCTGAAGAAGTTCGTGTACCAGGTAAGACCATTTTCCCATGACTGCAATTCAACTTTACTTTGCTTTGCGTGTAAGTACAGTTAGATAGGCCTACACTCTTGCTTTCGAAGGACTTAAATGAACTTGATTACAATTTACCTGAACAAAATTATATGATCTACCCATTCAGGTTTACCAATCCATAAGATATTTCCTGAACATAATATATTTCCGTGTTTGTGTGATCAACAACTTAGCCCTTCTAAAGCATTCCATCTATGCCAACTGGGTTTTCCGAAGAATTATCAGTACAAATACTAGATACACTAAATACGATGTAAAACACAACAAGGGAAATAATGGCTAGAATAATTTTCCTAACTTTCTTGTCATTGATGGCGTACATGTAGCATCTCAACCAGTTTGGACAAGCTCATTTCTTATTATAAACGAGATAAAATCAGTCAAAGTGACATTTCACAATTATATTTACACAAAATTTAATTCTATTCTATTTGAAAGGGCAACTTTTCTTATGAACATTCTGAAAATTTCAAGTCAAAATATTGAATCGTTTACGAGAAATATATATTTTGTGCTAACATTAAACAAATTGTTGCGGACAACAGTTCAGATTTGTATAGAATTGGTCATTTCTGTCTCAACTCTAAAGGCGTATTTTTCGCTTATAAATAACAACTTCAATAAACTGATAGCATTTCTACGCATTGGAATAAACACTCTTTGCATCAATACATACTTTTAAAAAATGTGAAATGTCACTTTGAAATGGCTACACAAATTCATACCAGCGCAATCTGACATTTTCTCATGACCAAAGGATAAGTAGAAAGACCACTCGTCGAGACACAATTTTATAATGACCTGTTCTCACCGATAAAAAAAGCCACAAAACAACCAAAAACAACAAAAATAACAACAGGAAAGACAGTCAATAAACTGTCTATATATACACTGATGTATTTGTCTCATCTTTTTATATTGATGACGTCATGTTTATAATTGATTGATTGGTGTTTATAGGGACAACTTGACAGTCACTGCAGAATTCAGAGAAAAAAAACATTACACTGTAGGTCTAAATAGGAAGCGGATGGCATTTTATCTGAACAATTATCATATAATTATCTATATTTTGGGTAGTCATTATAATTGCCACCACAAGGGACGACTGAAAGAAATATAAATGATTAATTTTTTGCACTGTCGTACTCTCGAAAGAATACTTAAGGCCTGGTCACATACATGATTCCGCCGGAGCAGGAGACGTCCAAAACTGGTCAGCTAAACAATATATATTTGAACACGATTTGGACGTGATGTGGACGTTAAATTGTATTTGACCAAGCCTTTCGTGGACTTATAATGTCAAAAAAAGTTGATTGATTTGTGTTTACAAAGTAATCATGACAATTCATTTTACCAGAAAAACAACACAATATCAGTTATTTTAACATACATGTAGTCTATATCACAAGTTCACACGGTAAGGCCTATACTATGACGTAATTGTTATCAGTGACGAATATATCATGTTTGGTAGCACCATGCTATCAAAATGGAGCACGTATCATTAACCCATACCAAACGGCAACATTTTGGACTAATCCAAATTGAAAGATGATTCAGACGGCAATTTCAAGTTGGTGAAATTTTAAAATTCTTTCCATTTTGGATCAGTGAGGGAGTCAAGATGCGTCAATGTTTAGGAATGGGTAAATTAGGAGCAATGACCTTAAAAAGGCAGTAAATATCTATATTCATCCTTCCGTTTTATTTTGTGGAACTACATGTCCATAATTGATTGATTTGTGTTTACAACAATGTCATGACAGTAAATACTGTTTTCGGAGAAAACGATGTAAATGTTTCATCGTATTTTCCACTGTAATGAATGACCAATGTATTACTTGTAGTCTTATTAATTTAGAAACAATTATATGAGCTGGGATCTGGAAAAAGTCCCTTAGATCATTTGATATCAACATGGATGCAGACCAGACTGTGTATATGCGTAGTCTGATTAACATCTATATTGCTCTCTAATAGATTCTTCATTATCTGTAACAATCACAAGTTACCAGAATAGGCCTTTATTAAGCTTCATTAGACTACACTGGCTTATCTGGTAAAATGCTTTTCTAGAACTATTTAACGGTCATTTTCCTGACCTTGGCAATCACTCTCCATAATTATCAATGTCGTGTTCAGAGTTAAAGAATTAAAAAGTACCTTATTACACCAATGCAATCAATGGGACATTTGAGGCACTGTGCTGTTTACATAGGTACATTTTATAAACAAGTGCCATAACATCGTGACTGGACTATAATGATGGCAAGAAAGCAAGAAAACCATTTTCAAATAGGATAAGATTCTGTCAAGTAAATCGTGACGTAGATTCGGACAAACAATACTATTTGTGTATGCGTTGTTATAAAATCTCGTAACCACGGCTTGATTTAAGCCGTGGTTACGAGATATTATAACAACACCGACGGTTTATCAAAACATAACGGTAAACCCGGTCTTTCTTTAGCACAAAATTCATTGCCATTCCAAACCATGTCCACAAAACAAGGCGAGGTGTACTTTAACTCCAATGAATATTATGACAGTCACTACAACGTTCCGAGAAAATTGTCACAATGTCAAGGGGGTGTGTCATGTTGTCGCACAAAGTGTAAATAAAGTATTGTTTTTCTTTTCACAATTTTGAGACGCCATCTCGATGTATGAAATATAGAATCTATTATGCAATATTGTAATTCGTTAAACTTTTTTAGCGTTTTGAAATGGGTTTCAAACCAATATTAATCATCCAGTTTGTGGCTACGAAATCGAAGCTACGTACATTGTGGTAATTGTGACACCAGTCAACTTCGATCATTATAAACTAATAATAAATAATCAAATTCGTGTTTTCGTATTTTATATCAGAAGATCGTTTACTGATTGTCTTAAGGCCCGGTCACATAATATTCTGCGTCCATATTGCGTCCACATCACGTCCAAAATTATACTGCACGAGTCCTCTGTTTTAGACTTGCTCCGGACATGATGTGGACGTGAAATGGTGTATGTGACCAGGCCTTTAGAGAGTGGAGAGTTAAAGGGCTCTAAAAAGCTTCCCCTGTAAAAAGAACAACTAGCAAGAAAACAAAACATAAGATGGATAAGATTTGTCCCGAAGATTCACTAAAATTGTTGACGATACCTAGTAAATTATGTCGTCCCATATCCAGCATCCTACATGTTTGTAAATGGACGCCAAAAAATGGCGTAACTGCAGCTTTTACAAGCTGCATTTACGACATTTTGGGGCATCCTTTGACGCCACAAAGCTCTCTGATAACCTTTTCTGATACAATTTAGCAAGCTAGCAAGAAAACAAAACAGAAGATGGATAAGATTTGTCCCGAAGATTCACACAAAATTGTTGACGATGCTTGGTAATTATGCTGTCCCAAATCCAGCGTCCTACAGGTCCGTCAATGGACGTCAAAAATGCCGTAACTGCAGCTTGTAAAAGCTGCAGTTACGACATTTTGGGACGTCCATTGATAAAATTCACGTATTTTTCCTCGGAATCTATCAACGACTTAACTACATGTCATCAAAGGTGCAGTTACGATGTTTCGGACGTCCATTGACAAAATTTACGTATTTTATCCTCGAGATCCATTAAAGAAAAGAGACGGTAATGGCAGGCGAATTAATCAAGATGTCAGTCGAGTAAATTATCATGTCTTCCCTGCTTCAACAGGACGAAATACGGGACGCGAACGGGACATTTCAGATTTTCTCTTTTAGTTTGTTTTCTTTTCGTGAATTTTACCCCCAAAGATCATATTAGGTACATAATTATGGTAGTACACCCCTATTGAAATAAGTGCGACGTCGGATTTTTTTGCTGCGACGTCGTTTAACGGGTGTGTCACAATCAGATGTACATCCTGTACCTGCCTCATGTTATGGGATTCCAGTTGACAAACAAATCAATATAACAACAAAAATTTGATCTCATATTAATCGCAAAATGATTGTTATGTTGTGTACCAAATCTTAAGAAGAATACACTAGCGGTGAAAAAGTTATTGCAATAAATGTATTGAAAAAATGGGGTAAAAATGAAATAACGATGTTTCATTTGAATTTTCCTTATTTTTCACTTTAGAATTTTGAGTGAAATTGTCTATTATTCTACTCGACATGCAGCATTCAGTTAGAGAAATTATTCAGCTTTTATCTGCAGGTTATTTTATGAAGATATGATTAGAATTGACGCCTTTGAACGATATGAACAAATGATGATCGCCCAATAAACGGTCGTCCATGTCTAACGTCATGACGTCAGGACCATAACGTTCACTTATTTTACCTACGGAAACAAATTATCTTATCGAGAAAAACTGTTTATGCTATTAATTAAAGTTCAGCCAGGAATCGTTAACGTCAAATTAGATTGCGTACAAGAACGCATTTACCGTTGACGCCAAATCGTTCTCATTTAAACGCATATTTATGGCACGTACAATCTGTCAAATTGATGAAATTTTGACACTAGAAAGCCAAATAATGAATTTTTACATTGCATTGAAAAAAGTACTCAAATAAGGGTGATTTTGAGAAAGACAAAAACATAACGTATGATCAAATTTATTTTTTCTTGCGTTTCTTTTTTCCTTTAGTATATATCCTTAGTTACCTTCCAGAGCAAATCTCTTAAAGAATGATGTTTTCTGATGAATCTGTACTCAGTTGCAAACTGATGTAGATATAACAATATCACAACGGCCCATTCTTACGGTGGTCCAACCATAATGAAATTTCTCGACGTAGAAAACATTCCGTGGTGGAACGTTCCATCGCCGAATGATTACGATGTCGTGCGAATAGTTTCGGAAACGTAACGAATGTTTACGTCGTTGCACGAAATATTCCAACGTCGCCTGAATCTCATTATGGGTTGACTGATCCCGAATCAATTCAATTAAGGTTTTTGGTGAACTATAGGTCTATTCGCGATCACTTATTTTGTCCCTCAACGACATTGAAGTATGGACGAAAGAATACAGATGTGCAATGTTACCCACAACAAGCGTGTACATACTAGTATTGCCAGTCTTAACACGGTGGATTATCACGTGACTAAGTATTTCCGATAATCTTCAAAAACTTTGTCAATACTTGACCAATTTGCATTCGGTTTGAAGCAGATAATGTGGAAAAATGTCAGAAATAACCTGGTAAAGGGTTTTTAAAAATCAATTGATGAAAAAGTTATTGAAGATCAACAAAAATGTTGGTTGATCTTCAATAACTTTTTTATCTGTTGATTTTTCAAAAATCCACCACATCTATCAAATGCGCAGTGTCTGTCCACATTCTCTGCTTCAACCCGAATTCAAATCGGTCCAGTATTTAAAAAAATATTGAAGATTTTCTGAAAATATTGTATCACGTGATTATCCACCGTGCTTGAAGTTACCGGCGACCAAATCTTTACAATCACACGTACCTACAGTATTTAAGATCAGAAATGTTTGGGTAGCTTTTAACCCTTTCACAAAACGGCGACATTTTAGACTAGTCCAAATTGAAAGATGCTGCAGCCGACAATTTCAAATAAATGGAATTTTGCATTTCTTTGGTCTTTTTACATAGAAAACATTGTGGAAAATGAAGAAATTGCTTGTCACAAGCAATTTCTTCATTTTCCACGATGTTTTCCAAAGACATAATCTTGTGTTGAGTCAAAAGGAGTCACTGTTTGGTAATGGGTTAATCGAAAATACCGTCCATTAAAGGGGGAATGGTACTTAAAATCATTAGTCTAGGAGCCAGGTCCTGGAATGAGACTTTTCTTGCAACCGGTGACCTATAAAATTTTGAGTGGTATTTTTCAATACATTAGAGTCCCATGCTTTGGTTAAGGGTGGATGACATGCTTAAAAGTGGTAGGATTTTTTTTAATCAAGGTCAAAGGTCATTCGGTGCACTTCTCATACATACCTCCTAAAATATCCCATAACTTACTCATTTATTAAGCTAAAACAATTATTTTGGTATCAAAATAAAGCTAATGATTTGCACTTTGACTTACATGAATGATAAACAAATTCTTGATTTTCAATATTTTTGAATATTCATAAATATAGCAAAAATTGGCTAAAAATCACTAAAATAAGTTTTGTCTACAAGTGAAAAAAAGTTAATAAAATACCAAAGGTATGTTTTTGTGGTTGAAATCATACTTAAAAATTGCCCAGAAACCTGTTCTTGACTTATATGTATTTCTTCACAGAATTAGTCTTTAGCTTAGGCTTGTAGTCATAGGTAAAAGTGGGTGGGGTAAATTTTCCCTAAAATTACAAAATATGCAAACATTGATGTAACATTAAATCTTACACATAAATATGATGTTTATTAGAATTTATTGTTTTGAAATCATATCTGCAGGGATTTGTAAAGCTTTTGATGCATATTCCTGAAAATTAATTGGAATTTTAAGAGCCAAAATAACAATTCAATAAAACAGCATACGAGATGGATACATGTCATATCAACACCACAATGTCAAAATAATGACTCTTAATGAATATTATCAAGTATCTAGTACAATTAAATAAAACAAGACTCAGATTAGCATAGTCAGCAGCTGAAAATATTCCTCTTTCTATCTTACGGGCAAAGGACATTAAAGAGACCCATGCCAGATTTTCAGGAATCAGAACAACATGGGGGTGGTCAGAATTTGCTTTGTTGTGTAGCGCATTGCTTTTATAGACCCAAAAGGAAAGCAATTTTAGAGCTGGAACTAAATTTTTCACTATCAAGGTTCAGTGTCACATAAATGTTACTATAAATATTAAGTGTGGTTAGTTAATTATATACATTTGATTTAGAAGAACAGACTTGATTTAAAAGAACTAAATGAACTTCATTTGAAATTTCCTTGTGCAGAAATGATCTAGCTATTCAGGTTGACCATTCCATACAATATTTCATAAACATGTTTCCTATCGTTTTGTATTTCCTACAACCTAGCATGATTCTCTTTAATGATAATTACGAAATTGCCATCATTGCAATGCTTACACCTGGTAGCCTTACGAGAACATTCGAATATGTATACATAAAATGTAATTTGGAACAGAATATTCCATTCTGTGAATACATATCAATATCATCAGTCTAGAATCTGGATGTTCTGATGTGTGGTTATGAAGGTCTCCAAGAGTAACCATGAACATGTTAGTATCGTATATTCGTTTATGTACGATTTTTTCTGTCCGGTTCCGGAACGCCAATTTCCGGATTAAAGTGTTCAATTTATGAATAAAAAATCCGTTCCCAAGAAATTATTTCCGGATATTGAATATTCCGGATTAATGACGTCCGGATAAACGCGGCCCGACTGTACATGCCTTCAATAGGGAGAACAGAGGATCTGGTCTTTGAGTTTAATTAATTTTGTGACCCAATAAGTTTTAATTGTACAAGAAATTGAACTCAATAGGCCCTATATCTCTCATTATGCAAATTATTTATTGCATGTGACATTTTGTTACGAGAAAATAGTAGAAAATAAAGATACCACAATTGTTGATCCATCCTTCACAATCCCATCATGATAACATAACTTTATTTATTGATTCACAAATGTAATACGTATTTGAGTAGACACAGAGAAACTTTTGGTTAAAAAAGTGGAAATCTTTGGACCTGTGGTTGTTCTAACTCCACAACAATATACCTGACAAAAATCTGGACAATTTTTTACTTATTACATGGCTAAAACTATTCCTAGTAAATCGTGCATCTTTCATTTGTATCTATATCAAAGAAATCATTGAATCTTTCCCAAACAAGACCTCGTTTTGACGTCCCTAGGAGAAAATGCTTGGGAAAACATTGATGCAAAAGGAGAAAATTCTGATTATCAGCATTTTCTTTTGGCTCAATATTTTCTAGGCTATATTGTACACAAATCTAATTACCCATTTGTCGTTTTAACGATTAAACCAACTGAGATGAAATTTTAAACACATATACTTTGAAGAATTATACATTTGATCCTGGAACAAAAACGCTGCTGTTTGGATGAGGGCGCATTCGACAGGGTGGGGTCACGTTGAGCGGGGAAACTTTTGACAATTTGCAAAGATGTGACTTATGAATCGCTTTTAAAGCAATCATATTTTGTATTTTGACTTCAACAATTGTCCAAAATGCTTGTTACCTTTGAGCAGACATTTTTCTCAGCAAACGTAACATCATCGGCTGACATTTGGAGTCATCGCTTTGCTTACATAGCAAATATGGTGTTAGGGCAATGGTATTCAATAATGATTTGAGTGTAATTTGGAAAATCAAAATCTACAGAGACGATCTTTATGATTATGAACACACACAGCTAATACTTCTATGAGAAAAAACAAGCATTTGTGAGTGGTATAACGCATTTATAAATTATTTTACCTATGATGTTTCTGACTTTAATATATCTGGACGTCCCAACATGACGTCAGCGAAATCGTTCATAACTTGCCAATTGTGTCCCAGAAACTATCTATAGAACTCCCTAAGCACAGTTCAGACGCTTCTTTGAGAAATAAATGCATATGTTGGAAATGTGGTATATCGTGCAGTGGCAAATATATCGAAAAGATGTAAATAGTAGATGTGTAAGTTTTACTTTCCTGACTTATCCATCTCAGACCTAGGTTGCGCTGCTCAATATGACCCTGTGTTGCCATAACAACTATAGAATGCGCCTTAATGCATAAACTTAGTTTTTGTATCCTATAATATCATAACAGTTAGTACATAAATGAAAAAAATTATGACATAATTCCGGATACTTTATAAACAGCCCTCCTACATACCAAATGAGCGTTGTATGTTTAATACTTTTGGTGAAAATGCCAATGTTAAGTTTTGAACAGACAGACGGACGGACAAAAGTAAAACAATATGCCCCCGATCGCTCGATACAGGGGCATATAAATATATGGACCCATATATATTTTCTGTATAAACATTAATTCAGTATATTCCTATATTTTAAGCACTAAACTGAGCAGTATCTGAATCTACCATCAAGGATGACAACAATAATTTAGTTCCTGTAAGAATGCGTAAAGATCCTGCACCTCTAGCTTTGTTTGACATCACACAATGCTCGTGTTAAACTGACTGCCACATGCAAAGGTCTAAGTGTCAAAGAGAAGATCTTTTATGCATTGATGAATGTGTTTGTGAGTCAGAACTGTGCAAAGACTTGAGAATCTTGATGCATCAGACAGTGATAAGAATGAGTATATATGGCATGAGTTGAGTTTATTGAAATGTTTAGTATAGGGTAGCTGTGGACTTTACAAGTCTGGTTATTGCATCACGTGTCTTGTTGTTATTGTAGTTGCTGTTGATGATGGTGATGATGAGGATGAGGATAGTGTTGTATATAAAGACACAGATATAACTTATATTTAGTAAAGTATACAAGATACATAAAATGAACAAATCAATGAGTTTATGCATTACCTCTGCTTTACGCAACTATCATGCAGAAGACATTTCGGTCGTCGTTTGACAAATAAAACTCTATAAAATGGTCTTACTTTCGAAAATGCACATCACTGGCTATCTCTCACGAATTCATATATAATTCAGCCTAATCTTTAAAAAAGATGTCTTTGTGAAACACGAATGCCCCTGAAAAGGCCAATGATACGTTTTTACGTTAAGCTTTTAAATAAATGGTTGATAAGGCTTGTGTGTGAACTCCCTTTGGCGAAAAGGCCAATGTTACGTTTTCACGTTAATAAGTTTAAATGTTAAGTTTTCATGGTAAGGGTTGACAAGGATTAATGGAAGACCTTGGGGAAAGTCATATTGCATGGAGCAGATAGATATCATTGAAAGAAGGTTACATACCAAATTTGAGCTTTGCATGTGGAATACTTTTGGAGAAAAGGCCAATGTTAAGTTTTCATGTTAAGTTTAGGACTGATGGACGGACAGGCAGATGGATGGATGGGCGGATGGACGGACAGACAGACAGACAAACAATGGTAAAACAATTATGAATATGCCTTCGATCTATCTATGCGGGGGCATAAAAACGACTAATTCGTGGTCTTATTTCTATCTATGTTAAAATTTCGCTATATAAACATTTAAAGGGGACATCTTGAATTGTGTTGGCCATTTTGAACAAAAGGAGAAAGATATTTTTGAAAAAAAGATATTTCTGTATCTCTAATAAGTATGCAATACTAGAGATATTGTTTTATTCACTTAAACTGTAAATTATGTTTCCTGTGTATGAGCTATTTGGTTCCAGCGCTAAATTTCTTTCCCTTTGGCTCTGTAAAAGCAATGCACTACCCAACATTACAAACTCTGACCGTCCCCATGTTGTTCTGATTCCTATAAAATATGACACGGGCCTGGGGAATATTTTCAACTACCGATTACTAATATATAGATACTTGATAAATATTCGCTTTAAGAGTCATAGTTTTGACATTGTGGTGTTGATATAATCTGTATCCATCTAACATGCTGTTTCATTGAATTGTTATTTTGGCTCTTAAAATTCAAATTAATTCTCAGGAATATGCATTAAAAGCTTTACAAATCCCTGCAAATATGATTTTAAAACAAAAAATTCTGATAAAATATCACATTTATGTATAAGATATATTGTTACATCAATGTTTGCACGTTTTGTAATTTTAGGGAAAATTTACCCCACCCACTTTTACCTATGACTACAAGCCTAAGTCAAAGACTAATTCTGTGAAGAAATACATATAAGTCAAGAACAGGTTTCTGGGCAATTTTTAAGTATGATTTCAACCACAAAAACACACCTTTGATATTTTATTAACTTTTTTTTCACTTGTAGACAAAACTTATTTTAGTGATTTTTAGCCAATTTTTGCTATATTTATGAATATTCTAAAATGTAGAAAATCAAAAAGTTGTATATTATTCATGTAAGTCAAAGTGCAAATCATCAGCTTTATTTTGATCCTAAAATAATTGTTTTAGCTTAATAAATGAGTAAGTTATGGGGTATTTCAAGAGGTATGTATGAAAAGTGCACCGAATGACCTTTGACCTTGATTCAAAAAAATCCTACCACTTTTAAACATGTCATCCACCCTTAACCAAAGCATGGGACCCTAATGTATTGAAAAATACCACTCAAAATTTTATAGGTCACCGGTTGCAAGAACTTCTAATTTAACCCCCTTTGTAAAAGCTGGCTCCTAGACTACATGCAAATTTTCCGAGAACTTCGTACAAAATAAATATGTATTATGAAAATATGGCCTTTAAATTGCATCTATGTCAAATCTTAGATTTCTATCTTGTGTGTTGGCTAGGATGTCGACGGATTTAAAACCCCATATGTTCCATTATTGTAAATATTATCCAGGGGACAACAAATCATGGGGTTTTAAATCCGTCGACATCTAAGCCAATACACAAGGTAGAAAGCTAAGATTCGGCATATATGCAATTTAAAGACCATATTTTAATAATATAATATTTATTTTTTGTACGAAGTTCTCGGAAAATTTGCAAGATGTTAAGTGTTACTCCCCCTTTAAGTTTCGTTACTAGCTCCAGTTCTTGAAATTAGTTACACTAATGAAACATCAAGCACTTCTGTTACTCAGAATTCCTGACTATCTACCATTCACGCTTAAAGTGACTTTTCACATTTTATTTTTTATATTTTACTTCTATTTTTATCTGAAAGAGCACAATTTCTTACGAAAATCCTGAAAAGTTCAAGCCAAAATATTGAACTGTTTACGAGAAATATTTATTTCTTGTGCTAAAATTAAACAAATTATTGTGGACAACAGTTCAGATCTATATGGAATTTGCCATTTCTGTTTCAATTTTGAAGGCGTATTTTTTCTTATAATATAAATAACAACTTCAAAAATCTGATGGCATTTCTACGCATTAGAATAACCCGTCTTTGCATCAAGACATACTTTTAAAAACTGAAATTGGAATGCTATGTCCCTTTAAGATAGTCCATCCATCATTAGATACCAAACACTTCGCAAAACTTCAGACGTCATTTGTGGCAACGCAAATTGCCGAGGGTATCACGGATGACGTTCACAAATTGACGGTGGTATACAATCGGGAATTTCCGTTGTTCCTATGATGCCCGAAGATGCACGAAGTGTTTGGCATCTAATGATAGAAAGAATACCTTAATGTAAAAGGATATAACTTAATAATAGAAGGAAAACATATTTATGTGACAGTCGTTTAATAGGCAAAAAAGTAATTAAAGGTTATTTAAAGTCAATATGGTGTATTCATTAACCTCAGCGCTAATAAATTAGTGGGCTTACGCAACCAAATCGGTGAACGGCCGATAAATTCGTGGGTTCGATACAGACAGAAATATCTTAAGGTAAGACCTGGGTAATACACTTCGTGTGAAATCGTTATATTTCAACTCATTCCGTGACGTCCGTAAGTCCAAGCATGTTTAAAGTACCGTTAGATGTAATATCGCCTGTTTCCGTAACAACGGAAATAATTGAGCGTGCTCAGATTTCTGGGGAATATTCTAAACATTTTTTGAAAATGTTTCTAAATTGTATGAAGAGCAGGCAAAAAAAAAAAAAAAAAAAAAAGTCAAAAATTCAAAAATTCAAAATTTGAGAGCAATGAAAATTACATCCCTTGAAATCGTCTATTCGCACCATACAGATTTCGTTAAATAACTAGTCACACATCCCATTTCTCAGGTCTTACCTTAACCATTTCCCAAACAAGACCAGGTTTTGGCGTCCTTTATAGGAAAGGCTCAAGAAAACATTGAGGCGAAAGAAGAAAATGCTGATAACCATTATTTTCTCCTTTTGCCTCAATATTTTCTGTGATATATTACACACAAATCTTATCTTTAATAACATCCATCATTTCGTCTGCAGCTTGTTTGAATTTGGAGCACCCTAAAATTTTGTCGTCTGGGAACGGTTAATTGCCGATTGTTTTCATATTTTGTCCTGTATCCTTATCAGTATAACACTGATTGCCTTCCAAAACCGCGTTTCTACAGCTCTAAACCAGAGCCGCGTTCTTTAGAGCGAGATTTTTTAAGATTTCTTAAGGTGTTTTGAATAAAGCGTTTTTAAGACCGAGACTTTGACCGAGCTGTTTCGAATGCTCCATATTTATACAAATGACGTCATCATGACGTCATTTGTATAAGTATGGAGCATTTGGAACACCGCGGTTTATGAATTATGGTGTGTTCGGAACAACTCGGTCAAATCTCTTTTATATTGTTTGTACAGAGTTGACCGAGGGGTTCCGCACGAAGTATAGGGTAATGGCGCCTCCCATATGACTGTCCAAAAACTCTTGCTCTAAAGAAGCTTTATAAAAAATATCTTAAGAAATCTCAAGATATCTCAAGAAATCTCGCTCTAAAGAACGCACCTCAGCTGTTGTAAGAACATGTAAATAGTTGATATTGTTTTGAGAAAAGCGACGCGATCTCGGTTTGGCAAGAAAAGCTTTTCTCGGAAAATTTGAATATAAATTTCACCGAAAAAAAGGTCAACTTGATATCACAGTTTAACCCTTTCCCGAAGAAGACCTTGTTTTCACGTCCCTGATAGAAGGCACATAGGAAAACATTGAGACAAAAGAAGAAAATGCTGATCATCAGCATTTCCTCCTTTTGCCCCAATATTGTCTGTGTTATATTGTACACAAGTCTTATCTTAATCAACAGGCTTTTGTGACTTTTTAAAGCAAGTAAAGTCTAAATGTTTTTTCACAGGGAAAGGTTAAACTCTAACCTTAATCACTTGCCCTAATGAAACTCTTAATTTACATTTTGACATGTTCACGCACATAAATCTTTCTCCATTAACAACTTAATTTGTGATCTTACATTTACCCATGGGCGACCTTTTTCTAGAAGCCTGGCTCCATTACAGCCTTACAAAAATAGACGATGCTTTAACCATTTCCTACACAACAATATTTCGGGGTTGCTCAATATAAAAGCTGCTGCAGATCACAAAGCACATGCAGATGAAGATGGGATTTGTGTACAATGGGCACAGAAAATATTGAAGCAAAAGGAGAAAATGCTGTTTATCAGCATTTTCTTCTTTTGCCTCAATGTTTTCCCAATGCCTTTATATTATACAGACGTGAAATCATGTCTAAATAAAATGAAAAACAATAACGTTTTGGTGAAACACTAATGCCCACAAAATGGCCAATGTTAAGTTTTCGTTCAAATTTAATAAACAGACGGACAGACAGACGGATATTAGTAAAGCAATATGCCCCACAATTTCGATATGGGGGCAAATAAAAAAACTGCTTCAAAAAGGGGGCAACTGTTATAGGACATTATCGGAAATGTTCAGTGTATGCTCCAACTTCCGGACGTCACGGAATAAGTCGAAATATAACGATTATACAGGAAGTGCATGACCCAGGTCTTACTTTAACCCATTACCACTCAGTGACTCTTTATGACTCCTAGTAAGATAATGGTTTTGGAAAACATTGTGGAAAATGCAGAAATTGCTTGTCACAAGCAATTTCTTCATTTTCCACAATGTTTTCTTCACAAAAAGACTAAAATGTAGTATTTCATTCACTTTGATATGTCGTCTTTTATCTTTGAATTTGGGAACATTTCGACGTTCAGGTATGAGGGTACAGAAATGTCATCAGTGACTATGAATTTGTATACAGAGATACGATTGTGGTATGGGCTTTTTAAAAATAACAAAACACTATGGCACATGATAAAAAAAGCAAACAGTCCTTTTCATCACAGTTTCCCATGTACTTGTTGGAGTCTTACAAGTGTGAGACACTTGCAAGATTAGAACCACCACATGCAAAATTGCCGTTGCTTTAGAGTTAAGTATGTTGTTTACATAGATAAAATTTGAAAACATGTGCCATATTATCTTGACCGGACTATAGTTATGCTGATAGAAAGGGACTTCTTAATATAAACAAGAAGGAAAAAGTTCCAATCAATAGTCGTACATGCATAATTGTATCCTAAACGTATTGGCATACCACTTAATCCCTTTTCCCAAACAAGACAATGCTTTTGACGTTGTATGATTATAGAAAACGCTTTGGGAAAACATTGAGACAAAAGAAGAAAATGCTGATCATCAGCATTTTCTTTTGTCTCAATATTTTCTGAGTGATATTGTATACAAACTATAACTATATTTGCATGCCGTGTTCGTTGCAGCAGCTTCAAAATAGCACAATCGTAATACTTTGACATTATTGAAAGGGTTAATCCAGATACAACAGCTGGTCAAGAGATCAGAATAACGATTATTCTACAATTAAACCTTTAACCTACATCAGCATCGATTAAACCTTTCATGAACAGGTCCTACAGATAATTAATATAAGACAAGGCTTGGTAAAATGTTGTGTTACAATTAGCCAGTATTTTCTCCTTTCGTCTCAACATTTACCGCACGACAACAGCTAATCTAGAGATCAGAATAACGATTATTCAACAATTGAACCTTTAACCTAAATCAGCATCGATTAAACCTTTTCCAAGCATGCCATAGTGTTGATACCCACAATATGCTAAGCTTATACTATATTGTATATCAGTTTATAACCAGAATATTCTCCTTTTGTCTCTATACATTCACGTTACAACAGCTGTGCAGAATAACGATTATCCAACAATTAAACCTTTAACCCACAGCAGCAGCGATTAGCGCTTTCCGAACAGGCCATAGATGTGACATAGACAAAGACTGGTAAAATTTTGTGATACAATTAACCAGTATGTTCTCCTTTTGTCGCAATATTTTGCCGATATACCAGCTGGTCAAGAGATCAGAATAACGATTACTCAACAATTAAAGCTTTAACCTACAACAGTCTCGATTAAGCCCTTCCCGAAGTTGTAAGATAATCGAGACTGCGTGTTTACAGGCTAACTTGGATTAAAGTGACATTTCACAATCATTTTTACATAAATTTTACTTTTATTCTATCTGAAAGAGCATCTTTTCTTATGGAAATTCTGGAAATTTCAAGTCAAAATATTGAACCGTTTACGAGGAATATATATTTTTGTGCTAAAATTAGACAAATTGTTGTGGACAACAGTTCAGATTTATATAGAATTTGTCATTTCTGTCTCAACGTTAAAAGCGCATTTTTCGCCTATAAATAACAACTTCAAAAAACTCATAGCATTTCTACGCATTAGAATAAACAATCTTTGAATCATTACATACTTTTAAAAAATGAAATAAATGTGAAATGTCACTTTAATGTTGGTCTTGATCGCCATGCAAGCAATTCTTTAGCTCAAAATTGAAATCCAATTACATAGTTACAGTTAAAAGGTTTAAAGGCTCTTTAAAATGCAAAATAGGATGTGTAATCATGTGTTGTTAATCAAGCCATATGATGTGGATACTCATTTAAATCGTATTGATATCGAGACAATCCAAATGATTACCGACATTGGATTTGAAAAGACGAATTTGGAATGTCTTTACTCCTTTTTATCTGTTGCACAGCTGTCATTTTCGAAGCCACATAACAGTTACATCAATTACTATTTTGTATTTAAACAAGTCCATATTTTGATCTTTAATCTTAAGAAAAAGGATAATAGAATAATTTCCAATGCACTTGTCTTGTCATTTTTGGGGAGAACTTAAGAAATAATTCGAGGGCTTGGTGCAAAACTATTGTAACTACATTTTGTAAAATTTTGCAGGAGAGGGAAAAAACGTATTGAATTGTTTTTAAAATTCTAAATATCTTTTTAAGTATACAGAATTGAAACCTAATATTAGAACACATGATGCATTCCTTCCTAAAGATTCAGAAAATGCAAAAAGAGAAATTTCTGAAAAATATGTAGTTACAATAGTTTTGCACTGAGCCCTCGATATTATGTGAAAACTGATTGCAAACGACGATGTTATGCATATTGTCCATATTATGCAACATGAAGTGCAACATTAAAGTTTTTGACACTTTTATGCTGATCTATGATAATACAATACACACGATGTTAAGTCAAAATGGATAATTTCAAAATAATTGAATAGAAGGGGTATGGTATGATCGCGTACAATACTGTTTCAGCTTTATTATAGTAGTCTGTGAACATAACCATAGGTTTCTGGTTCTTTTAGCACACGTAAAAGTACAGCGCCCGATGAATTGCACACAACAGATTCAAGAGTTATCCTATATTCTGCCATTAAGTTAACTCCCTTGAATCTACAAGGTAGTTCCGATGGAATTCTTGAAATATATTTCTTGATAGTTTTATATAGAAATATAGTGTTCACTTATAACCACCTGCTACTCTATCTTCCAATTTTGCCGAGTGATAAACGATCCATTGCTGAGAAACAAATCGTCGGTGTTATCGCAAAACCTCGTTTTAATGATTTTAATCAAGCTGGAGTAACGAGGTTTTGCAATAACACCGACGAAATGACTATATTTAACCCCTTTTCCAATGAAACCTGGTTTTGACGTCCCTATTAGTAAAAACACAATAGGAAACCATTGAAGCAAAAGAAGAATATGCCGCAGATCAGCATTTTCTGCTTTTGTGTTAATTCTGTCTGTACCACATTGCCCAAAATTCGCATATTTATCAACATCGATTTTGTCGTCTAGCAGCTTTCAAATTGGTACAGTCTGAAATTTTGTCGTATGGGTACGAAAGGAAATGACAAAGTCGAGACTAGGACTGGCTTCTTTTAATTTTTGTTCATTTTGTGAGTGTTTAGAATTCCCTTCTTATATGACATGAGACAAAACAATATAAATATTTCAACAGCGCCAAAGATAATAGGGGTGGTAGCTTTTCAAAATGCAATATTATTTTCATTGTTCATCGAGTCCTATTTTGTGAGTACTCAAATGAGTACCTACAACATAGGGTTTGGAGTTGAAACAAAAACGTTAGAATGTCTTAAGCCCCTTTTATCTGTTGCTCTGCATTTTTGTTCCGCTCGCAACTTTTTAGATTTAATCAGGGAAGTATAAAAAGTTGAAACTTTTAAATAGATACTTTATCTAACAATCAAAAGTAAATACCGAAGAAAAGGCAGTTAAATTTAGCAAATATAACTATTGAGGCGAAAATGCTTTTAATGCACATTTTCTAAGCTAAAATATCGCAAACATTGTTATCTTTTGAAATCAAGACCCATTTTTTTTGTGTGTTTCATACAGAAAGAGTTCAATGGAAATATTGGGAAACATAAGTAAAGGCTTATAAGCTGAAGATTCTCATTTTCCTTCAATGTTTCATCACTGCAACAAGCAACATAGAAATTAATTGTGATGCCATCAATCAAGTTTGTCCTCTGACGGATTAAACAATTTATTGTGGTAACTTCTTGCAAATGCAGAAAAAATAACTCTGCAGAGAGGACTGTTTAGTTGTTTTGGAAAAGGCAAAGAGTTTTGCAGTATTTTTATAGGGTTGGAACAACTAAATTGGACAGCTTGACAGTCAAATGGTGTCTAATTGAGCAAAATATTGAGATCGTATAGGTCTATTATAAATTATGTTCTAAATTCAATGTATTAATGTGACCCGTCGCGCTAAAAGGGACCTTATCGGGTGTGTGAAAAATATCGACCCTAGCCTGTCTGCGCAGTCCGCGCAGCCAGACTAGGGCCGACACTTTTCACTTTTATGTAATTTTCTAAATCCGGACAGTTTTCCCTATCTAACTATATGTTCATTTTTCGCGCACGGGATCTAGTTTACCTGTGCTGACTCTGACAAGTTTGTCAAAATTTGGATTTTGGAGTTCGGATAAGGTCCCTTTTAGCGTGACGGGTCACATTTATAAAATTGTAATTGTATAATATATCAGGGAGTCAGGGTCACGCTTTTCTAAAATTAATTTGCATATCAACGTAAATAAGAAATTCATTAAAGCAATCATCTGCGTATATTAAACTCTGCCCTTTATAAGCGTTGGTCTTCTACAGCAATATTTAAAAGTGTATCGAAAGAGGGCTTACAGAAATGTTCCGGGCAAAGCTCGACCGACCGTTGCAAGCAGTTGACCTCGTTCGCTTCAATGTGGTTGACGGGTTGACACATGAGCAGCATTGGGGCTACTAACAAACATAAAGTCAAAGTCAAACTTGGTGTTGCCTTACTCATATCAGGGTAATTAAATCCAAACGATTACGTGCATTATTTTGATTGTTCCATTTTGAAAGATGCTGCGTACTACCAAATGGATGTTGATTAACTTAAGACACGATAATTTATATATGTTATGCTAAAACTGTTTTAAACTTTTGTTAAGCTGATCCCGGAATATTCCGGTCGCTTTGGTAGGCAGAAAAGAACAAGACCAGCCTGCACATAAGTGCAGTCTGGTCTTATTCTATACTACCTGCTTCTTTAAATTCAATGCATTTGTCGCTGAGTTTTATTGGTAGGCTACTCGTATTTTGAATGTTAACAAAGAAAAGGGTTAAGAAATTTGTGGATGGTTACAAATACGCTCGACTGGGAAATTTTACGATAGCTTTGCTTCATTAATAAAAGGGGTGTAGAAGGAAAATAATTTTGATTTATTTATTGATAATAATTATATAAGCTTTATAAACATGCTTAATGGTAAACAATGAAAACGACCGCTTTCCCTTTTTGCATATTTGTAGAAGGAACGAGTATGACTTCGCAGATGACAAAACGAATAAAAAGAATTCAGAAAAATCAAATCGGTCACCACGGAAAAGATATTGTATGTGACGAATTACATCATATTCGAAACCGAGATACCGGTTTGCATGTTCTTCATTTCTGTCATTTTTCCGAACTCCTCTTCCTTTTGCAACCTAAAAGAACTTTCACCCGATTGAACTAAATTGGTTGGTTTCTGCGACACGGTGAATTTTATGGTACATGTAAAGAAAAATGGTAAATTGTTGCATTTTTTTTGTAAGAAATGTGCCACATATTTACAAACGTAAACCTATATTTGCCTGATTTGCATTTGCCTGATCTGGATTCATGCTGCTCCTTCATTGTTTCTAAAGACCCCGAAGAATATAGGCTATAGGTGAATAATATGGATCTTGATCAGGATGTACGTATGCACAGGCTTATCTTGATCATTGTTGGTCTTAAATGCAATGCGGGAACATATGTTACCCGTCACGCTAAAAGGGACCTTATCGGATGTGTGAAAAATATCGACCCTAGTCAGTCTGCGCAGTCCGCGTAGCCAGACTAGGGCCGACACTTTTCACTTTTATGTAATTTTCTAATTCCGGAAGGTTTCCCCTGTCTTACTATATGTTCATTTTTCGCATACGGGATCTGATTGACCTGTGATGAGTCTGACAAGTTTGTCAAAATTTGAGTTTTGAAGTTCGGATAAGGTCCCTTTTAGCGTGACGGGTCACTTTCACATCCTAGATCAAATATAATAATTATGAGCAAAATATATATTTTGCTGTTTAAAACGTTTCTCGTTTTCATTTTCTTTTTATATTCTTCTCTATTGTAAGGCATGATTACAAACACAATTTCGCGTCCACATCATGGCTGAAACATATCCAAAAAATGGTCAGCAGTATGTAACATTTTTGGACACGATGTGGACGTGGCTAGGACGCGGATTTGTATGTGACCTAGCCTTAAGATGCAAAAATCATTTGTTCTGTACGCGGCTGGCCTATCATATTAATCGTTGCAAAGTATTTTATCCTCCTCCCGAACACCTACATGAACAAATTCAAAATAAACATGTTCCTGGGTGTTAAATATTTGGGAAGAAAAGCACGCTTCCAAATTTTCCCTCTATGTTTTCCATTTTTCTTTGTCACAAAGACCAGGCATTGTTTAGAAAAAATATATAAGCACTTAAAAGAATCGAAATAAACAGAAAAAAGGGCATCATCATTATTCAAACAAAAAATACTTACCACTCAAAAGAGTGTAAATCCTTTTGAATTTTATTTTAAATTCCAATTTTAATCTCCAAAATAAACTATGTTATAATATCCTATTTTCACTAGTTAAGATGTACACGTTATTTATCCACCAGTAAACTAACAACTGGTCTCACCATAATATTAAACGTTACATGGACAATTTACAATTACCGTGCCCCATGATTTACGCTCTTATTAACACTGAAACCCTTAGCTTAGCAACATTTTGACAAGCAAACGCAAAATTTAGATACAGTCATGTATTCACATTGGAAAGATGGTAATAATAATAATAGAAATCTAAAATGTACTGAGTATGACACTGAAAATATTAAGGCAAAAGAAGAAAATGCTGGACATCAGCATTTTCTTCTTTTGTCTCAATATTTTCCTGTAAGTGTTCACTTAATTAATTTCTGCAGGGCTTGAAACATTTCAAAGAAGAAAAAAAAAAAGATTTTCACCTTTGCCATAAACGTCTTTTTTTAATATTTGGATAATTTACAATTACCGTGCCCCATGATTTACGCTCTTATTAACACCGAAACCCTTAGCTTAGCAACATTTGGCAAACGCAAAAGTAAGATAATTCTTTGGAGAGATCATTGGTGGTAAGAATTTGATAAGAAATTAAGATTTTAAGGGTGTGGCACGTAAAATATTGAACGAAAAGAAGAGGATGCTGGACATCAGCATTTTCTTCTTTTGCTTCAATGTTACCTATAAGTGTTCACCTATCTACAAGACGGGGCTAGAAAACGTTTGTCAGAAAAATGGATTTTATCCCCTTACTATAAAAGTTTGTGTATAGCTTGAAAATTTACTATTATTATGCCGCGTGGTTTACGCTCGTATTAACACCGACCACTTGGCTCTGCAACATTTGACTATCGATCTTTCTACCCCAAGTTTTCGCATTTTTTCCGAAAATTAAATAGAAAAAAGTTCTCTCCTTTTCCATGAAATATTCTGATACAAGATGATTGTTGACAAAAGCATCAAAAAGGCCTGTGAATAATGCCGCAAAAATATGGCAACGCAAATTCTTGTTCGTGAAAAGTACATTGATCTAGACTTTGCTTGTGTCAAGGAAGAGTGATTTTTCCGCATGCAAAGCTCAAAAATAAAGATAGGGTTATAGCAGATCTGCACTCTCGGATATCTGGGTCTCCTCATATATTGCATCGATCCCTAGGACAATTATAAGGCAATAGTTTGAAGTCAGATGTGGAAAATTGATAAAAAAATGTCATAGCGAAATGTTTAATAGGAGGTGCACTCTCTAAAGAAAAAAATATGTATTGTCAATGACAAGCAAGATGGCTGCGCCATAATCGATTCAGATTAACACGGGTAAAGATACAACTTCACTATGGCGTACATTTGGACGAAATGTAAAGTCAATCTTTTAAGAGACATTCCATAATCATTTTCCCATAAATTTACCTTTCATTTTCCATCCGAAAGAGCATTATTTTCTCATGAAAATTCTGAAAATTTCAAGTCAAAGTATTGCAGCGTTTACGATGAATATATTTTTTCTCTAAAATTATATAAATTATGTTAAGCAACAGTTCACATTTGTCAATTTGTCAGCAACAATTTCATAAAATTGATAGCAATTACCAATATTGGCATTAAAATATATTCTTAAAAAATGGAATGAAATGTCTCTTTAATGGTTGATTCTCCAATCCGAAACTTATCGTGGCACCAATGAAATTTCAGCACTTGTCCAGCGGTAATGCGAAGAAAAAGCGATACACTGCCCCATGGGTGGCGGCAGCAAAGCGTATGGGGAGACGCCTGAATTTAAGGATGGTGCATGTAAATCTGTTTTCCTTTTTTTCTTTTAGAAAAATCTTTCTTTTTCGTACTCATTTTAATTACATCGCACCATTGTGGGTGAGTGAAAAATAATATAATAATATTACTTATCTCTAATATCACCATATAAGTAACATCTACGGTTGTCTTTTTTTAACGTCTTGACAGCAAGAAATGTAGTAAGAAATGAAAATTTCCACCATGAGGTAGACAAAGATGGACACGTACCAAAACGTGGACGTAGCGTAAACATTATAACGTTTAAACGTATAAACGTGCGATATGAGGCAAGGTGAAGGTTATATATATTTTTGCATTTTATGACAGTCGTTATGTCATTTATTAAATACTACGATATTTAACGCTTAATATGGGAAATGCACTTTTCATAGGTTTCAAGGAAAGTTTCCAATATGGATACGCCAAAAGGAGTCGGAAAGGATTTACCGTTTCCCAAGCAAGACCTACATTTGACGTCATATATAGTATAGGGAAAATATTGAAACAAAGAAGAAAATGCTCATGTCCAGATTTTTTACCATTTTGCCTTTGCATTTTCTGAACTGTTTTTAATTGGACGTCCGAAAGGACGTACAATTCTTATAACCACTTTTGGACAGGCGAAATGGGTTTTCATTACCAAAAAACCCTTTCACAGACTCAATTGCCAGTTGACCAAAATTCAAAATAGATTTTGTGACCATAAAGGAAAACTGTTGTATCTTTTCCTACTTTCTATGTGTTCTCTAACAAATACTATAAGATTCATTGGCCGATTCAATTCATGCCACGTCTTAACCAACTTTACGATCTTTTTTCGATTTAATCATTTTCTTGTAGTTTTTTGACTTTCGTAATATTTATTGTGTAAAGGGTAAGATCTTTAGAAAGCGATACATGCATACACTATGGTTATAATGTAAACAGACACCCTATATCATCAGCAGCAGCGATAGCTCAAACGGGAAAGGATTAACCTCGCAACCTTTTTTCAGTTTGAAATTTGGAACGCCGTTGGTTCAAAACCAGTTCGGATTATTTCTTCTGTAAAACGTTTGTTTTTAGCTCACCTGAGCACGAAGTGCTCAAGGTGAGCTATTGTGGTCACTCAATGTCCGTCGTCCGTCCGTCTGTCCGTCCGTCCGTCCGTCTGTACGTCTGTCCGTCTGTCAACAATTTGGTGTTAACACTCTAGCATCCACAAAAGTTGGCCAATCTTAATCAAACTTGGTCAAAGCAAGTATGGTCATAAGTTCTCGGATGAGTTCGATTATGGGCCTGATCGGACCTGGAAGTCTGGAGTTATTTGCCCTTGAACGTAAAAAATAGCTAGTTTTGACCTTGTTAACACTCTAGCATCTACAATTATTGATCAATCAAGACAAAACTTGGCAATGATGTTGGAGACCATAAGATCTCGGATGATGTCGATTTTCAGTCTGATCTGACGAGAAAAACGAGAGTTATGTGCCCTTGAAATCGACAAAATTGCCATTTTCGGCAGTTTTCGACCTTGTTTACACTCTAGAATCTACTATTATTAATCAAACAAGACAAAATTTGGACACAATATTGGGGACTATAAGGTATTGGATGAGTATAATTTTCAGTCTGATCTGAACAGAAAGTCCAGAGTTACATGCCCTTGAATTTGACAAAATTGCCATTTTCGGCTTGTTTTGACCTTGTTAACACTCTAGAATCTACAATTATTAATTTATGAAGACAAAACTTGGACACAATGTTTGGAATCATAAGATCTCGGATGAGCTAGATTTTCAGTCTGATCTGATAAGAAAGTCCAGAGTTATGTGCCCTTGAACTTGACAAAATTGCCGTTTTCGACTGTTTTCGACCTTGTTTACACTCTAGAATCTACAATTATTTATCAATCAAGACAAATTTTTGACACAATGTTGGAGACCATAATATCTCTGATAAGTTTGATTTGCAGTCTGATCTGACCGGAAAGACGAGAGTAATGTGCCCTTGAATTTGATAAAATTGCCATTTTCGGCTGTTTTCGACCTTGTTTGCACTTTAGAATCTACAATTATTAATTAATAAAGACAAACTTGGACACAATGTTTGGGACCATAAGATCTCAGATGAGTTTGATTTTCAGTCTGATCTGATCAGGAAGTTGAGTGTTATGTGCCCTTGAATTTGAAAAAACTGCTGTTTTCGGCTGCTTTCGACCTTGTTTATACTCTAGAATCTACAATTATTTATCAATCAAGACAAAACTTGGACACAATGTTCACAGTTGGGCACCATAAGATCTTGTATAAGTTTGATTTTCACAATGCTATTGACCATAAGTTCGTTCTCAGTCTTAAAGTCATAAATATTAATTGAATTGAACAAAAGAGTTGCTCATATCATTTTGGTTCAGGTGAGCGATATAGGACCATCATGGTCCTCTTGTGTTTACTATGGTTGAGTTTGTTTGCAACTAAGACCGCGTGTTTGTAACTATAGTTATTCCTACTATCGTATTCCTTTTCTAGTAGCAGTCGAAGTTGACCGGTGATTTTACGAATCTTTTTTAAGCGAACGTTTGATTACTTTCATTTATATTTTCGTTGTGCGAGAAAAATACTGTCAATAAAAATATTCACTTTTCAAAAGATAAATATAGTTTGTTTGTTTGTTTTTAGCTCATCTGAGCACGAAGTGCTCAAGGTGAGCTATTGTGGTCACTTTGTGTCCGTCGTCCGTCCGTCCGTCCGTCTGTCTGTCAACAATTTAGTGTTAACGTTCTAGCATCCACAAATATAAGCCAATCTTGACATAACTTGGCTAAAATATGTTTGACCATAAGTTCTCGGATGAGTTCGATTTTTGGTTTGATCGGACCAGAAAGTCTGGAGTTATCTGCCCTTGAATGCGAAAAATAGCGACTTTTGATTTTGTTAACACTCTAGCATCTACAAATATTTACCAATTAAGATTAAACTTGGACACAATGTATATTTAGATCTTGGACGAGTTTGATTTTGGTTATGATCAGACCAGAAAGTCATGAGTTATGTGCCCTTGAATTCGACGAAATTGCCATTTTTTGCCGTTTTCCACCTTGTTTACACTCTAGAATCTACAATTATTATTCAATCAAGACAAACCCTGGACACAATGTTGAGGACCACAAGATCTTGGATGTGTTTGATTTTCAGTCTGATCTGAGTAGAAAGACGAGAGTTATATGCCCTTGAATTTGACAAAATTGCCATTTTCAGCTGTTTTCCACCTTGTTTACACTCTAGAATCTACAAATATCAATCAATCCAGCCAAAACTTGAACATAATGTAGGGGACCATAAGATCTGAAATGAGTGGGATTTTCAGTCTGATCTGATAAAAAAATTGAGAGTTACGTGCCCTTGAATTTGACAAAATTGGCATTTTAAGCTGTTTTGGACCTTGTTTACACTCTAGAATTTACAATTATTAATCAATTAAGACAAAACTGGGACACAATGTTGGGGACCATAAGATCTCAGATGACTTTGATTTTCAGTCTGATATTATTAGAAAGTCCAGCGTTATGAGCCCTTGAATTTGACAAAATTGTCATTTTCGGCTGTTTTCCACCTTGTTTACACTCTAGAATCTACAATTGTATTAATCAATCAAGACAAATCTTGGACACAATGTTGGGGACTATAAGATCTTAGATTATTGCAATTTCAGTTTGATCCGATCAGAAAGTTGAGAGTTATGTGCCCTTTAATTTGACAAAATTGCCATTTTGGTTTTTTTTTTATCTTGTTTACACTCTAGAATCTACAATTATCAATCAATCAAGACAAAACTTATACACAATATTGTGGACCATTAGATCTTGGATGAGTAGGATTTTCAGTCTGATCTGAGCAGAAAGGTGAGTGTTATTTGCCCTTGAATTTGACAAAATTGCTGTTTTCGACTTTGTTTACAATGCAGAATATACAATTATTGGACAAATCTTGGACACAATATTGGGGACCATAAGATCTCTGATGAATTTGAATTTCATATTGTAATTGGCCATAAGTTAGTTTTCAGTCTTAAAATCATAAATATCAATTGATTTGAATAAAAGTGTTGCTCATATCAGTTTGGTTCAGGTGAGCGATATAGGACCATCATGGTCCTCTTGTTCTTGATGTGTTTACTGAAAACACACATTTTAGAATGATTACCCAATTTAATGCACGTATTGTGTATGATAGGTTCCTTTTCTTTGATCATTGTCTTTGACATATTTAAAGGAACGGGGTTTCCACGAGACGTACTTTGGAACCAGGGTTTTGAAATTGATTATCGGGGAGTGAGTTCATTTCGCAACTCGGGTTCGACTCGATGACAAATCGGGGTTCCATCTGAACAGCCTCAGATGAGACACTAGTGAAATCCACCTATTCAGAAAAATAGTTGCTCTTACGAGTTTTTTTCTCCAGCATCTGTATCACTGATATTCGACAGTATCATGACCTATTTACATACTGATCGATGATCATGACAACAATGATTATTACTAGTATAAGACTAAGTGACAGCGATCTGTATTTATTTCGTTTAAGAGACCCGTTTACGTGTATTGAGCTAAGAAGATGAAGCAATGGGTCTGCAACAGATGGTACCTGGATGATCGTATGAATATGTTTACAGATAGGGACATTGCTATTCTCAAATTTTCGTTGATAATGATATGAAGATTTAAATTGCTTATTGTAGGCCTACTCCACTGCCATTTTCCCGACGGCACGTTCCCAATTTCTTCTTTTTATGCACATCTGTAGATGTAAGCAGTAGTACTTGTATGAGGAATCCATGGTTAGGTTCTCCAATTCATCTGGTATTTTGTTTCAGGAAAAGTATGTATTGAATTTGTTTTGTAACCACAACAAGGGAAAAGTGCTACCGTGTTTTTTTCTTTTTTACTATAAACAGGAATAAAAATCAAAGTGCTTGGAGCACTATATTTAGACGCCTCTCATTGATTGAGCGGAATTGTATGTAAATGATCGGCATTTCATTACTTTATTTCGTTGAATTTGTGTTAAGATCGATTCTAAATCACTGCGGTCGTTTTTTCGCCAACGATGGTGGAGATAGAAGTCGAACAAGAGTGCCATGGTCACAATATACGCCGCCACTTATAAAACTTGAGACAAAAAAAAATGACATTGACAAGGATTTATAAATATTCACACAAAAACCTGTAAAAAGTTGTGTTCACAAAAAGGTTTTTATAAATATCCAGTCAAAAACCTGGAAGGGATTGCGTTCACGAGACTGAAATATCATTAAGCCCTAGAGACTAAGATTGAAGGGGGCATAACTCAGGCAAAAATCAATGAACCATATAATCCTTACTTCATGCACATCTACCAATTAAGGTAATAAAATCCACCAAGTTTCATAAGGATCCAGTCAGAATCTTAGAAGTTGTGTTGACAAGGCTGCAATTTCAATCAGCCCCAGAGACTAAGTTTTAAGGGGGCATAACTCTAGAAAAAATCAATGAACCATAAAATCCTTCCTTCATGCAAATCTACCAATTGAGGTGATTGACCAAGTGTCATTAATATCCAGCCATAAACGTAGGAAGACTTGCGTTGACAAGGCTGCAATTTCAATAAGCCCCACAGACTAAGTTTTAAGGGGGCATAACTCTGGCAAAAATCAATGAACCATAAAATTCTTCCTTCATGCACATCTACCAATTGAGGTGATAACATTGACCAAGTTTCATTAAGATCTAGCCAGAAACTTAGGAGGAGTTGTGTTGACAAGGCTGCAATTTCAATAAGCCCCAGAGACTAAGTTTTTAAGGGGCATAACTCAGGCAAAAATCAACGGACCATAAAATCCTTCCTTCATGCACATCTACCAATTGAGGTGATAACATTGACCAAGTTTCATTAAGATCCAGCCAGAAACTTAGGAGGAGTTGCGTTGACAAGAAAAGTGGACGGACGTACGGACGGACGGACGGATGGACGGACAGACGGATGGACGGACGGAAGGACGGACGGACAGACGGAGAAGATGACGCCAATATCCGGCGGCGTATAAAAAAAGATGATTAAAAAGAACAATGTCTGAGTAGAATTCGAACCCAGGGCCTTCCGGATATAACATGTGTAAAGAGTACAAGGTGAGTGCTCTGCTAAGTGAGCTATCGCGGCTTTCATTTATGTAGCGCGTTGGCTTACATTTTGAATAAATTGCTTTGTAGCGTACTTTATAAAATCAATGAAAAGTATAACTGACGACAATACTCATAGTAAACCGAAACAAGAAGACAAAAGTGCTAATCGCATGGCTTTAATTGAATTTGGTAATCAAATTAATAGTGATTATTCATAGCGACAAATCAGTTGTCTTGAAACGGCAATCAAATCAATTTGAAGCCTGAGAAGAGTTTTCTGGTATTAAAGCCGATTTTGTATGTCCGAAACCGATCTTATAGAATTAAACACAGAAGAATGAATAAAATATCTTTCGTTCATGTACAATCCCGCTCAATCAATCAGAGACGTCCAATTACAGTGCTCTCAGCACTTTGATTTTTTTCTTTGCTCTTCAACAAAACCCCTCACATCCAGTAAATCCCTTGCCTGTTTCACTTTCTCTGCTATAAACCATCAAATTGGTCGCGTTCTAACTTAACAGTGAAATTTTTCTGCATTTCGTCGGTGTTTTTGATTAAGCTGGAGTTACGAGGTTCTGCAATAACACAGACTATTTGCCGATATTGTGTTGAAGGTGGCGTGATACTACGCGATTCTCCGCCATATATTTTGTAGTGCCCAAAAGGACCACATTTAAAACTATTGTCCAGTTACGCTATTATTGAACATGCTTACAAAATTTACTAATGTAAACCAGAGGAGCTAAGATTTGCGTTGTTTCGAATATTGCAGGTGTGAAACACTCACAAGATTCGAACGAATCATCGTCGAAAAATTATAATAGTTTAAAGCTCGATATTTTTGTATACAAATTAAAGGGCAAAAATACCAATTCGCGACATTTATTTTTCGCCGACAAAGCACATTAGTAACTGTTGTTCGTCGAAACAAAACGTTGTCGTAGTGGGTTCATTACTTTCAGATGTCCAGGCTTTAGGATATTCCATTCATCAATAGATACTAAACACTTCGTGCAAGTTTGGGCGTCATCCGTGGCAACGAAAATTGACGATGGCTTGCCCTCGTCAATATCTGTTGTCACGGATGACGCCCTAAGTTGCCCGAAGTGTTTTGTATCTAATGATGGGTTGTTAAGTTGGTATTTTGCTTGTTCACGGAGATGAATTCTGTAAACATGATGCATAATATTGTCTAAACCGGGATGTCTATTGTTGTCGATAGCCGATGAACCACTGAGGCGAAATATGCTCTATTGTGTCGTATTTCTCAACAAAAAAACTTGTCATTTGTCAACAACATGTTTACTATCAATATGAATATGAAATTATGATAAATCATAAACAAAGGCCGCACACAATTGTAACCACTTCTTGACGACACCATATTGTATTAGTCCAATTAAAAGAGCATAAAGACGCGAAACACAACGTTGTAGAATGCAGAAATGCTGACTGTCAGCAACTTGACCTTTGTAAGGTCTCCAGGCCACGTGCACAAACAAAGCATAGTTTATATTAATTATTTGTTTACGAGTATAATATTCATCCTTTCCCTAACAATAATGGATTAGGGGTCTCTGCACGGTTGACATTGAAAGCTAAGTAGAAAGGCTTCCCGCTTTATGTAATTCCCCTCTCTCCCATGTTCATCGTGCTTGAGATAACATGCTACTGTTTATGTGAAGTATGTTTCGACATAGATGCAACAGCTTTCATTTGGACCAGTCTGAACTTTTGTTGTTTTGAATAAGGTTAAGGTGTCAGTCCTATAAAGCTGTGGCGTATCAACCTAGTGCCCTTGGACAGAACATCCTTATTTATGCACACAGATCTAACCCATGACCACACATTTCTGTCTGCGTTTCGTGCTTAACCATAGTACGATACAAGGCGGGAAATCACGAGACACAACAGCAGCACGTCGCTTTTCAACGAAAACCTAGTAACTGCAGCTTGTTTTAAGCTGCAGTTACGAGGTTTTCGTTGAAAAACGACAACACCAATTACAGGAAATCTTCAATAATAATGTTAATACGTGATCGATTGACTTGATTAGATGCAGAAAATACACATGGAGAAAAGTGAGAAATTTGCTGGGTGTGCCATGGTGGACGTATCAAACAGCACCTGATGAAAAAGTTATTGGCCATCAAACAAAACCTTGTTTGGTCGTCAATAAATTTCTTATAAGGTGCATTCAAAAGATTCACCATACCCAGCCAATCACTGGTGTTTTTTTCAGCCTTCTCTGCTTTAAACAGTTTTAATCGATCCCGTATTATAAGAATTATCAAAAATATCTAAAATGTTGGTTCACGTGATTCCCCGCAGTGTCTCATGTGGATGTCAGAATCAGCGGTTGTTTTTGACTGGATTTATGTCACGTGAACAAAACGGTTAAGGAGAATGACCTTTGTAAGCAAACAAAAGGTAGTCAGCATGAACAAATTTCGAGTGTTTATTATTTGTTTATGATGTTGAGGTGTCATTTTGTAATTCTGTATGTAGCTGCAACATATCGTCCCTTGTCTTCAAAAGCATCATAACTACGATAAGTTTTGATATTTAGTAGAAAAAAGCACCGTTACTGCATAAAAGTGCAATTGCATAGAGCACTAGGGCGGATCCAGGATTTTTTCCCGTGGGCATCCAAGCCCTCCGGGATTTTTCCAGGGGGGGGGGGGGGTTCTAAGCCCAAATGAGGCTTTAAATGTGTTCAATGTGTACCACGCTATATAGTCAAAATTTGATTTTCGGCCAATGCCGGGGGGGGGGGGTCCGGACCCCCCCAGCCCCCACCCCCCCACCCCCACCCACTAGATCCAACCATGGAGCAGTATGGTTACTTGCACATCGTGACTTTTTGAGTGGTATACTTCAAATTGTGTTTCTTTATCGATCAGTGAAAAAGTAATTTACAAATTTTAGTATTCACGGTTCAGGTTATCATTTTTCGTATGTCAGTATTCTCTGATGTTTGCTGCTTCTGTTGTAAGTTTGAGTCCAAGCATTATCTATTGGATGACGTTTTTACGGAAAACTTTGGAACGTTTATGACAAACATGTTATAACTTAAACAATGTCTAAGTTTTCGGGATACCTCGAAATGAAAGAAGGTAAACGTCGTCCATTAACTCATCTTATTCTAGGACGTTAAATTATGACGTATATTACGTAAACGTAATAATAATCCATCATATGTCATCTCTATAGTAACAGAGCGTTATCTAAAAATAGAAGTTTTGTCCCAAAAATGTCATTTCTCATTTTATGACATGATTAAGTAACTTGCTGTGCATTATTTACGTTGACGGCTTAACTAGATAACGTTATTAACATTACCGTTATTTCTTTTTTAAACCGAACTGACGTTTGGCGAGTTTGATTATGTAGTGCGCATTGCGATTTTCGACTTGAATGCAGTCGAAACATATAGTTCGGTCAAGGTATTATGGAATATGAATACGTATTTTACATACACATACAATACAATACAAGACGACATGGTGGTACGGCGCCAAATTGATTGACCAAAATGTATCCTATCGATCAGGTCATGTATCAAATTAGCCCAAACATTTTTTTACGCAGTAAGAATAATGTATTTGAATTGTTTTCCATCGATGTTTCATTTTGAGAAACCCCCTACACTTACACGTTTGATATATCCCATGTTTTCAGCCGGCAACATGACGAACTTTTGTGGTCAAGAAATCGACGCATTTAGCCCGAATGAAAACGGAAAACAAACAGTGTTGAGACAAACAAAGAATTATATTGAATAAAATAGACGGAACAGCCACACTATATAGCCCGAACTATCGCCAATGGAAGTCGGCCAAAATATAGTAATGAACAGTCGCGGAACTGTTCATTACTCCATGTCCTTGTACAATTTACGCCTCCAGTGATAAAGCTCTTGTAGCATGCCATATTGTACGGCGCTTGCAGAGCGCCGTACAATCAAACTCCAGAGTCCAGGGGTGGACTTGATTGGGCCACTCCGTTTTACTCGGAGTAACCTTTTCACTCCAAAACTCAATCAAGTGCAGAAAATCCACTCTCGGATCTACTCAGAGTACTCCACCTACCGAGCAGGGGCGTTTGGGAGTGTGACGTCATCAAAATGGTTTCTGATAGACGATAAAAATAGAAATAGTTTGGTATAATGTTCTATCAATCAAATTAACGGATATGAAAGACAAAATTACAACTGAAAAGACATCAGATTTTACTGAAGAAACTAAACAAGCATCTTTGACATGTTCGTTGGCGATTTTGCGATAAAGAAATTATTATTAAATGCAATAATTATCTGTTTTACACTCCAAAACACTTGATTGGAAATCGCAGCTCAGAGTACTCCAAACTTAGAGTGGAGTAGTTCAATCAAGTCCACCCCAGACTATTGTATTGTTGCATGTGGTGGTTCGAATTTTGCTTTAAGTGCTACACCTGCAAGATTCGAGCCAACGCAAACAAACTTATAGTGAAATTTAAGAGCGTTTTCTCTTGTTTACCGGTATATTGGTACACTTTGTTAACATATTCCATAATACCGTGACTGGACTATAATTAAACATAAGAGGGATTGTTTACATCTAAACCGCTATTTCTAGCACTCAATTTCTTCATTGACGTGACAATTTAAATGAGTACCTAGAATATACATGGCAACATAAATATGAGGTGTGGGGTTAGAGTATTTCTAAACTTCGTTGATTCAAATCCAAATCCTATGAATTACAGTCATATTAGTTTTTTTTGTAGGTGTTTGTACTTCATTTGAATATGGACCAAAGACGTTGTCCTTTTATGATAAAGTGTTTCAACCAAGAAACTAGAACGAAATAACACCCTTCAAAATCACTTGTTTAAGGTAGTCCACGCCAAATGAGATTTACGCGACGTCAGATTTTTTCGTAAAACGTCGTAAACATTCGCAGCGTTTCCGATCTGCACGGAAACGTGGGTACAAGTTAAGATATATGACCCATCATTAAAAACTCCACTTTCTAGCCATTGGACAGGCACCAAATTACACAATCTTGTAAATACACTTCAAATAAGTTGATTCACCGTGCTGGATTTCAAGATTATGCTTTAAGAAGAAAATAATTTACAGATATCTTTTTACTCTATATTCATATACAAGGGAGGTAATTCATAACATTTTGTCAAATATTTCCATACATATGCTTTAATTCAAAATTCTAAACCGTTCAAAATGCTTATGTTTGTATTTGGAATGGAAATATAACAAAGTTTAGGATTTACTGGCATTTTTCAAATTTCGCCTCTGGCTCTTTGGTGCTAATGATGGGTTGTATACCTTAAAAAACGGCACTATCCATCGCGGACTGTTTGTACGACATCACCCGAAAAATTCCGACGTTGCGCGAATCTCATCAGAGATGGACTACGTTAAAAGAACAGATCACAACAGCATTTCAATAACTTGTCCATTTTCAGCTAGGTCTCCTGTAGCTAAAATATTGCAACTATAAATCAGAGACTTGTCATCAACAATTTTCATTAAATGTGGAGAAATATGAAGAAATGACACGATTTGCGCTTTATGATGAATGGACATCATCACTTTTCTTCGAAAACATCGTAACTGCAGCTTATTTAAGCTGCAGTTACGGGATTTTCGATGAAAAGCGGCGACATACATTTTACGAAACCATGATGGGCTTTGTGTTATTTTTCGTTCTTATGTATTTCTTATTTTTCTTAGATTTGGCTAGCTTTAGATATAAAAACAGCCGAAAGACAAAATATTAACCCACTACCGGACGGCAATACTTTAGGCAGGTCTAAATTAAAAGGTGATATAGAAAACAATTACAGCTGAATGAAATTTTAGGTCTTTTTCGTTAGAAAACATTGTGGGAAATGAAGAAATTGCTTTGCAAAAGCAATTTCTTCATTTTCCACTATGTTTTCGAAATACTTTATCTTGTGGTGCGTCAAAAGACGTCTTTAAGTGCGAATGTGTTAACGAGCTGGGATCTGTATTAATAGCTCATCTGAGCACGAAGTGCTCAAGGTGAGCTATTGTGATCACATTTTGTCCGTCGTCCGTCCGTTCGTTCGTCTGTCTGTATGTCTGTAACAATTTGGAGTTTACACTCTAGCATCCGCAAATATTAGTCAATCTTTACCAAACTTTGTGAAAACAAGTATGGTCATAAGTTCTCGAATGAGTTGGAAATTTAGCTTGATCGGACCCCTAAGTGTGGAGTTATCTGCCATTGAATGTCGAAAAATGCCATTTTTAACTTTGATTTCATTCTAGCATCTACAACTTATACTATTGATCAATCAAGACTATACTTGGACATAATGTTGGAAACCATAAGATCTAGGATGAGTACGATTTTCAGTCTGATTTGACGAGAACTTCGAGAGTAATTATATTATAGAATTTGACAAAATCGCTGTTTTTTGCTGTTTTCGACCTTGTTTATTTTCTAGAATTTACAATTACTGACCAATCAAGACAAAAAAATAATGTGGACACATTGTTGTAGACCATGATATTTAGGATGATTTTAATGTTTTATTTGATCGGACAAGAAATTCGAGATTTTTATGTCCTTGAATTTGACAAAATTGCTGTTTTGGCTGTTTTCGACCTTGTTTACACTTTAGAATCTACCAATCAAGACAAAACTTGGACGTAATGTTCAGGGTGGATCATCACGTGATCAAAATGGGTACATACACGGACGCAAAATGGCGGATAATTAGCGATTTTCGGTAGATTTCCCTAAATTGGTAAGTACTGCTCCATTCGTTTGACTTACCATATAGCGCAGTCTATGCGCATTTCCGAGCGCTTTTAAGTGATGTCTGTCTCGTCTCTAGGCTTCATGTAGTTTCTGAGATACGCTCGAGGTTTTGGGCCGAATCGGAACGATTTTCGAGGGAAATTGAATATGGTACGTTACACGTTCCCCGGTTTTTTCACCAAAAATAGAGTTTTCTCTCAAAAATTCATACTTGTTTCGATTCAAAACTAAGGTCATTCATGTGCAACAATCATACATATTTTGCTTCAGCCTGTTCTTTCTTAAATTCACGAAAAACGGGGAAATTGTAGAAACGGTACGGAACACGTACATGATACGCAACACGTGATGATCATTTGCAATTATGGTACGCACCACGTAAATATTTCAAATCCAACATAACTATAAAACGTACTCTCGGAACACAATTTTTTAGTTTACTCAGCGGTATTCATGTGACTATTTTTAATGGGAACCACGGTCTCCACATTTTTCTCTTCTGCAAAGACTCGAAAACAAAGTAAGTAGGCCTAGATCTTTGTGATAAAATACGGCCTAATCTAAAAAAAAGTCTAACCTATTAATGAACGATGAAATGCAGAAATTCCACACCCAAAGTAAACAAGACTAAACTCTGTCACATTTTACATTGCAAACGTTATCTACTCACCAAATGACGTCACTGTGTAAATAAACTACGCACAGTGACATGCGCAGACTAACTGGACATACAAATAAACTTCATCACGAGGGTAGATAAATTCAATCTGCCTTTGGGAAATTTGCAGAATTTCTGTATTGTCGTGTTTAAAAAGATACTCATAAATTTGCTTTTGCTAGTCATTTGTGAGCTTAAAATCGTGTATTCAAAGGCAATGGTCGATCTTGTTTCTTAAGTGCGCAGACAGTAAGTATGAACTCAGGGGTTGGACCTAATACTTCTGTTGATAACATTTTCAGACTGAGCCCATAGGAACAAATTTGATAAATATATTCAAAAAGAAAGAGCTAGGCCTACTCAATATTGAAATAGGACCGATTTGTTCCGAAGGTAGGCTATATGTATACATTTTTTTCACGCATTTCTGCAAGCGCAAGCAAAACACTCGTACCTACGTTTTCGAGAATTTCGGCTTCATAGGATTGCATTAAGACATTTTATGTAAAACTTCATTCCATATTTCAATATTTGCAGAGATACTGGTCTTCTTTTGTTTTACCGGAAGTTCCACATGCGATATAAAAACCAAGCGATTCGCATGTTAGCTCATTCCCCGTGGGTAAAGCAATTTACTAAAAAATACAACTACATAGATCTAGATCTACAGATATTTTATTGGCTGTAACTCGGTTACGAAACGTAGTTTGTCCATTTAAACACAACAGTGCAATAACTTTTTACCCAGCCTTAGTTGGGAGTGGCGTAAACCTTTTTAGCTCACCTGAGCTCAACGAGCTCAAGGGGAGCTCTTAGGGTCAGTCACTATCCGGCGTCCGTCGTCCGTCGTCAACAATTTCTTTAAACATCTTCTCCTCCTCAACCACTGGGCCAATTCTTTCCAAACTTGGCAGAAATGTTCCCTGGGTGACCCTTTTCAAAACTTGTTCGTGAATTTTTGATTCGTCAAAAATTGTGGGCGTGGCAGGGCGGGGCTTATCGGACTTAGAGAAATCATGTGAAAAATCTTTAAAAATCAAATATCAGGCCAATTTGAACCATACTTGGCAGAATTGGCCCTTGAGTGATTGTATTCAATGTATGTTCATGATTTTTTCATTCGTTAAAAATGAGGGCCTTGCAGGGCGGGGCTTATCCGACTTCAAGAAATCGTTAAATAATTCTTCAAAAATCTTCTCCTCCTCAACCACTGGGCCAATTCTTACCAACCTTGGCAGAAATGTTCCATGGGTGACCCTTTTCAAAACTTGTTCGTGAATATTTGATTCATCAAAAATTGTAGGCGTGGCAGGGCGGGGCTTATCGGACTTAGAGAAATCATGTGAAAAATCTTTAAAAATCAAATATCAGGCCAATTTGAACCATACTTGGCAGCATTGACCCTTGAGTGATTGTATTCAATGTATGCTCATGATTTTTTCATTCGTCAAAAAATGAGGGCGTGGCAGGGCGGGGCTTATCCGACTTCAAGAAATCGTTAAATAATTCTTCAAAAATCTTCTCCTCCTGAACCACAGAGTCAATTCTTACTAAACTTGGCAGGAATGTTCCTTGGCTGACTTTTGTCAAAACTTGTTCGTGAATTTTTGATTTGTCAGAAATTGTGGGCGTGGCAGGGCGGGGCTTATCGGACTTAGAGAAATCATGTGAAAAATCTTTAAAAATCAATTATTCGTCCTTTGTGAACTTAACTTGGCACAAATGTCCCTTTAGTGATTGTATTCAGTTCATGTTCATGAACTTTTGATTTGTCAAAAAATGAGGGCGGGGCTTATCCGATTTCGGGAAATAGTCAGATAATTCTTCAAAAATCTTCTCCTCCTTAACCACTGAGCCAATTCTTACCAAACTTGGCAATAATGTTACTTGGGTGACTCTTTTCAAAATTTGTTCGTGAATTTTTGATTCGTCAAAAATTGTGGGCGTGGCAGGGCGGGGCTTATCGGACTTGGAGAAATCATGTGAAAAATTATTCAAAATCAATTCTTTGACCATTTTGAACTTAAGTTGGCACTGATGTCCCTTGAGTGATTGTATTTGAACAATGCATGTTCATGAATATTTGATTCGTCAAAAATGTGGGCGTGGCAGGGCGGGGCTTATCCGATTTTGAGAAATCGTCAGATAATTCTTCAAAAATATTCTCCTCCTTAACCACTGAGCCAATTCTTACCAAACTTGGTAGGAATGTTCCTTGGGTGACTCTTTTCGAAACTTGTTCGTGAATTTTTGATTCGGCGATTTGTTTTACCAAATTTGGCAGGAATGTTCATTGGGGGACTTATTTCAAAATTTGTTCGTGAATTTTTGATTTGCAAAAAAATGTGGTAATGGCAAGGCATGGCTTATCAGACTTCTTCTTTGAGAAGAAAGCAATTATACAGTAAATTTGAACCAAATCGTACAGGAATGTTCCTTGATTGACTGTCTTCAATGCATGGTTGTGAGTTTTTGGTTTATTGAAAAATATGGGCATGGCAGTACGGGGGCTTGGGGATTGTTAAATGTGTTGTTTGATCTGTTGATTTTTTGTTCGCTCTATTTCCCAATTGATCAGCTCACAGTTCAAATGAAATCAATTTCTCAAAATGCACAAAAACTGCGCTTTAAGGGGGTATGATCACTTTCAGTGATATTCTAGTTTCTCTTACTAAAAGTGGATCCGTACTTCCTTAATTACAGGCCCGTAGGAAGCAATTTCATATTGGGTGGGCTCAATCCCTTTTGTCTGAAAATTGGGGAGGGGGGGGTTAAATTGAATATTCCATAAATTTTCAGTGTAAAAGAAGGAAAAATTTGAGCACCCACTGTTCCTACGGGCCTGTAATTAATGTAATTTCTACAATTCAATACGAAGTAGATTTCAGTTTCAATTGTTGCATTACAGATTGGATATATTCTCTATACCTTGGGTATTTGAAGATGTTTTTCTTTCTGAATCATTAATTGGTGAGAGCTTTTTTTGATTCAACTTAAAATTGATCTTTCTAACAAAACAAGAGCACCATGATGGTCCTAAATCGCTCACCTGAATCAGGATGACAAGTGATAATGGCAATTTTGTCAAGTTCATAGGCATGAAACTTATAAGGACTTTCTGTTTGGAAACAATTAAGAAATTATTTTGTTCCAATCGATCCTGTAAGGTTGGGTATGAATTAGCACAATTGTTGAGTTAGTTAATTTTCAACAATTATTTCATGATTTCGCAATATACAACATAGGGCTAATTTTCAAAGCATACTGATCTGTTAGAGATTGATCATTTATGATGGGCTCAATTAACAAGATTTTGTCTGTGATTGATAGAATATAGTGAAAGATTATCATTACCATCTGATAAGCTAAAGCTAATCCCTTATTTGTTTACATAAGATAAACATGGAGCCAGCCTGAGAGCAACAGATAAGGGAAATAGAAAATTGGCCCAATGGTTGATTTTTAAAGAATTTTCTTTAATCTTATGATTTCTCTAAGTCTGATAAGCCCTTCCTCCCTGCCATGCCCACATTTTTTGACCAATGGAAAAATTTGTGAACACATTTTGAAAAGGGTAACTCAAGGAACATTCCAGTAAAGTCTGGTTCAATTGGGCACAATGGTTGATTTTTAAAGAATTTTCTTATGATTTCTTTAAGTCCGATAAGCCCCTTCCTCCCTGCCACACCCACATTTTTTGACGAATCAAAAATCTGCAAACAAGTTTTGAGAAGGGTCACTCAAGGAACCTTCCAGCAAAGTCTGCTTCAATTGGGCACAATGGTTGATTTTTAAAGAATTTTCTTATGATTTCTCTAAGTCTAATAAACCCCTTTCTCCCTGCCACAGTCAAAGTTTTTTACAAATGAAAAAATGTGAACAAATTTTGAAAAGAGAGACTCATTTAAAGAACATTCCTGCAAAGTCTGCTTAAACTTGGCCCATTGGTTGATTTTTGAAGAATTTTCTTATGATTTCTCCAAGTCTGATAAGCCCCTTTCTCCCTGCCAAGGCCACAATTTTTTAAAAATGAAAAGATTTGTGGACAAATTTTGAAAAGAATGACTCAAGGCACATTCCTGCAAGGTCTGGTTCAAATTGGCCTGATGGTTGATTTTTAAAGAGTTTTCTTATGATTTCTCTAAGTCTAATAAGCCCCTTTATCCCTGCCATGGCCATGTTTTTTTTCAAATGTAAAATTTCTGAACAAATTTTGAAAAGAATGACTTAAGGCACATTCCTGCCAAGTATGATTCAAATTGGCCCAATGGTTGATTTTTAAAGAATTTTCTTATGGTTTCTCCAAGTCTGATAAGCCCCTTTTTCCCTGACGAGGCCACAATTTTTGACAAATGAAAAAATTTGTGAACAAATTTTGAAAAAAAAAATGACTCAAGGCACATTCCTGCAAAGTATGCTTCAAATTGGCCCAATGGTTGATTTTTAAAGAATTTTCTTATGATTTCTCTAAGTCTAATAAGCCCCTTTCTCCCTGACACGGCCACATTTTTTGACAAATATAAACATTTGTGAACAAATTTTGAAAAGAGTGACTCAAGGAATATTCCTGCCGAGTTTGGTTAAATTGGGCCCAATGGTTGATTTTTAAAGAATTTTCTTATGATTTCTAGTCTGATAAGCCCCTTTCTCCCTGCCACGCCCACATTTTTTGACAAATCAAAAATTCACGAACAAGTTTTGGAAAGTGTCACACAAGGAACATTCCTGCCAAGTTTGGTCAAAATTGGTCCAATGGTTTAGGAGAAGAAGATGTTGAAAGAAATTGTGAACGGACGGACGGACAGATGGACGGACGGACGGACGACGGACAAAAAGCGACCACAATAGCTCACCTTGAGCACTTCGTGCTCAGGTGAGCTAATAAAAGGTAATTTATCTAATCAACATAATTTGGTCTAGATAGTGCCCATCTTGTAGACTCTGTTGTTGGAATTATTGTTTGGCTGGCATTGCAGCACATGGACTGCCTTAACTCTCTTCACTGTCCATGGTTTCTTGCCAAGAGATGGCATCGACTTTGTTTTGCCCATGGTTCTGTAATGATAAACGAATGACGAATGTTACAATCGTATATGTAAAAAATAGGTTATGGAATTCTGTTTCAGCAACCCACTTTTCTACTAATAAAACATGAAATGTCGACTAATCTATTTTTCTTGGGAAAACGTTACCTAGAAAACCAGAAAAGATTATTTTTTCTTGAAAATTGCCAGAAGTAAGTATGACAAAATTTGATTTTTCTACTCTTCTACCTATCGTTTGTGGTTTTTTTTTTATTTTTTTTTTTTTAGAAAATTTAGTTACAGTTATATAAACTTTTCTAGCAAAATTGGGACATACAATAGAAAGAAGAAATGACGAAGCTTGTCACAGTAACTACAGTCAATTGTCAGGGACAAAACTTCAACTTTTCTACCTTACCATTTTGCTAGAGTAGTGGAAGGTAATCACATTGATTTCAACTTTTCCAAACTTAATACATAGAATAATATAACAATTGACATGAGTCACAGATTTTGACTTTTCTAGAAAGTTCTTTAGGTAGAAAAGTTGAAGTTTTGCGCCCGACAATTTTCAGAATTAGTGTGACAAAGTTCAATTTTTCTAGGTCTCAAATTTGCTAGAAGAGTGTCACACTTATTTCGACTTTTCTTGTAGGTAGAAAAGTGGATGGCAGTAACAGGATTTCGTATTAAAGCATGGGAAATAATCATTGGTCCAAAGGCACATTCAGTTGAAAAAATCATCGTGCATTATGAAACATACTGCACACTCTTTTTATTCATGAATTAAATCGTTCTGGTTAATGGATAGTATTATGTTCTACTAGTATATTCTTGTAATTTAATCAAGTATGGATGATACCTTGTTCTTCGTCACGATTGGTGTGGGAAAATCATAAAACTTTGTGGCTGTTGGATTTGAAATATTTACGTGGTACGTACCATAATTGCAAATGACCATCACGTGTTGCGTATCATGTACGTGTTCCGTATCGTTTCTACAATTTCCCCGTTTTTCGTGAATTTAAGAAAGAACAGGCTGAAGCAAAGTACGTATGATTGTTGCACATGAATGACCTTAGTTTTGAATCGAAACAAGTATGAATTTTTGAGAGAAAATGCTATTTTTGATAAAAAAAAAAAAAACGGGGAACGTGTAACGTACCATATTCAATTTCCCTCGAAAATCGTTCCGATTCGGCTCAAAACCTCGAGGGTATCTCAGAAACTACATGAAGCCTAGAGACGAGACAGACCTCACTAAAAAGGGCTCGGAAATGCGCATAGACTGCGCTATATGATAAGTCAAACGAATGGAGCAGTACTTACCAATTTAGGGAAATCTACTGAAAATCGCTAATTTTCCGCCATCTTGCGTCCGTGTATGTACCCATTTTGATCACGTGATGATCCACCCTGATGTTGGAAACCATGAGATCTATAGCGAGTTTAATTCTCGGTCTAATAGGATAAAAAAGTCATCAGTTATGACTTTGGTTTTACTCTAACAACCACAAATAGTGACAAATCTAAACAAATCTCGGACACAATATTGTTGACCATAAGTTTGTTTTCAGTCTTAAAGCTGCAAATATTAAATGATTTTAACAAAACTGTGGCTCATATCATCTTGGTTCAGGTGAGCGATATATGACGGTCATGGTCCTCTTGTTTCTCGTTGCTATGTATTTCTTACGTGTTCAGAGATTTTGCTAGTTTTAGATAATATCAAACTGCCGCGACTCTTTGATCCCACCCAAAACTTTGTTGTGACTAATCATTGGAATCGTCTCCCCTTGACGTTACAAAATATTATAAGAATTTTGACGCGTTACTTTTATGCACTCATATGCATTAAAAGTGCATACTTGGCAAACTTGGAAAATCGTCTGTGAAATGGATTTTCAAGCATCTCAATGGCCAATAATGCCAAGTGGTATAGATCAAAACTGCATGCGTTCTATTAGGAGATAAACTTTAAAGAAGATTGTATTCTTGAGTAGAAAACCGGATGGAAAACAATTAATCAAGACAAATCAGACGCGTTATTTAGTTTATGTTCACTTTCATGTCATTGCCTGTATTCCCCCACTATTCAAACATGTTAAAACTATTGTTGTTTATCTTTGTGTTCCCAAAACAAAAGTTGACATCAAAGTATCTTCCTTTGCGATGCATCGATGCTTGAATTAAATAAAGTCGACTGAAATAGTTTAAAGTTATTGCGTTTTTGAACGTTAACGATGGTATGCTGCCTCAATAAATGAATTGAATAACACGAGAATCCTTTGATTATTCGTGCGAACCTTTGACCTTTAGAAATTGACAGTAGTTACATAATGCTTCAATAATCGTCACTTTAAAATATTTACTATAGCAATATTTTGATATACTTTCTTTGTTATCCTCTGATGATCAAAACCTCGTAAATATAACGTGAATTAGCCATGGTTACATCGTTTAGCCCATCACCCGACATTGTGCACTGACCGATCAAGCCCAGGGGTTATTTATGTCATCTTTGGTGTTAAGTCACCCGAGAATGAAAAACGGTTTTAAGTGGGGTTTTAACGAAACAAAATAAACAAAAGTTTGCAACAAAGAAAAAGGACCGTTCTTTTCAATTCTCGATTTTCTGTTTACTTGAAAAATGTAATAAGCTTTAAAAAAAATTAAATAAAGAATTGAATGTTGAAAAAGAAAACGCACGGATGTGACTTGATACCTTTGGAAGATCAAGCGAATTAAGAATGAATCAAAGTTCAAAGAGAGATAATTCATGGTCGACACAGAGGAGTGGTCCAAAATTTATGTCCCCTTGAAATTTTGTTTACCATTTTGACAACGTGTTTAAAATTATGTGTTAGCCATACTGAAATGGTGTTGCTTTCTTAAATATATAAGAAAACAGGGATGCGTTCGATCTTAAATCCTGTCGCAAACAAGAAAACGATTGGGAAAACATTTCGGTCAAAGAAGAAAACGCTGATGATCAGCATTTTCTCCATTTTATCTCAATATTTTCTCTGTTATATTTTACACAAGTTCTTTTTGAATCAATATCCATTCTTTCGTATCTAGCTCCTTTGAATATAGCATAGAGCACCCTAAAGATTTGTCGTATGGCAAAGGGTATTTTTTTTTTACTTGCCAAGGAATATTCATTTAGAAGTTGATACTTAATGATTACAACCCATCATTAACTACAAAACACTTCGGGCGTTGAGCGTCATTCCTGGCAACAAAAATTGACGAGGGATATTATCGTTAATTTTCATTGTCACAGATAACGTCCGAGGATATAATTATAAAGTATTTGTTATCTAAATGTTGGGTTGTAATCCTTAAGGTGTTGAGTGTGTAGATCTAGTAACGAGATTATTTATTCTACATGCCTGATATAATGCCATCTAAATCTCTTGGGAGGGACCACTAAATAGACAATCAATTGAAGGTCAGGCGATCCTGGTTGAACGATTTGATATTAATGCACTTTTCTTCAATAATCTCCTAACTACAACCCATCATTAACTATAAAACACTTCCTGCATCTTCGAGTAGTATCCGTAGCAACGGAAATTGACGAGGGTCTCCTTCGTCAATTTCCGTTACCACGGATAACGCCCGGAAATTCACAATGTTATCTCTCGTTAATTTCCGTTGTCACAGATGACGCCCGAAGATGTATAGCGTATTTGGTATCTAATGATGGGTTGTAATCCTTAAGTCGCTGAGTGTGTAGATTTAGTAACGAGATTATTTATTCTATATGCCTGCGATAAGGCCCATCTAATTCTCCTGGGAGGGTACACTAAATAGAAAATCAATTGAAGGTCAGGCGATCCTGGTTGAACGATTTGATATTACTAAGCTTTTGTTCGAAAATCTCGTAACTGCAACCCATCATTAACTACAAAACACTACGTGCATCTTCGGGCGTCATCCATAGCAACGGAAATTGACGAGGGTCTCCCTCGTCAATTTCTGTTGCTACGGTTGTCGCCCAGAAATTGACAAAAGTATCATAGCGTTAATTTCCGTTGTCACATGTGATGCCTGCAGATGCATGTATACATTATTTGTTATCTAATGTTGGGTTGTAATCCTAAAATTGGTGAGTATGTTATACCTGTTATACCTCTTATACCTGCGGCCACACCCTTAAGTGCAGCATAGGGGTTAAGCGACCGAGTCATAGAAACCCCATGTATTTCCTTGAAGTGTCTGACAATGGCGTTTTTGAATCCGTTGATAGTTGTTGCTGTTATCACTTCCTCAGGGAGACGATTCCATGGGTTAATCACACGTTGATTGAAATTGTTGTATCGAACATTTAATCTTGAGCGATGCTTCACTAGCTTGAGAGAGTTACCTCTAGTAGCAGAAAAATTCAGCTCAAAAAGACGATTCACAGGGATGCTTTCAAGTCCTTTAAGTATTTTAAATGTTTCAATTAGGTCTCCTCTGTGTCTTCGAAACTCAAGTGTTGTGAGGTTCAAATGTTTAAGTCTTTCATGGTATGACAGATGAGCTATCTCGGGAATCAATTTAGTTGCACGATGTTGAACTTGTTCTAAGAGTTCTATATCCTTGATTAATGATGGATTCCATGATTGTACGCAATATTCGAGTTTAGGCCTTAAAAGGCTTTTATAAAGTCTGACAAATTGTGTGCTTGTCCCGCGAAATGATGTGGCGTTTAATCATTCCTAGAGTCATGTTGGCTTTTTTAACTGCACTGACACATTGTTTAGAAGGTTTTAAGTCGTTTGACACAATAATACCTAAGTCGGTCTCCTCTGTAACAGACTGTAAATTTTCACTATTCATGTTGTAGTTATACATGTATTGCACATTGTTTTGTCCCATACGGAGCACTTTGCATTTCTTTACATTAAAAAGCATTTGTAGATCTAGTAACGAGATTATTTATTCTATATGCCTGATATAAGGCCCATCTAATTCACCCGGGAGGGAACACTAAATAGACAACCAATTGAAGGTCAGGTGATCCTTGTTGAGTGATCTGATATTACATGTACCGCGATTGACAAGGTGAGCTCTCGTTAATTTCCGAATAGTCACGGATGACGCACGAAGATGCATACATTATTTGTTATCTAATGTTGGGTTGTAATCCTTAAGGTGTTGAGTGTGTATATCTAGTAACGAGATTATTTATTCTATATGCCTGATATAAGGCCCATCTAATTCTCGTGGGAGGAAACACTAAATAGACAATCAATTGAAGGTCAGGCGATCTGTGTTGAACAATTTGATATTACCGCATTTTTCTTCGATTATCTCGTAACTGCAACCCATCTAAACTACAAAACACTTCGTGCATCTTCGAGTGGCATCCGTAGCAACGGCAATTAACGAGGGTCTCCCTCGTCAATTTCCGTTGTCATGGATGACACACGAAAATTGACGCGATTATCTCTCGTTTATATCCGTAGTCACGGATGACGCCAAAAAATACACGAAGTGTTTGATATCTAATGTTGGGTTGTAATCCTTAAGTTGATGAGTGTGTAGATCTAGTAACGAGATTATTTATTCTATATGCCTGATATAAGGCCCATCTAATTCTCGTGGGAGGGATCACTAAATAGACAATCAATTGAAGGTCAGGCGATCCGTGTTGAACAATTACATATTACCGCGATTTTCTTCGATAATCCCGTTATTACAACCCATCATTTATTACAAAACACTTCGTGAATCTCCGAGCGTCATCCGTAGCAATGGAAATTGACGAGGGTCTGCCTCGTCAATTCCCGTTGCTACGGATGATGCCCCAAATTTGATGAATTTGCCACGTATGAAGGTCTGATATTGACGATAATATCTCTCGTTAATTTCCGTTATCACAAAAGATACACCAAGTGTTTGGTATCTACTGTTGGGTTGTAATCCTAAAGTTGCTGAGTGTGTAGATTTATCAACGAGATTATTTATTCTATATGCCTGATATAGGGCCATCTAATTCTCCTGGGAGGGAACACTAAATAGACAAACAATTGAAGGTCAGGTGATCCGTGTTGAACAATTACATATTATCGCGATTTTCTTCGATAATCTCGTAACTTCAACCCATCATTACTACAAAAGCTATTGTTAATTTCTATTGTCACAGATGATACCCGAAGATGCATAGAGTGTTTGGTACATGTATCTAATGATGGTTTGTAATGCTTAAGTCACTGAGTGTGTATATTACCTAGTTACGAGATTATTTATTCTATATGCCTGTTATAAGGCCATGTAATTTTCCTGGGAGGGTACACTAAATAGACAATCAATTGAAGGTCAGGCGATCCTTGTTGAACTATTTGATATTACGTCGCTTTTCTTCGAAAATCTAGTGATTGCAACCCATCGTTTACTACAAAACACTTCGTGCATCTTCGGGTGGCATCCGTTTCAAAAGAAATTCCGCTGTCACGGATGACACCCGGAAATTGACGAGGTTATCTCTCGTTAATATCCGTTGTCACAAATGACGCCAAACTATGCATAAAGTGGTTGGTATCTAATGACGGGTTGTACTCCTTAAGTTGTTGAGTTTGTAGATTTAGTAACGATATTATTTATTCTATATTATGCCTGATATAAGGCCATCTTATTCTCCTAGGAGGTAGCAGTAAATAGACAATCAATTGAAGGTCAGGAGATCCTTGTTGATCAATTTGAGATATCCGCGCTTTTCTTGGATAATTCCGTAGCAACAACCCAGCATCACCTTTAAAACACTTCGTACATCTTCGGGCGTCATCCATAGCAACGGAAATTGACGAGGATCTCCCTCGTCAATTTCCGTAGCTAAGGATGATGCCCGGAAATAAACGAGAGTATTTCTCGTTAAATTATGTCGTCACAAATGACGCCAAACTATGCATACAAAGGTTGGTATCTAACAAAACGGGGCATCGAACTTCAGGTATGCAACCCATCATTAGCACCAAAGAGCCAGAGGCGAAATTTCAAAAGTGCCAGTAATTCCTTTAACTGTGTTATTGTCCAACAAGGTTAACCCGGGACAACTTAATTTTCGTGCGCAAAGTCCGTTAGTTGAGCGTCTTAACAAAACAAAGCCGAAGTGGGGTCATTACATATGCAGTTGTCCCGGGTTAATCTTGCTGGACAATACATTTCCATTCCAAATACAAACATAAGCATTTTGAACATTTTAGAATTTTGAATTAATGCATACGTATGGAAATAGCTGACAAAAATGTTCAAAATTACATCCTTTGTATATGAATATAGAGTAAGATAATATTTGTAGTTTTTAACCCCGAAGGCCAGCGGGGCTTATGTCATGGCCCTGTGTCCGTCGTGCGTCCGTGCGTGCGTGCGTCCGTCCGTGCGTGCGTAAACAATTTTTAAACATCTTCTTCTCCAAAAGTACTGGACCAATTTCAACTAAACTTCACACGAATCATTCTTGCATGAATCTCAACCAAATTCCTTCAAAAGAATAAAATCCGTGAAGAATTTGAATTTGAATTTATTTAATTGATTTAAATTTTCGAAAAATCTTTAAAAATTCTTCTTCTCCAAAACTACTGGACCAATTTCAACCAAACTTCACAGAAATCTTTCTTGTATGAGTCTCTTCTTAATTCCTTCAAAAAGATAAATTCTGTGTATAACTTAAATTTTAATTAATTTAATTAAATTAAATTTTCGAAAAATCTTTAAAAAAATTCTTCTCCAAAACTACCGGACCAATTTCAACCAAACTTTACAGAAATGTTCCTTGCATAAATCTCTTCTTAATTCCTTAAAAAAATAAATTCTCTGTAGAACTTAAATTTTAATTAATCAAATTAAATTAAATTTTCAAAAAAATCTTCTTTTCCAAAACTACTAAACCAATTTTAACTAAACTTCACACGAATCTTCCTTGCATGGATCTCCTTTAAATTCCTTCAAAAAATGTCCATGTAGAACTTGAATTTTAATAATTTTAATTAAATTGAATTTTTGAAAAATTGTTAAACAATCCTCTTCTCCAAAACTACAGGACCAATTCCAACCAAACTTTACAGGAATCAAGTGTAATTTCAAGAAAATTTTAAAAACATTTCTGCTCCTTAATCGCTTATTGGATTTCATTCTGGTGTAGCATGAATCTTCTTTGGATAGCCCTCTATTGTATTCCTTGAAGAAGTTCGTAGTCTAAATGTCTAAAAGCCAGTGGAGCGATACAGGGCCATCGTGGCCCTCTCGTTCTTTCTTTTTGAAGCATAATCTTGAAATCCGGCACGGTGAATCAACGTATGTGAAGTGTACTTACAAGTATGTGTAATTTGATGCATTCCATATGGCTAGAAAGTGGTGATTTTAATGATGGATGTATACCTTAATGTATTAATGTGGCTTTAAATTATCTATTCATAAGATGAAAATGTTTCTGACCACATTTAGCTGGGCAAATTGTTGGTGAATAATTCGAGTGCTACAAAATCAAAGGAAAACAAACTAATTATCAGGTTCAACCCCCCCCCCCCCCACCCCCACCCCAAGGATACTTTTGCCTTTCGATATATATAAACGTTGGTACATGTAGCACATTTATTAGTCAAAAATACGTATTTAATGGTTTGATGAAACAGGCCCTTGTATTGGTCTTGTTTAGGAATTTCTATTCCACAGTGGAGATCGTGCATCATGGGATTGGTACCGAATAAGGACAAATTTGCCCCCGCTTCAGGTAAGAAATAGTGCAAAAATTTTTTTTCTGAGTTAATTTTCAGGCGGTTTGTTGCATGTACCCCGCCTTATCGAGATCTTTCATACATTTGAGGAAAGAGCACAGTAAGGCGGGGTACATGCAACAACCCGCTTCAAAATTGACGCAAAATTAAGAAAGATGTTGCAAAAATTCCTACCTGAAGCAGGGCTAGTTTGGTCGTAGTTCATATCTTTTCGCTTTCTGATCGGCTCGGACAATTTTTTTGGAAATGTACCAAGAGTTTTATAAAAAGTCATATATCCGATGAAAGAGCCGAATATTGCGGGATTATTGCAAAATATCTTAACAGAATCGAGATTAATTTGTCCGTAGTCGTTATCCACCCCATGATGCATAATCTCCACCGTGATTCAGTGTTTTATCATTTCTTGCTTTGTATAACTGCACTGCACAGTTTGCTTTATTGTTACATAATAAAGCATAAAATATTAGTTAATGATCCCCACAAAATGATATTACTGAACTTTATGTATTATTGATGGTTTAAATCGGCTGTAAAATGTTGATGGGTTTCTGGTTACAGTAGCATGCGGAGACTACACAGCTCAAAAGTTCATATTTTGTTTAGTAAAAACTGTTAAAGCCCAAAATATTTATTGTGTCACTTAGTTTTGAATATACACGTATTCATAACTGTGTTTTAACCATTTACCAAACATGACCTGCTTTTGACTTTAAAAGCAAAGGAAGAATAAACATTGTAAATCGGTCTCGTATTATTGTCCAGCAAGATTAACCCGGGACAACTTAATTTTCGTGCGCAAAGTCCGTTAGTTGAGCGTCTAGACAAAACAATGCGGAAATGAGGTCATTACATATGCAGATGTCCCGGGTTAATCTTGCTGGACAATAATATATATGTACTTATTATAGATTGTCTTCAATTGTTCTGTTAATGTGACACGTGAGCCCCGGTGTGGTCTATACTTTGAACGTTTCATGATACACATATCTGGTCATTTATATGAAGGATAATTGATGTGATCACGATTCCAAAAAATGAGCCATCATGGATACTTTAATTATGACTTCACTGCTTGGCTGTGCTCTACGAACCCATTGATATTACAGCCTTACTTACGATATATCAACTGTATTGACCCTATACCGAACAAAAGTAACAGCACAGTTAGGCAATCAAAATAACCCGGTCGCTAATAGTGTGTCATTAAAGATAGATTAAGATGTGCCCTTTTTGATACCGATATGAACCGATCTACTTTATGGTCCACCATCAAGATTCATCAATACTTTAATTAATGACCGTGCTATCATATCCCATCGATGTGATATAGCAGTTAGCAACGATTCAGTCGATACATCAAGCTTAGACCAATGCATGTCCATTTGGTATTGGCATTAGAAGATCCATAAAATGAGCCATGCAGGATAGACTAATCAAGACCTTAATTATTAGCCGCGCTTTATATGCCCCTTGATACTATTTACATATTAGGAGTATTTAACTCTTTCCATACAATTCTTAACTTTCGACCCCATCGTGAAGAATCGTGAAAAATAAAGAAACAAAGAAAAAATGTTGATAAACATGATCATCCTTTTATCAAGTAGTGTTTATCGGCATTCCATCCAAAAATGTAAATGAGCCGGGATTTGGAAAAATGTCCCTTATAGCATTTTAGACAACTATGTTTCGACGCCACCATCTGCCCAAGTACAGTCTGACCAGGATCAATGCTACTCCTCTACTGTTGCTACAGGCCATGAAGAAGCTAATGGAGAACAACATGGTTCTGGATCAGACTGCGTGTATACGCAGGCTGATCTGGAACCAGGTTGTTCTCGAATGCCACAAATGTCGTTTCTCCAAATCCTGGCTCAAATATACGATATTGGCTCTATGTAGCTATTTATATGAAAAGATTATGGAATGCTGCTTTAACATCTTCAAAGATATCATCAAATGAGCCACCAGGAAAAGTCTTAACTCATTCAAACAACAAAATGGATGGTGATATTAAAGTGCGTACACATGCAAATACGTTTAATTCTCTTAATGCTTCGATTATATAGCATGTCCTAATGCTGGAATGGGTATTTAGAGATCCATAAAATGTGCCGTCTGGGATATGCTATTCAATGCCTTACTTTATATGGCCTTGCTCAGGTTATAGCTTTATTATGCCTTTCTCAAACAAGAAATGGTTTCGACCCCTCCAGAAAAAGAGGTTAGGGGAAACATTCAGCCAAAAGAAGAACATGCCAATAGCCAGTATTTTCTCCTATTCTGTCAATATTTTCTAAGCAACATTGCACACAAAGAATATCTTTATCAACCTCATTTTTGTTAAGTCTTAAAACAATCATTTGCCTTTGAATTACAGTAAAAACAAACAAGAGAGCCATGATGGTCCTAAATCGCTAACTTGAACCAAGATGACATGAGCCACAGTTATTTGACTATAAGACTGAAAACAAACTAACGGTCATCAGCATTATGTCCGCGTTTCGTCTTCAAAGGTCAATATATCTGGTTGTGAAGAGTGAAAACAAAGTCAAAAACGAGAATTTTGTCAAGTTCAAGGGCAGATAACTCAGCAACTGCTTGTCTAATTGTGCTGAAGTTCAAACTCATCCATGATCTTATGGTGATTAACCATTATATCCAAGATCCAAGTTTTGTCTTGATTGGTCACCATTTGTGGTTGTTAGAGTAAAACAAAGTCGGAAACTCCAATTTTGTCAAATTCAAGGGCATATAACACACGACTTTATGATTTTTAGGTCGGGAAATCTCTTGAGAGATTTTCCTATCTATAGTCACACAACGCTTGTAACGCTTTTCTACGAAAACCTTGTATCTGCGGCTTGTTTAAAGCTGCAGATACGAGGTTTTCGATATAATCTGGCCGCCGCATAGTCGTTAGTCTGAGTCCGCGGAAAAGTAGACCTACCCTTGAACAATTCAAAATTGCTCAAACAACATAATCATCGTTAATAGACTTTCATTTCCTAATTGTTTTATCAAAACAATGCAGCAGTTAGCTCAAAAGCGCCAACACTATCAACTTCTCTTTTTGACGAAGACGAAAAGTATGATTCGAACTATTTTACCTACGCAATAATTCGTGTAATCAGACATTTGCGTAAAATACTCGTAGAATTACGGAAATTCTATTTATAACCTGATTAATTTATAACCTCGATTAACATGTTCAATGCGTCAAAATAAGTACACACTTCGCCGTGTAGCTCACTCGATACACAAACCTGTTAGTTTACACGCTACGCCATTGTAAAATTACATTAGGGCTATGCTAAAACAAAGCACAATGTCCAATTTATTCGACAAGTACTCGTAAAAAGGCACTTTGTCGTTTGGGGCGGCGAAAAGGCAATCGGTTGGTTTCAACTCTTATCGGTTTCTAAGGTAACGGTCACATTTTAAAGCAATATGATGTTTTGAAAAAGGTTCAAATCTTATTTAGGGTCTGCAAAATCTTAGAATGGTTATTAATTGGAAGTGTTACAGACGATTTGAATAAATCTGTAACAGATTGGCGGACTAAAGAATGCTAGGGTTGAAGTAACAATTGATTATATTAGATATTTGAAGCAAGAAATGATCGTATTAGGCAGCGGGTTTGTTATCAGTATTTGCTTCCTTTTTCTCTAAATACCGTGGACAGTGGTGTGTCTCCATAGGTTCTACGAGCAGGGTTATATTAGAAACAGTTTAGTTGTGTTTGCTACATTACCGTAAGTCTGCGTTGATATCGCACTCACAACTAGTTTCAACTAGTTTCTCTGATAAAGGAGCTCACGCATTTTCATATACCGTCGTTGTAAATGCAAAACCTCGTATCTCGTTTTCGGAAAAATTCAAAGGGGGGGGGGGATGTGTAATAACTTTTTCCAAATTGAAATGTTTTACTTGAAATTTGAACATATCGTTCACAAATGATTTGTGATCAATACTAATTAGGTCTAGTAAAATATCTCGAAACCTACAAGAATTGTCTGTAACTGGGCACACAAGTTTGTAATTTGAAAATCGCAAGAATCGACATACGAGGTTTTGCATTTACACCGACGATACGCTTTAGTTAAAAACCTGCCAGCTTTTCTGGGATTGTTTTTCATGACGATTGACAGTTTCTCTTTTGATTCTAAGTGTCTGAAAGTATTGTCGTCCATGTACTTAGACAGGATAATGTTCCGCTCGGTTGCATAAACACTGCAGTCTATAAGGATTCAACCTCTCCCTAATTATAAAGCGTACATAAACGAGCGTTTTGTGGCTCACCGAAATACCGACCAGTTTCAATCCTAAGCGGCAAAATTCCACAATGGAATTGTGCCAAAATGGACCTTTCATTTTTTGCCAAATTCAGTCGGAGGTATTTTTCATTGGAAAGTTCCGATTTATAAACTCTATAATGTTTGTAGCTTGCTAATGTTTGCAAAAGAGTTGGACCATATTTCCTTATAATAATTTTTTACTCTGTCCTCAACTACCGCCATATTCACTTTTGTCTTATTCTGATAGTGTATTGACAAATCAAGGTTATTCATTATACGTCATTCCAGTTGTTTTTGCCACTTGTATAGTCATATTCAAAAACGCGTCTTGTGAGTCTGTCTTCACTTAATGATAGTAGCCTGTTCCAATACCAGAGAATGATGATCCAATGTCTATAGAGGCTGGGTAGCCATCCCGTATCTCCTAAAAGAGCGCTAATAGATGCAAATCTGTGCACCCCTATAAAGTATCTCATAGCACGGTGCTGAACGTTGTCAATTGATTTGTAATGTTTTGTTCCCCAGCTAGAAGCACCGTAGTCCAAGATCGGAGCGACACAGTTGAAGCACAGTTTTTCATAGGTGTTAAGTCCGACGTGTTTTAAATGGTGTACCTTTGATATCACGCTTCCTAGAGCTCTGCCTGCAGCTTTGGATACTGATTCACAATGGGATGAGTATTTTTTGTCATGGAAAATCACCCAAAGAAAAAAATCTTACGTACACGTACCCCTCCCTAACCCTCCCGTCCGCTGCCCACAAAAAAGACACCATATAATGCAAAATGTTGTTTACCATTTCTCTCGCGTCTATTAGGATTTCTTTTCTAGATATATATCACATTTTTACTGACATACCGTGGGAATTAGAGTATAAGGGTTAATTTTAATGAGACCATCAGATAAGAACATTTAGTATATTTGACGAATTCAACGTTCATTTCTCAGATTTAAACTTGAAAAGAAAAGATAATTTATTGAATTTCGAACCCTCTTTTTCCCGACCTTCAGTACTATCAGTACTTTGATTATACCGATCAGGCTGAAAATCAAATTCATCTGACATCTTATGGACCTTAACTTTGTGGCAAAGTTTTGTCTTGGTTGGTTAATGAATAATAATTGTAGATGCTAGAGGGTAAACAAAGTAGAAACGGCAATTTGTCAAATTCAAGGGCAGATAACTCCGGACTTTCTAGTCAGATCAGACCAAAAAACTAATTTATCCAAGATCTTATGATCACGTTAACATTGTGTCCAAGTTTTGTCTTGATTGGTCAATAATTGTAGATGCTATAGTGTAAACAAACTCGAAAACAGTCAATAACGGCAATTTTGTCAAATTCAATGGCAGATAACTCAAGACTTTCTGGTCTGATCAACCCAAAAATCAAACTCATCCGAGACTTATGGTCACTAACATTGTGTCCATTTTTTTATTGATTGGTCAATATTTGTAAAAGCTAGAGAGTAACCAATGTCAAAAGTAGCTATTTTTTACATTCAAGGGCAGATACTTCCGGACTTTCTGGTCCGATCTGACCCACAATCGAACTCATCTGAGAGCTCATGGTCATACATATTTTGACCATGTTTGGTCAAGATTGGCTTTTATTTGTAGATGCTAGAGTGTAAACACCAAATTGGTGACAGACGGACGGACAAGTGCGGACGCACGGACAGACGAACGACGGACAAAAAGCGATCACAATAGCTCACCTTCGTACTCAAGTGAGCTAAAAAGCGTCAATTCATCCATTTCCCAAACAATACAACCTTAGGCTGTTTCAAAGATTATATAGAAAAAATAGACGCTACTTAAAGACGAGAACACGCAACATGCAAAATTACTCTGGGCAAATAAGAATATTCTGACTACCAATTTCTCTCAAAGTTTCCCTAAACAATCTCTACAAGAAACACTATAAATGAGAGTTATAACAGATGGTATACCGTGAAAAAGTAAGGCGAAAGGAGAAATTATCAGCATTTTCTTCTTATATCTCAATGATTTCCAAAGCCTTTTCTATTGAGCCGTCAAATCTAGGTCTTGTTTGGTTCAGTCAAAAATGATGCAGATAAAAAATATGATACAGCTAAAAGTAGGATATAATCACATTGCAAACTGGAAAAGATTTACAGAAAAAAATCACACGATTGAAGTCAGTATTTTTTTTCTTTCTTTTAAAGTTTTATAAAACAATCTCTAAGGAAAAAGCTAAAAATCAGAGATTATTTCGGAAAAGGTGCAATCCATTTTTCCATGACGAGTCACATTAGAAAATATACTGCGAGTTTTAGCTCACCTGAGCACGAAGTGCTCAAGGTGAGCTATTGTTGTCACTTTTTGTCCGTCGGCGCCCGTCTGTCTGTCCGTCTGTTCACATTTTGTTGCTACCACTCTAGCACCCACAAATATTGACCAATCTTGACCAAACTTGGTCAAAACATGTATGACTAAAAGTTCTCGGATAAATTCGATTTTGAGTCAGATCGGATCAGGAAGTCCTGAGTTATGTGCCCTTGAACGTCAAAAATGGCTAGTTTTGACTTTGTTACCACTCTAGTATCTACAAATATCGACCAATCTTAAATAAACTTAGTCAAAACATGTATGACAATGAGTTCTTGGATGACTTTGATTTTGGGTCAGATCTGATCAGGAAGTCCTGAGTTATGAGCCCTTGAATATCAAAAATCGCTAGTTTTGACTTTGTTACCACTCTAGCATCTACAAAAATTAACCAATCTTGACCAAACTTGGTCATAACATGTATGACAATAAGCTCTTGGATGAGTATGAGTTTGGGTCAGATCGGATCAGGAAGTCCGGAGTTATGCGCCCTTGAATATCAAAAATAGCTAGTTTCGACTTTGTTACCACTCTAGCATCTACAAATATTGACCAATCAAGGCAAAACGTAGCTAGAATGTTGGTAACCATACAATAATGAATGAGTTCGATTTTCAGTGTCATCGAAGTAGGAAGTCTGGAGTTATGTGCCCTTAAATTTGACACATTTGCCGTTTTCGACTTTGTTTACACTTTAGCATCTACATTTATTGACCAAAAAAGGCAAAACTAAGCAACAATGTTGGTAACCATAATATGCTGAATGAGCTAAATTTTAAGCTTGGTCGGACCAGAAAACCCAGAGTTATTGGTCATTGAATTTCACAAAATTGCCGTTATCGACTTTATTTTCACTCTAAAAAAAACACAAATATTGACCAATCAAGACACACCTTGGTCACAATGTTGGCGACCATGAGATATTATATAATTTTTTTTTCATATTGATCGGCCTAGAAAAACTAGAGTTGTGTGCCCTTGATGGTGACAAAATTGCCAATTGCGTTTTTAATTTCACTCAAACAGCAATAAATATTGACCAATCAAAAAACAACTTGGACATAAGGTTGGTGAGAATATCTTTATCAGAACAGAGTTATGTGCCCTGGATTATGACAAAATTGATGTTTTTTATCGATTTGGTTTTCACTTTAACAGCCACAAATATTGATCATTAAAGATTAAGAATGCTGTTTTCCGCTGGATCATAATCTCGCATCTTAAGTTTCGTGTTCTTGTCTTAGAGATACCTAGGTCATGTAAAAGGTGGTTCTGCATGGAGAAAGTTTCAAACTTTTATCAGGTGAGCGATCCAGGGCCATCTTGGCCCTCTTGTTTTCTGGTTTCCAATTAAATGGGAGACTGCGTAACAGTATGTCTTGAGACCTCCATTGTGTCATTTTTGATCTAGTAGAAACTTTAATGAGATACATGGGTCCTGATCAGACTCCTTCTAGGAACAAGCTGATCTTGATACATAGTGGTCCGAAATGTCATATAAGTGCAATCTCTTTTTAACCCTTTCCCAAACAACATAATTTTAGGTTGATCAACTTCAAAAACTGTCACAAAAGACAAAATGGATGTTATCAAAGATAGGACTTGTGTAAAATATGACACAGGAAATATTGAGACAAAAGGAGAAACTGCTGGTTTTCAGCAGTTTCTTCTTTATTTTCAATGTTTTCCATATGCTTTTCTATTAGCGTCGTCAAAACCAGGTATTGTTTGGGAAAGGGTTAATGATAATTCTAAACTAAAAGGAAAATATACAGCTCTAGCGAGAATATTAGTGCATATATAAAATCTAACACAACCAAAAGCATTAAATAATTACACTGCACATTGCAAAACATCGATAGAAAAGAAGAAAATGCTGACTTCGGGTTTTCCAAAAATATCTAAAAGGTACGTATTTGCAGTTGTTGTTTGCAAGAGAGTTAATCTCATTTTTGCGTGACGGGTCACTTTTGAAAATATACTGAAAGTTTTTTTTTCTGGTTTTCAATTTAATGGGAGACTGCGTTGCAGTTTGTCTTGAGGGTTCCATTGTGTCATTTTTCATCTAAACCATATCTCATAAAATACAAAGCTAGCTACGAATAAAATATTGGATTACCATGGAAACTGGAAAGAAAAATTAGCAAGACGAAAAACTTGCTAATGTACCGTCTGCATTTAATGTATGTCTTCTGAAGATTAGAAATTCTATCCGAAATATTTATCCGAAACCTACTCAACAGCTATATCGATTACGCTGCAAATGTGATTGAAGCGTATCTCAGAATTTTGGCATCAATTCAGACTTACTCATAAAACGTTTAACCCTTTCCCAAACAAGACCTGGTTTTGACGTCCCTAATAGAAAAAGCTTGAGAAAACATTGAAACAAAAGAAGAAACTGCTGATAACCAGCAGTTTCTCCTTTTGTCTCAATATTTTCTGTGCCATATTTTTCAAAAATCCTATCTTTAAAAACATCCATTTTGTCATTTGTGGCAGTTTTTGGAGTGGATCACCCTAAAATTTTGCTGTTTTGGAAAGGGTTAATCCTTTCCCAAAAGGAGGGGTGGTCTAACTTTAAAGCTATTTCAGATGACAAAATTGATTATAATAAAAATGAAATCTGTGAATATCACATTATAGGAAACATTGAGGCAAAATGAGAAAGTGCTGATTTCCAGCATTTTTTCTCGAAGCATACACTATTAGGGACGTCAAAACTAGAAATTGTTTGGGAAAGGGTTAACTTTTTTCCCGAACGACAGAAAAAACGGACTGTTTCAAAAATGAACATTGCAGTAGTCGGTAAAATGAATATTGATAGAAATAGGATTTGTGTAGAAGATGCACAGAAAATATCGAGGCAAAGGAAGAAGTTCCTGGTCATCAGTATTTTGTACTTTTACCTGAATATTTTCCCAAGCCTGTTCTATAAGGGGCGTGAACACCCAGGTCTTGTTTGGGAAAGGGTTGATCGTATTTAACCCTTATCGTGTTGGATCAATACAAACGGACAGCGTTCAATAAGATCAGACTGCACGTATGTGTACGCATTACTTCATTTCATATGATGTTTTCTACCCAGAAAGATAAGACAGATACAAATTACATTCACTTGAAATTATCATCTGCAACCAGTATCGTCCAAATCGCCGCAACTACAGCTTAATATTCAAACTGAAGTGACAGAAGTTACGACATTTTCGAACGAAACACTGTCAAGAATCTATTCTTTTTGTACATTGTAATTGGAAAGGGGGAATAGATTACCAGACAGATGAAGTGGCGGTTGAGTAATTCAAGTGATGCCATTAAATTGTTTGAAAGAAAATGTTTGGAAAACCGTTGAAAAGTAGATTTCCACTATACAACATTGTTCATTTCCTCGACATTCTTTTTACTGATTTCCATCTGATTCTCAATTAGTGCGTTTACTCTTACTATGTGCGTTGCTTTCAAATTGATTGATTAAGATAGAAAACCAGTAATGTGGCCATTTTTAGATTCGTATTTTTTAGCAAAGGATTTTTTCGAGCGTCGTCGTTATCCGGACCTATTCCATCTTCGCTAGCCAAGGTTGAACCCACCTACGTTTGTATTCACCCTTGGCGGATTTAGTCGCCTAGCGGTTGTTCTGCTGGTTGTTTACGTCCATTATTGATGACGTCATTAACGCGCGTTGTCTTTGGCGTCATACGTCATGCGGATTATGTAAAAGTTAGCTGCTTTTTTGGTCGAATTGTCGAAAGTATAATAATTCGTCAATTATAGTTAGGGAATTCCTGTCTATTGCAGTGAAATCCTTAGGAAAAACGTCCATCTTAGAGTTTTTGAGTTGCAAATGCAATGCTTTTTTCCCGCCCATTGTCATGATTTGGTTACTCATAACAAATGTATCAGTCGACAATCTGATTGGTTCCAGCGAGACTTCGCTGGAACCAATGAAAACACTTTCCAGGAGACCAAGAAAATCGGACTAAAAACGCCAAGGGTGAATACAGAAACGACGTTACGTCTTAGATGTCACCATTGGCTTGCGAAGATGGACCTATTCTGGCGCTGTCGTAAACATTCGGCGCTGGGAAGTTCCACCGCCGATTGTTTTTGACGTCGCTCGAATAATTCCGACGTCGCGTGAGTCTGATTAGGGGTGGACTTCCTTTATTTGGTTTAACGCCTCTTTCGACTGCTATGGTCATACCACGGCGACTGGAACATCTTACCATGAATTCCCGGTATTTAGGCCTATCTCACCTTTACTACAATGATATCCAGTTCGAGCCTTCAGCTGCACTCTGACATAAATGGTTTACAGGCTTTGGAGAGAGACAAATGACATATGTCAGAAGCGAAACCGACATTACCGACTATGCTATCCGGGCTCGTCTAGTTGCTTTCACAGGTTTAGTAAAACACGAGTTCTCTTCCAACAGTAAACTGTCACTGAGGCTCTAAAACACCCCATCTAGTCTCCAGGGTAAGAGAATCAACTTACAAATGGACCAGTATCTTTACCAAATGGGCCGATATCTTGAGAAGGGGACCATTGAACCACTTGTGCATACGATGTCAGAGCCCCCTAGCATGTAAGAGGGGGTATTGTCTCTTCTTTAAGAATAGTATCTCTTTTTTGTTCTTCAAACCATATGACGTTGGTACTCATTGGAATCGTCCCGTCGGGACGATTCAAATGAGTACCGCGCAACATAGGGTTTGGATTTGAAATAAAAAATATAATGTCTTCGCCCCGTCTAATCTGTTGCTCTGCCATTTAGTTGCAACCTGAACAGGTTTTTATGCTATCATCTCTCAGTTGCTAAAGGAGTGATGTCATGATGAAGCTATTTGAGAACAACATGGATCTTGATCAGACTGTGCGTATGTATAGGCATATGCCATAGGAGACTAAAAGGACCTTTTTTCAGATCCCAGATCATATGAAAACACAGGATAGTGTTCGTAAGTCAAACGTAACTCTTTTATAATGAAAGTTTATATCCTCTGATACCAAAAAGATATCAAAGTTATCAAGCTTATCTAAAGGCTAAATAAAGCTTTTGAAGAGCTTATGAAGCCATTATCTGACGCCATTAACCTAAAAATAGGGAACGACTTTATCCAGTTTCCTGTGACGTAATTTCGGACACACAACAGTATTTCTGAAGGTGTTATTATGAAATATCGTAATTAAGACTTAATTCAAGCCGTAGTTACGATATTTGAAACAACAGCAATGGTTTATCAAAACATAACGGCTAACCATGTCTATTTTAGCACAAACTTTATTGCCGTTAAAAATTGGCAGCATTCGATAAAATAGATTAAACTGATGATATTACAAAGTCTATCTTCCTCATTGGAAGGTGAAAATAAGACCGAGGGAATAAGAGAAATGGTCCCCAGACATTGTTCTTTTATCTCATACCTTCAAAAGCTGTTCTATAGTCATTTGAATATGGAATTTCTCACAAACGGTAGAACACTGATCGTCTTTAAGCCTCAAACAATGAACAAATTTTACACACACTTGATAATGCCTTAAAGGTCAACTAGAACCAAATCAGCGTTATGCTGTAATTTCTCATCTGTCTCTTGATAAAGGCTTACGGAATCATGCATGATTAGTCATTTCATTAAAGAGGGCGTTTACACCTTGAACACGTCAATCAAAATATAGGATCTTCTGAGAACGCTAAAGTATCGCATTGCTTACTTCCCTTGATTTGTTACCTCCCATTATTTTAATAACGAATTAGTCGATAGGATATATATCAGAAAATATGTTATCCATCGATGATCGAGTTTCAAATTTAATCCAGTCAACCCCGAAATAGATTCACGCGACGTCGGAATATTTCATGCAACGTCGTAAACATTCATAACGTATTCAATCCATATCCGAAACCTTACGAGCTAGAATAACAACAATTACCAGAATATTTACGACGATAAAATCGTTAACTAACCAGGTGCTCACTAATCGGTCGCCTCAGTTCTTTTCAGAATTTCGAATACGCGACATCCCATGTTAAAAGAGGACGCAGTTGGTTGCTGACCAACCGATCACTCCAGTTGTAATCCGCGTATCGAACATATGACACCCGCCTTTTAGTTGATCAAATGACCATTCGGTAATGGAAGAATTGTCCTTTAGTCTACTATTGTTTTCGGAACAATCTACAACTACGGCATATTGGAAAGTGTAAGGAAAGAATAATTTAATCATTTCCGCATTACCAATGTTACGAATTTAACGAAAGAACCGTTGTACGGTATGCCAATTAACATTTCGAGAATATTTCTGGAAACCGTCAATAATTGATAATAAGCGTGGGATGTAGAACAACCAGGCTTTCATTAACCCAATTATATAGAAACAATCTACATACTCGTACAGTGAGTGAATGACCGTGATAAGTTGTATAAGAGAATTTGGAGCAAATTATACAAGGTGATCAAACAGGATTTCATGACAAGGATGGACAAACTGAAACACCCGATATTCAAAGGACACCAAAGACAACGATAGTATTCGTGATTGTTGTTGTTGTAGTGGGGGGGCTTAAGTCCAAAAAGTGGCAGAATACTTCACTTTGTGATACAAGCACCAAATTTGGCACAAATGTTCCTCAGCGTGTACTTTTTTCAAAACAAATGGTATCCATGATGAAAAACCAATATGGCGGCCATTTATCCAAGATGGCCGCCATCTCTAGAGATAAAAAAATCAGAAAAAATATTTCATTTTGAGATGCAAGCACCAAATTTGGCACAAACGTTTCCCAGAATATACTCTTTTAAAAACATATGGTATCCACCATGACAAACCAACATGGCTGCCAAATTCTGAGATGGCCGCCATCCCTATATTTAAAGAAAATCAAGAAAACCCTTTTTTTGAAGATACAAGCACCAAATTAAGCTCACATGTTCATAAAAGTATAGTTTTTTTCAAAACATATGGTATCCATCTTAAAAATCCAACATGGCTGCCGTTTTTCAGAATGGCCGCCATCTTCATAGAAGAAAAAATCTGAAAAAAATCGTTATCTTTGAGATACAATCACCAAATTTGATTCAGATGTTTCTTAAAGTTAACTATTTTCAAAAAGCAAGATATCCATAGTGAAATCACCCTTATGGCCATTTCCCAAGATGGCCGTCATTTCTGTAACTCAACAGATTGGAAAATGCTTCTTTTTGCAATATAAGCACTAAATGTGGCACACATGTTCCTAAGAGTGTACCATTTTCAAAAATAATGGTATCCACTTTAACAACACAACAACATGGCTGTCATTTTCAAAGGTGGCTGCCTTCTATATATAGATCTCTATATGGGTAAAAAATATTTTCGATGTAAAAAACAGATTTTTTACACAAACGTTTCTTTGTGGAGTAGATGTTTGTAAAATATGTTATCATACTTGAGGTATCGGAATGTGCTTCCATTTTTTTAATTTTTTTTTCAAAGTGGCTTTAGTATGTATATAAATGTAGATAATCTAGTTTTCAATTCGCCTTACTGCAACATTCATTTCGACATTCATTACAACATATTTCTTCAAAAAATCATGTATAACCTGACTTTGATAACATTTGCAAAGCAGTTGTAACGTTTAGTTTGGGTTATGTCAGTTATGTTTTTGCTGTTGGTTCTGTTTGTATTTTTAGAGGATTGTAACTAAATGTGTTATCATTTTGTTTTTTGCAATGCGCATCAAAGTTTCTGCATGCTAATAGCGGGGTCCTATTCATGGAATACTATCCTTGTAGGTGAAGACAAAAGAGCTGACATTTCAATAGGCCTATATGGTGGCCATTTCGATTATCATCTATACAAGTATTAAACTATAATTCAATATAACTTAAAGTTTATAGTGTTCAATCCTACATAAACTGTAATTGAAACATCAAGAAGTAATCTCTTAACAAGCTTTGTCATCGTAAAAAATTGCTTCCAACCAAAATGGTTGTCTTAGTATAAAATTAAAGACATGGGTTCTTCATGGCCAATGACAAGTCATAAACTACGAACTATGAAATACACAATATAGATTGTTTCTGCAATATAAAGGAAGTAACTTATTTGTCCTACGTATATCGTTATTCTGTACAAAATATATAATGGGCTGAGAGGCCTTAAATACAATTCTGAAAGAATAAACATCAAATTATGATAAAATATTAAAGGTTTCCATATTTTTAAAATATAAAATAAACAACAAACCCTATTGTCAGTTAAATAGGGAATTAATAATGCATAACATTTTATGTAAAAACAGTTTTGGACCTTTTTAGATATATTTGACAAATCTTTCACTTAATAAAAATGTGCATGCACAAAATATTCCTTACTGTATACTTTGATATATAGTCACATATAATTCGCAGAACATACATTCTTCAAAATGCATGGCATCGTCATGAAAAGTCAAAACACCTTAGTGATTTCAAATAAGTCCACCTTTACTAAAGTCAAAATATTGGTCTTTGATTTTGTCATGCAAGCCCCCATTTCGCACAAATGTTTCTTAGATTATATTTTCTTAAAAATACCGTACAGTAAAGTATCTGCCATGAAAAACTAACAAAGCTACTGCAAAATTTGTGAGATAACTGTATACAATTTTTAAAGGTTCAAATATTTGAAAGATCTACAAAATGATCACAATGACACTAAGTTGCAGCTTAATATATTAAAAGTTGTTGATACATAATTGTGGCTTTATTTGTATCAAATCCACGGTGGGGATTGTGCATGCTGGGATGGATAACGAATACGGACAAAATAATCTCGAATCTTGTCAAATATTTTGCAGTAACTCCTTTATTAGTCCCCTACCGGCGAAGCCGAAGGGGACTTTAGGTTTGCACTCTGTCCGTCAGTCAGTCTGTCTGTCTGTCTGTCTGTCTGTCTGTCTGTCTGTCCGTCCGTCAGTCCGGTGAATTAGTTTTCCGGACTTTTTTTCTAAACGGGGGTAGCTATTGAGCTGATTTTTGGTATGTAGACCCGCATTGATGAGTTACAGAACAAGTTTGAGTTTCGTTCCGGTCCAGTGATTTTTGAGGAAGATATGGATGCTGGACTTAGAAAATTACTGGGAAATTACAGTTTTCCGGACTTTTTTTCTTAATGCTGGCAGCTATTGAGCTGATTTTTGGTATGTGGACCCGCATTGATGAGTTACAGAACAAGTTTGAGTTTCGTTCCGGTCCAGTGATTTTTGAAGAAGATATGGATGCTGGACTTAGAAAATTACTGGGAAATTACACTTTTCCGGACTTTTTTTCTTAATGCTGGCAGCTATTGAGCTGATTTTTGGTATGCAGACCCGCATTGATGAGTTACAGAACAAGTTTGAGTTTCGTTTCGGTCCAGTGATTTTTGAGGAAGATATGGATGCTGGACTTAGAAAATTTCTGGGAAATTACAGTTTTCCGGACTTTTTTTCTTAATGCTGGCAGCTATTGAGCTGATTTTTGGTATGTAGACCCGCATTGATGAGTTACAGAACAAGTTTGAGTTTCGTTCCGGTCCAGTGATTTTTGAGGAAAATATGGATGCTGGACTTAGAAAATTACTGGGAAATTACAGTTTTCCGGACTTTTTTTCTTAATGCTGGCAGCTATTGAGCTGATTTTTGGTATGTAGACCCACATTGATGAGTTACAGAACAAGTTTGAGTTTCGTTCCGGTCCAGTGATTTTTGAGGAAGATATGGATGCTGGACTTAGAAAATTACTGGGAAATTACAGTTTTCCGGACTTTTTTTCTTAATGCTGGCAGCTATTGAGCTGATTTTTGGTATGTAGACCCGCATTGATAAGTTACAGAACAAGGTTGAGTTTCGTTCTGGTCCAGTGATTTTTGAGGAAGATACGGATGCTGGACTTTGAAATTTTTTGGACTTCTTTTTCTTAACACATATATAAAGCCGGTAGGGGACTTGGTATTGTTTTGCAATACTTCAGAATGCTTGTTTTTTGTCGATTTTCAAACGGCCTGTTGCATGTACCCCGCCTTGAAAATCCCTTTCCTCGGATACATGGATTATTTGTGGTATCCTTTTATTTTTTCCAAAAAATGATCCCAATTGACCAGAAAACGAAATGATAACGACTACGGCAAAATAAGCCACGCTTCAGGTATGAAATTGTGCAATAATTTTATTATTTCTGTGTCAATTTTCAAGCGGTTTGTTGCATGTACCCCGCCTTACTGAGCGCTTTCCTCAGGTGTATTACTTATTAGAAAGCTCCCCATATTTTCCCCAAAAATTGATCCCAACTGACCTGAAAAACGACCAGATTTTTTGTCGTTTTTCTGGTCGGTTGGGATCAATTTTCGCAGAAAGTACAAAAAGGTTTCGTGTAAAGCATACATCAGAGTAAAGAGCTCAGTAAGGCGGGGTACATGCAACAAACCGTTTTTTAAGGTGACTATGGAGAGGGGTGGTACTTTTTAACCGCCCAATGAATCTTTTTTATTTTAACATATGTTGTAAATTAATATTTCCCGAACAAAATATAAAAAAAATCAGGGTACATCATCGAGCTCGTTTTTGTGTCAGAGTTATCTGCCCTTGACTAGTAATGGCCATTTTTCGAAAAATTACCCATGTGTTTTAAAGTCTTGTAGCAAGTTTTTCTGAATGGATTATTCATAGTGTTATATATATTTAGAGACCTAACATATGTACACAATTGATGATATGATTGAAAGAATCATTTTTAAATATTCTCTATGAAAAAATGAAAGGGAAAAATGAAAAATAGCGTTTTTTTACGTTTTTCTGTCAAAATTTTGCAACTTTTTTCTTAATTACAGAAAAATTACCCAATGAATTTTTTTTGTTTTCGGATATTTTGAAGATGATACCAACAGCTATTTTTACACAAAAAATCAGCATACATCATCGAGCAAATAAGAGAGCTATTTAATGTCAAATTTTGGGTAAAAATCATTAAAATCACTGTTTTGCTACATGTGCTTTATTTTTAACTGTAATTATAAAAAATCTTGTAATACGGGTGCAATCGTTAAAATTTAGCCCAAGTTGTCTAAATGACACTATCAGATTTTCGCATTGCCGTTTTACAGCAACTGGAACTGTGAAATCTTACCCCACCCACCCACTGCCATTGTGTATCAGATTTCTAAGTTAACAGAAAGTTCTAGACCGAAATACTTTTAGAAACAATGTTAAGTGTTTGAATAACTTCTAATCTCAAAAATCAGGTACTTTCGTGGTGTAAATTTCACTAAGTTTCTTTTTTTTAATTATGTGAGGTACTTCTAAAAAATAAATTTGTATTTTTTCCAGCAATTGCTTTTATTTTTAACACTGAATCATTATATTTTTGTAAAAACGATTTATTTGTCAATTTCAATGCAAAAATAAAGTCTGAACATTAAAGCGTCTTCACGAACAAAAGTAATCTTGTTAAATTCAGAAAGTCAAAATCGAACATTTGGCATAAGACTCCGCAAAATAAACATCCTTGGTTGGCTTCCGGTTTCAAAATTATTCGTCCCCAACAAAACTCGACCCATTTATCACAATTTCGCGATTATTGTTGCTACAGCGGTCAGCCTACAAATACAACAGATCGATATTTGCCGACGACAGACAATTCGACATAGAAAAGACTAAGCAGACCACGTGAAGTTCATGTTCTCGCTTTAAATCGTCAAGGAAATGTAGACTACAAACAATCAAATGAGAGTCGACGAGCACACATTTGGATTGGGATCAATTCCTACACACGAGAATGATGGAAACATGAAATATTTTGAACTGCGTTGTCCTCTATGAGCTCCAGAGTGTCTTCAATTAGCTGTAATTTAAAAAAAAAATGGTGAATTTTAGGATGGGACTTTCGTCAGAACTTGCTATCATTATTAAAGCGATGGATTCATTGGAAGGCCTCATTGGGCCAATGGCTCTGTGATTTTATCCACAGAAGATCAAATGTACATTTTAGTCCAACAGAAAGAAACTGAATCTGGCGTCTGACAGTCTCGTGGTGTGCAGTGTTCAAGGGCGGATCCAGGATTTTTTTTATCTAGGGTGGGGGGGGGGGGGGTTCCAATCCCAATATTTTTTCGAGGGGGATCCAAGTCCAAATTATGGCTTAAAATGTAGTAATTATGTAACGTTACACTAAATTTATATAGTCAAATTCAATTTTCTGCCAATGCCAGGGGGTCCGGATCCCCTCTAGATCTGCCCATGGTGTTTGTGTACAATTGAATGCTGAAAACAACTTGGCAAACAGCTTGCAGTATTTCATTCTTCGACAGCTAATCAATAGACAGGATTGAGGAAGATGTTAATGATATTTGAGGCAACTTGTTTTATAATGTGACCATGTGTGAAAATTTATTAGTTCTAAACAGAATGATATCTGCAAATGCATCTGCAAAAAGGAACGCGAATAGGGCTCGAATTTATCAAGTAAACCTTGGCATAATTTTGGAAAAACAACAGTAATTCTTGGTTGTAATTGTATTCAAAAACTTGCAACTACAGCTTGATTGAAGTTGCAGTTACAAGATTTTATAAAAACACTGACTATATATCAATATACATGTACTGTACACCAAGTTTATTTTTATTTTTATTCTGCCAATGCATTTGTTTGTAATGCAAAACTTGATTTTTGGCTTTTTTAATCTATTTGCATTTTTGACTTATTAGTTTTAGTCCCTTTAAGACATGTGACCTGTCATGCTAAAAGGGACCTTCTGATATGTCCCTTACTGAAAACAAAATTTTGAGAAATTATGTACAAGACTCAGCAGAGGTCAACCAGATGCTTTCTTTTGAAAATTTGACATGTAAGATAGGATTTAAATATTCTAGGTTCAGAAAATTACATTAGAATGAAAAGTACCGACAAGAACCAGTCTGTGCAGACTGACTGACCGATACAGTTCACTCTTCCAAGGTCCCTTTTAGCGTGACAGGTCACATATAAGCAGGAAGTTTGTACATTATAATGGCTAATAAAAAAAATTAAAAGAATGATCTGATAGCAATATACTTTTTCTTCTTTTCCTTTAATGTTTTGCTAATCCCCTAAATAGGGCTGCCAGGGTGTTTTTTTTAGAACTAGATGGAGATGTTATCCTTGAATGTTCATCTTCTTTAGCCCTTCCCCAAACAAGATCTGGTTTTGAAGAATGTTTGAGAAAAAAGAAGAAAAAGATGATCATCATCATTTCCTTCTATTCCCTCAATATTTTCTTACAATGATGTACTCAAATCCTATGTTATCAGCATTATCACCACAACATCCTCTCTGAGCTCCCAGCTGCTCTCCAAAATAGATTATCCAGTCAATGTTGGAAGACAATGTCGGAGAGGATATTTGCTGCAACTGGGGATCGAACAAGGGACTTAATGATTGAGATTCGGAGTCGATACCATATGAACTTTTGTAAATGGCAGAATTTTTTACTGTTCTGGTCTTCTGGACTTAATCCTTAGCCAAACAAGACCTGCTTTTGATGTTCCTATGAGGATAGGCTTTGGAAAACATTGAGACAAAAGAAGAAAATGCTGATAACCAGCATTTTCTCCTTTTGTCTTAATGTTTTCTGTACTACAATGGACACATTTCATGTTCATCTACAGCCATTTTGTTGTTTTCAGCGGCATTTGAATTGATATAGTCAAAATTTTGACCGTTTGGGAAAGGGTCAAGATGCTGCACAGGCGATTAAATCTATAATGATTTTTAAAACCCATTCCCAAACGGCAAAATTTTTGGCAGTTCCAAATTCAATTGACGCTGCAGATGACAAAACTAGACAGGAATATTCTATAATATTAATTTCCTTAGAAATATTATAGGGCAATTTAGGAGAAAATGATGACCATCAGCAATTTCTTCTTTTGTCTCAATATTTTCCCAATCCCTTTCCATTACAGATGTAAAAGCTCAGATAATATTAACCTATTACCCAGACGGCAAAATAATAGACTTCCAAATTCATAGGTGTTGCAGACAACAATATCAGATTATTCACTATTCAGATACATGGAATTTAACATGTTAGAAAACATTGTGGAAGAAGAAATTTCTTGTCACTAGCAATTTCTTCATTTTCCAAAATTTTTTCTTGAGCCTTAATCTTGTGGGTGTCAAACGGCGTCACTGTGTGGTAATGGGTTAAGGCAAAAGGAGAAAATGCTGACTGCAACAATTGGAATACTCTCCATGCAGCTCTTTTTGATAGATTTCATCTGTCATTGGGGCATTGATTTGGTCATTTTAACAACATTTTTACCTTATTAACACTTTGCCAAACAGCAAAATTCTAACATGCTCAAATTTCAAAGCCTCAGGTATTGCAGTTGACATGATAGGTGATATCAAAAGTAGAAAATGTGTATACTACAACACAGAAAAGATTGGGCCAAAAGGAGAAAATTCTGGTCATCAGCATTTTGTTCTTTTGTCTCAATCTTTTCCAATGCTTTTTCTGTACGGGAAATCAAATCAAGGTCTTTTTGGGAAAGAGTTAATGAGTATCATTGCCGTTATTCAGCATCCAATGGAACTACTGGAACCGTGATCATGCAATTGGTCACACATCCAGTTTCCAATCATCCAATTAATCCCTTACCAAACAACAAAATTGCTTGTCCAAATTCAAAGATATTCTAGACAACAATTTCAAGTAAAATAAATCTCACATGTTTTTGGCTTTTAGGAAGAAAACATAATGGGAAATGAAGAAATTGCTTGTCACAAGCAATTTCATCATTATCCACAATGTTTTCCAAAGCCATTACCTTGTAGGGAGTCAAAAAGAGACATTGCATGTGAATAGATTAAGGGGGTGAAACCAGATCAATACAGTGCCTCACGAATGAATGTAGCATTTATAAACAGACCATGCATGGATCCAGACAAATTTCCTAGAGGGGGTCGTCTTTTCAAGGACTGACTGCATTGGTGCATGAAAAATTCCTGAAATTCACTTTGATTAGCCTTTTTTACAAGTTTGAGGGGACCAGGCCCCATCCCATGATCTGCACATGCAGGTATCAATCAAAATCATAATATACAGACAACTTTGTTTTTCATACAAACAAACTAGAGGCACTGAATACACTCTTTGAACCAACGTTCAAAGAATGTACCAACTAACACAAGTCATAAATCAGTTTAACAACTTTATTCAGGAAATCATCATCAGTCAATGGTAACAAAATATAAAAATACCCCCCAAAAACAATAAAAATTATATAAATAATACTGATTACAAAAGTGACAAATGAAAAAGACTATTGTGGACTTGATTTCAACTTGGCCAATCAAATTGCAATGAATAAATGCAAGTTGCTCCTTTGCTAGGCAATTCAATGCAAATGAATATCAAGCAAACATAATGCAAAAATAATGCATTATGGATCACAGCTCTAACCCTTTCCCAAACAGCAAAATTTTAGGGTGATCCAATCCAAAAGCTGCCAAAGACGACAAAATAGATGTTGACAGAGAGAGGATTTGTTCTAAAAATATCTCAGAAAATATTGGGACAAAAGGAGAAAGTGCTGATTATCAGCACTTTCTTCTTTTATGTCAATGTTTTCCTTTGCCAATTCTAACAGGACATCAAAACCAGATCTTGTTTGGGAAAGGGTTAAATGTAACAGTCCACATACTCAACATGCATTGTGTCGAAGCCATAGGGCCTGTCAAAATTAATTGACATATCCAGAGTTTGACTCATCCGATTTTGTTCAGTTTTGATCTAAATCAGATTTTTGTTGCTCATCTAGTGTGTTCTTAATTAAAATATAGTAGGCAAAGGAAAGAAATTGCTCAAAATGAACTCTTCCAATGTTGATATTTATATATAATTAGTGCTGACTGGCAGATGTCTCAATGATAGATGACAAGCAAGCTTGCAATGACAGTCAGTTTGAAATATTTTAGTGTGAATTATTAGGCTGAGAATACAAGTTGAAATTTGAAAGTAGTTGCAAACATCAAAATTATTGTAGATTTCTTAAATATCAGCAGAGCAATAGATACAAAAGAGTAAATAGCTTTTCAAAATGAACAATTTCACCAAATGTTCATCAAACCCTGTGTTGTGGGTACTCTTTAGAATCGTCTCGTCGAGTAACCACAACATAGGGTTTGGATTTGAAATAGAAAATTTAGAATGTCTTCACACGCTCTCATCTGTTGCTCTGGGTAAAGGACAATTTAGGAATTTCAACTCCAAACCCTATGTTGTGTGTACTCATTTAAATATTTTTGAGGAGATGGTCTTAATGACTACCAACAAGATAGAGTTTGCTGAACTATAAATGATAAACCATATCTTAAAAGAAGTAAGCCTATATCACCTCTGCTCCGGAGGCCTCTATTCTGCATCTCTGTAAAACTATTTATAACTGCAAAGGATAGAAAAAATGAAAGAAAAGGAGAAGTTCATGAAAATCAGTAACTTCTTTTCTTTCAATGTTTCTTTATAGACTCTTTCAATGTTTCTTTATAGACTTTTTCAATCTTGGCAGAGCTGAAAAGGGGTATTGAATTCTCAAAATACAAAATATTAAATTTCCATAAAACCCTGTGTTGTTGGTAGATGATCTGATTAATGGGGAATGAGTTTATCTAGCAAGCAGTGACTTAATTTCGGACAAACAATAGAAAATCGTGGATGTTGTTATAAAAGCTTGTAACTACGGCTTGTCGATTCAAGCCATAGGTACGAGATTTCATAACAATGCTGACGGTTTACCAAAACATTACATTAAACCAAGTCTATTTTTAGCACAAAATTCATTGCCATTGGAATAGTCTATCAAAATTATTTAAATTACTACCCACAACATAGGGTTGGGGATTTCAAGCCGTATGTACGAGATTTCATAACAATGTCGACGGTTTACCAAATCATAACGGTAAACCAAGTCTATTTTTAGCACAAAATTCATTGCTATTGGAAAAGTCTCTAAATTATTTAAATTACTACCCACAACATAGGGTTGGGGATTGCAATAAATATCATAATCCCTCTAAATAATCTCCTTTGCTCAAAAACAGGTCTTGTTTCACTTTGTAATGATCACACTAAAAGTTCATTAAACATTTACAAAAAAAAACACAAAGTCACTTTCGTTTCCTATCGAAAAATCCGTAATCAGCTGTATTCTTCGTGATCTATGGTTTACGTGTCCATGACTTCTAAATATTTTCTCGTCTAAAAGTCCCGTGATGACAGTATTTGCGTAGTAGAAGCTGGTGGCAGTGGAAGTAACAGTTAACTCGCAAACCTCGCAACTTTTCTCGTCGAAACTGTCTCGTTTTTTGCCCGCCTCGTCGTAGTCTGGATATTTGATGACCCTTCAACAATGGCAAGCGATAATACTCCATTTAGCCGAAGATTTAAAAACGTTATGAAGTTCGTTTCTTTCAACCGAAGGCAAAGAATAAAGAACAATCGACTGTCAACATTCTTCAGTCGATGGTCCGCCATTATTTTGTTTTTATGTCCGGTTTATTTCCATTGACTAGGACACCTGGCCTAGTTACCAAATCCAGTCTACGAAAAGCGGTAGCCGCATAATAAACATTTCGAAAAAGTCACGTGGGCGCTCTCCATAGTCTCCTTAATTGACGCAGAAATAAGGAAGTTATTGCAAAATGTCTTACCTGAAGCGAGGCAAATTTGTCCGTAGATTTACCTATCCCAGCATGCACAATCCCCACCGTGAAATCGTCAATTACAAATTAAAGGAATGTTTTTTAAAGTGGTAGCTAAGTAGTTCTTTAACACACCATGGTGAAAATTTTGACCAAGACAATTTCACAAGAACAGCAATACTGGCAAAATTGTTTGGTTAACATTGAATTCTAGTTAGTCCGTCAAGTTTGGAAATTATTTTGTTATTGAACACACGAACAATTTTGCTATAAATTGTCATAGTCTTTATCATGTTATGACAAAAATATGGCTATGTAAGAAATCCTATTTCACAAAGAATAACTGATCCACAAAAACTTGAAAAAATGGTGCTTGTAACCTAGGAAATTATTTTGACCCATATGTGATCTACAGAGATGGCAGTCATCTTGGAAAATGGCAGCCATGAGGTTGTTTTATCTTGATGGAAACCATTATGTCTGAAAATGGTATACTCTGAGAAACATGAGTGCCAAATTTGGTGCTTATATCACAAAAAGAAATATTTTCCAATATTTTAAGTAAAGAAATGGCGGCCATCTTGGTAAATGGCCACAAGGTTTATTTCACCTATGGATATCTTGCTTTTTTAAAACAGTTCACTCTAAGAAATATCTGTGTCAAATTTGGTGATTGTATCTCAAAGATAAAAAATTTTCAGATTTTTTCTTCTATGAAGATGGCGGCCATTCTGATGAATGGCAGCCATGTTGGATTTTTTAACGTGGATATCATATGTTTTGAAAATAGTGTACTTTTATGAACATATGTTCTTAATTTTGTGCTTGTATCTTCAAAAAGAAAGATTTTCTTGATTTTATTTAAATATAGGGATGGCGGCCATCTCAGAATTGGCAGCCATATTTTTTATGGTGGATACCATATGTTTTGAAAAGAGTATATTCTGGGAAACATTTGTGCTAAATTTGGTGCTTGTATCTCGAAATGAAGTATTTTTTCTGATTTTTTTACTTCAAAAGATGGCGGCCATCTTGGAAAAATGGCCGCCAATTTGGGTTTTCATTGTGGATACCATTTGTTTTTTAAAAAAAGTACACTCTGAGGAACATTTGTGCCAAATTTGGTGCTTGTATCACTAAGTGAAGTATTTTGGGATAAGCTCCCCCACTATTGTTAGTATTGTTTTTTTCAGATGTAAGGTCATCCAGGCAAGTCCGGTTCGGGGGGGGGGGGGGGGGGGTATTAAAATAGTTCTTTAAAAACATGGCCCTTCTTTTTGCCTTACCATGCTCTCTGTATGAACGATTTTGAGGATGCCTTTTAATTACATATTTTCTCATATTTAAGCAAGGCATCGTCTTTCTTTTCAGGACTATTAATTGTGGTATATTTGGGTGCAGGACCAATGCGTTATGATGTGACCACCATTTCATTTACACAGGGCAATCATTTCTGGTATCCATGTTTGGCGTTGAAAAATACAGGGTATGTAGCCTATATTTGGCTGAAAAGTATGAAAAATCCCATCCATTAAGTGTTCTCATTTCCTGAAAATTCCTCTCTGCATATGTCCAAAAATATGCGTAGTTTTTCACAATGAGATGTTGTGAAAGCTGTGACAATATGTTTAAAAGGGTATACAATTAGATAGGAGCAAATACGAGTGACCTGCCACCTAGAACGGGAAACGCCTTCCAACCGAATTCTCCTATGATAAATGTAAGAGCAACATATATTTTTCCAAACCATACTTCTCAAAAAGCTACTTATGAGTACCCACTCTAAAGGGTCTGGTGAACAAGGAATGATATTTTGTACTTTGAAAATTCAATATCTCCTCTTTTCTTCACCTTCGTATATGAAAGTTGTGACGCCAGCAAATTCATTGAATTTTTGACAGAAGGCCAGTCTCATTCCATCCATGCCAGGGAAGTCAGGGCATTAAAACACTAGGCATTATTACTTGTTTAGGTGCAAATGTCAGCCATAATCAAATTACTAGACGATATATCTCATACTCATTACCACTCCCCAGAATTTCTGGAATCAGAATTCACCATGCGAGAAGGAACAATCAAGGAATTACTAAAAGTTACGATGCATGCCACTTGAAGTTTTCTATCCATTTTCATACAAAACACTTCGTGCATCTTCGGCGTTATTCGTGGCAGCGGAAATTGACGAGGGCATCACATTGTCAATTTCCGTTGCAAAGCAGATTGTCATCAATATTTGATGCGAAAAGGCATCATCTTTTTTGTTTTGTTTTTACTTTGACCGTTGAGTTACAAGGCCTTTAGCCATTATCCATATTGGGGTTTTCTTCGAAGAGAACTTTCTAGAAAAAAGCCATGTTATATTTTGGCGGTTGATCAAAGAAAATTGTCTTAAAGTGACATTTCACGATTATTTTTTCATGAATTTTACTTTTATTCTATCTGAAAGAGCATCTTTTCTTATGGAAATTCTGAAAATTTCAAGTCAAAATATTGAACCGTTTACTAGAAATATATATTTTTGTGCTAAAATTAGACAAATTGTTGTGGACAACAATTCAGATTTATATAGAATTTGTCATTTCTGTCTCAACTTTAAAGGCGCATTTTTCGCCTATAAATAAGTACTTCAAAAAACCGATAGCATTTCTACGCATTAGAATAAACAATCTTTGCATTAAGACATACTTTTAAAAAATGAAATAAATGTGAAATGTCACTTTAATACCGCTGCTTTTAAACGAAATCCTCCATACTATAGCTCGTTTAAAGCTTTGGTTACGAGATTTTTGTTGAAAAGTGATGATATATATTTTCGTAGTTTCAGAAAACTGAATATCATGTTATAGGCCTGTCCCACCTAACCGAAAATTTACACCGAATGCATACCGAACTTAATTCGGTGTATTCGTTAAAGGTTCGTTCCACAAACGGTTTATGTTCGGTATGTTTACGGTGCCATTCGGTGCTTTTCGTCGACATTACGCGGTGTTCGCAGACGCCTAAAAAGGTTTTTGAGCATGCACAAAATTTTTCAACGAATACAGCGAATCAAAATTTCGGAATGAGTTCGGTAATCGTTCGCAGAGGGATCGGTAGGATTGCGTCTGGCATTCGTTACTTTCGTTTTGGTGTCGGTAATAATTCGCAGAAGAATTCCTGTTCGGTATGTTCGTTATGATCTCACCGAAGAACTAGCGTTTGCACTCCGATGAAGGTGCGTTTCTTTACCGATCTGACCGAAAAGGTTAAACGAACCGCTAACGAAGACACCGATCCTGGCGATGCCATTCCGAATATGACGTTATATTCGTTACTCAAACGGTAGGGGTTCGTTGATGTTTGGGGAAAAAATGGGGGTATATTTCGGAGAAACATCGTTGGCTGTTCGACACATTCGCTACAAGTTCGTTGCGCGTTCGGTGTATGGTCGGTACAAAATCGTTGAAAACCAAAGTTCACCGAATAAAAATGACAACGAACACTGCGAATTTCGCACTTGACATTCGGTACGAATTCGGTGCCACTATTCGGTTAGGTGGGACAGGCCTATTAACATGTAATTAACGCAAAAGGTAGAGAATTATCGATAAACTACCTTGTGATCATTAATCCTTGTTTCTTGTAGATATTTTTTATCATTCCTTAGATACAAATTAGCCAGGGTCTGAAAAAAGGCCCTCTGTGGCTTTTGAGCATGGTTCAAGATCAGCCTGCGTATACACGCAGTCTGATCTAGAACCATGTTGGTCTCCAGAAGGTTCTGACCTGTAGCCACCTTAAGACAGCAGTATGGATCCCGGCCACACTGCACTTAGTCACATGCTAATCTTGAAATAAGGCTTCCTCATATGCTATGACGGCCCTTTTTCCAGATCCTGACTCAAATATATAAAAATTGCCAGGCTTATGAGACCAAAAGCTTCGAGACAGAAAACAATACATCATGTATAAAGAGGGCCATGGTGGTCCCTATTCGCTCACACGAACCTTATGACATGCGGTGAAAATCAGAAAGAATCAAACTACTCTTAGAGTAATGTAGCCTACGATAAATGACACGGCAGAACATCTCTTTCGGCTAGAGATTCTCTACCATCTCATTTATCGTGTACTATACATAGTAGGAAGTTCTATGAAGCATAAAATACATGGACACAAAAAGCATTATCATATGGCCCAAACATTCTTTATCAAAATTTTGTCTTGATTGGTCAATATTTATAGAATAATTATGGAGTTAAAAAGTAAAAAAACGACAAGATTGAGTTTTAAAGAGCGACCGATAGAAAAAGTAATTGACTTTAGAATGAAGCATTTCATTCATTGTTTATCAAAGCCCTTGCTGTGGATGCTCATTGGAATCGTCTCATCGGTTGACTAAAGGTTATTGTCTTGTTTTAAGCTATGGTTACGGATAGCTTTCGAAGACAATCGACGATATATTGTCGTAGTTTAAGAAAACTGAAAAATCGTGTTAACATGCAAATAACGCAAAAGGTAGAGAATTATCGATAAACTACCTTGTGATCATTAATCCTTGTTTCTTGTAGATATTTTTATCTTTCCCTGGATACAAATGAGACAGGATCTGGAAAAAGGGTCCTTTATGGCTTTTGAGCCAAACATGGTTCAAGATCAGCCTGCGTATACACGCAATCTGATCTAGAACCATGTTGGTCTCCAGAACGTTCTTCGTGACCTGTAGCCACCTTAAGACAGCGGTATTGATCCCGACCAGACTGCACTCAGTCACAAGCTAATTTCGAAACATGGCTTTCTGAAATGCTATAACGGCCCTTTTTTCCAGATCCTGACTTAAATATGTAAAAAATGCCGGGCTTATGAGACCAAAACCTCCGAGACAGAAAACAATGCATCATCTAAAAAGAGGACCACGGTGGTCCTTAATCGCTCAAAGTAACTAGTGTATGAAATAGCCCGGCCGGCCGGTGGTAACCACAGAAAGTTACCACAACAGCTCACTTAGGGGACTTAGTTCTCAGATGAGCTTAAATTTGGCATACTACATAACATAAAAAAGTAATAGGGAACGATTCTATCGGGTTAACCGTGACGCAATTTTGGACAAACAATAGTATTTCGTGGGTGGTGTTATAAAATCTCGAAACTACGGCTTGAATCAAGCCGTAGTTACGAGATTTTATAACAACACCGACGGTTTATCAAAAGATAACTGTAAACCAAGTCTATTTTTAGCACAAAATTCGCTGCTATTGCTCATTATCGACCATTTTTTTACTGTCTGTTTTCAAGAAGTTTCACACGGCTTCGTTTAGCAGGTTCAAAGGCTCTTATTGTTAAGGGGTTGATAGAGACATTTAATGTTGTTTGTATCTAAAACATGATTAAGATACAATCGAGCCGGGATCTGGCTACTCTCTTAAGAACACAGCTCATTCTCTCTTCATTCCATTATGATAGAATATTGCTCTGTTCCCGCGGGGTCATATCACGTCTAATCTCGGGGCCTTGGCGGGATTTCGGTATCCAATCGTTGGCTATACACAACAAAACAATCGAACTATCTGATACAAACTTTCATTGGCCGACGATTCAAATTACCAGCTTCAGCCAAAAATAGAAGCTATGTAATGTATACGTAATGATCATGCAAGATAAAACTGAATGATTTAGATTCGGTAATTGAAATGATGTGCTATAATTAGATTATGACGACCAAATAGGCTGTTGGTGTATTAAAAACGGCAGAGGTCATACTTGATGGTTAATCAATAGACCTCGGCTTTGGTGAGTAGGATCTGGCAAAAGGGACAGTTTTGCAATTGGTACCGACATGGATCCCAATCAGTCCGTAAATACTCAGCCTGGTCATACTGCTTTCGAATTGCCTATAGTAACGATGTACGAACAGATTGATCCGAATAGTGGCCTAACAGGGAATAAAAGGCATGCATGTTGTAAGCAATATATCGTTTAAGCAATTCCAAATGTGATCATACCGAACTTTTTAAAAGATATTTCAAAATGCTAAAGCAAACCGGTAAGTGCCTAAAAGTTCTGGTACCAAACAGTAAATCACTAGCAGCGAAGTTTGTGCTAAAAATAAATTCGGTACACCGTTATGTTTTTATAGACTATCAGAGTTGTTAAAAAACTCGGAGCTCTTGAATCAAGCCATGGTTACTAGATTTTATAACAACGCCCACGAAATATTGTTTGTCCGCAATTACGTCACGGTATACTGGATAAAATTGTTCCCTATTAAAACAGCTTTGCAGGATTTTGTTTACTTTGATCCAGATCCTTTCTTTTAAAATGGTGGATTCTGCATAGAGAGTAGACAGGACAAATTCAAATTTATAATATTTATGCCATGTTAATCAGATTCCAATTTGCTTATACTATGTTCCGTAACAATTAAGCAATTTCGAAATTGCTTACATTCGAATTTGCTACGACATACATACATGTAGTTATATAAAAATGTACGCTTACCTTACGAATATATAATCCAATTCTAAATCCTTACACTTCAACAAGAATCTTCCAACCAATCAAATCCATTTGAAATTGTCCCCTTTAGCACTGTACCTATTCTATAAATAAAACAAAAGTGATAATTTTAAACGTTTAAGTTGCATGAAATAGTTTTTTTCTGTTTTAAAGGCTGTCCACTAAATTCAAAAAGCACTGTATAAATTTTTACTATGTTGACGGTTTATCAAATGCCTCATGTAGAATCCCTCTTTTCGACTCCAAAAAAGACAAATGTTTGGGAAAACATTGTGAAAAATGAAGAAATCGCTTGTGACAAGCAATTTCTTCATTTTCAACAATGTTTTCTACATCCAGGTTTTTCAACCTGCCCGCTTCTTTAAGAATACTTAAGCACCATACAATACCCTCCCTATTCCCAAACACAATCTTGTTTTGACAATCTGAAGAGGTAAAGACAACGACGGAAGAGATAGTTATCTAGTTTCCAGATTTCGTACATTTCAATTTTCAATTTTTTATTTGGAATATGGTTTAACCCTTTCCCACACAATGACTCTTTTTGACTCTCTACAAGATATTTGCTTTGGAAACCATAGTGGAAACTGAAGAAATTGCTTGTGTCAACCAATCATTTCGTTTTTCACGATGCTTTCTATCCCAAAACGCCAAAAACGTTAATTAACATTCACTTAAAATTGTCGTCTGCAAGATCTTTCAATTTGGATCAGCCCAAATGTTTGCAGTTTGGTTATGGATTAAAAGGTACATTGACATCACTTTGGTCCCTTACTTCATAATTAACCTTTTACCAAACGACGGCCTGCTTTCCACGTCCCTGATAGATAAGGATTGGGAACATTGAGACAAAAGAAGAAAATACTGGCAACCAACATCTTCTTCGTTTGTCTCAATATTTTCTGTATTTTATTGTACACAAATCCCATCTTTGTGTACATTCATTTGAACTTTGTACGTCTGCACCGCTTTTCAAAGTGGAACAAACCAAGTTTTTTCTGTTTTGGAAAGGATCAACGCGTGAAATGCTTTCCCTGTTTTTTTCCGGTTTTGAGTCCGAAGTTAAAACCGTAAAGATCTCAGAAACACGGCCGCTTATCTACTAAATCACAACATTTTGTTGTGTATGAAAAAAAGTTTAGAGGATATCCGGTTGGCAGTTAGAGGAGCCAACAAATCGGCGGGTGAAAGGTGAGTCTCGTCTTTTAATCGAAATGTTCTTGTTTCTAGCTCGAAAATCAAAAATTGGAGAATGTCATACAACCCTTTATTCATTTTCACATATTTGTGATCCCCATCCAGACCCCGATTCCCAGAGATTGAACGGAAATTCATTTTCTCCCGTTGCAAGGGTAGCCCCAATATTGACATTTCGTCAATCCTGATGAGCGTTTGTCCACTTTCTGAAGATGAATGGTCCAGAACCTGTGTGTATTATAAAATAGTTATATGTAAATTACATCGCGCAACAATATTTTAATAACTTACTGTTGATCTTTCAAGAAAATCAGCTCTTCCGGTCAGTTTGTGCGTTAAAGGATAGGTTGTGAGTAAGAGGATAGGTTGTGATTTAGAAGACAGAATGCATTCATCGCATTTAATACCATTTGTCATTGTTTATATGCGAATTAAACCAAACCGAAATACTCTCATTACTAGACTAGTCTTGTCCAAAGATTAAACCCTTATTTCACGTTGTCATTTTATTTGACAGAGTACGGGTTCATTGTGATGTGATATAGAAAAACCCTTTTAACACACCAGTTATATATATATCATATTAAATTATCTCATCTAAACGAATGTAAGGTTCTTATGCATGATAGATTTCTAACAATGTTTGATTTAAACATTCACTATCCTTTGTGTTTCTTTCTGTCTGTCTGTACTCTGTGCGTCTTTATGTGAACTTTTATACTATTCAAAGTAAATACTGTGCAATATTCCAACCATTTTTAATGCTCTAAAGTGGCCTCTTTAAAATATAATGCGTAAGAAGTGGAAAAACCGGAAACAATAAAGACGTGTCAAAAATACAGGTATGTAAATCTTGTTTATCCATAGATCTTCTTGTTTATTGATTCAATATGTTTAATATTAAGTCATATAGGCCTACGAATTGATACATTAATAAATTTTGCAGGTTGTAACATACATTAAAGATGAACTTTGTGAAATCCGTACTTTATCACTTTTGTCAACTTCAACGATGGTTTGTCTAGGTACAAACCACGTCATCGTTAAAAAAATGTCCACGCATGCCTCACTTCCAAAATATTGAATAGTTCCAGCAGCTTATTGAATAAGCGATAAAAATAGTCTAAAGTTTCTCCACTCCATACATCCCGTATCAGATTAGTCTGATCTCATTTGTGGCGAGGAATTGGGTCAACACGTCCTGAAAATCAACAAAAGCAAATTATTAACCTTGGAAGTAAGAAATTCACCGCTAGCATGCAGCTTCATATCAGGCAGAAACTAACGACGGTAAATAATATTTTAGAAGTGAATGCAATGTTGTAATATATCATTTTTGAGATCATTCCATAAGAAAGTCAATGACACAAAAAGTATCACTTTACCTCTCTTAATTAAAAAGATTTATGACCATTTGAAGTTCATACAAAATCTGTCGAATCTGCAATTTTGCGTGTAGAATTCTTAACATCATTCAATACTCCAAAATAAAGGGCCACTAAAGTACTTGGATGACAGATCTAAGTTTGTCTACTAGTCTGGAACACTTTTCAGTACTTACTTTATATATTTAGGGACACTACTTGTATCCAGTTCAAACAGTGAGTTTTCAAAACAGTGAGTTTGTCACCTAATCTTGACACACCAGGAACATGAGGAAAGGTGTTGAAATCTGATACCTGCATTGGAACAACAAATCTATTGTAAATATTTTAATCATTGCAAATACAACTTACAAAGTTTGATAACAGGCATATCTCACACCACCAACGTTTTAAAAATCTTTCCAAAACAGCTATATTTTAGGTTGGTCCAATTTGAACAAGAGCTGTCCGAAGACAGCGCGCTCGACTTTCTAAGTTGCTTAGTATAAAGGGGGCATAACTCCAAATAGAGTGGTCCCAGGGTCATGGTCCCTGATAGTAAGGTAGAGGGTGTGATGGTGAATAAGTATACCAAGTTTGGGTTGAATCCCTTTGATAGTATGGAAGTTATTGATGTTTGAAAAAACTTTAACCTTGGTTGCAACGCCAACGCCAACGCCGACGCCAACGCCAACGCCGACGCCCGGGTGACAGTATAAGCTCTCATTTTCTTCGAAAAGTCGAGCTAAAAATGCTGCAGACGACAAATGGATACTAATACCAAGATGATTTATAAAGAGAAGTAGTACAAAAAATACCGAGACAACGGGGGAAATTGCTGATTAACAGTAATCTCTTCTTTTGTGTCAATATTTTACAATCCCTTTCTAGTAAGTACGTTATATCATGCCTTGTATGAGAAAGGGTTAAAGAATCCCATTTACACATCATGTAAAAGCGTCGGAACAAGAGAAAGTCGATTTCCTTCATAACGATTTCTTTAAAAATCCTATCCCATACAAGATATATTTTATAACTCCCTTGTAAAATAGTTTCGGAAAACATCGAGAGAAAGAAGAAATTGTTGATTATCAGCCTTTCCCTCAATATTTACGCCCTCAAACATATACTTCTCACATCTGTAACTCTTTATAAATAAAGCCGTCCAAAATTGTTTCATTTTGAAAACACTTTTCAAAACACTTCACCCATTACCTAAATGGATAAATATTTGACTTTTCCGAAGCAAAAGATGTAGCAGACAAGAATATCAGGTGTATGGAATTTTAAAAAGAGAACGCACAAACGCCCTCTTAACTTAAATTTTCATTTTAAATTATCATATGCAGACGGGCAGACAAGCAGACAATGTTAAAGGTCTGTGTCCCTGATGAATCAATTTACTGGGCGTAAAAATACGTTATGCCCATTTCACTCACCCTTTGAAAATAGACATATCACATAGAGTATTTCGGTTTGGCTTAATTCGCATATAAACAATGACAAATGGTATTAAATGCGATGAATGCATTCTGTCTTCTAAATCACAACCTATCCTCTTACTCACAACCTATCCTCTAACGCACAAACTGACCGGAAGAACTGATTTTCTTCAAAGATCGACAGTAAGTTATTAAAATATTGTTTGCACGATGTAATTTACATACAACTATTTTATAATGCACACAGGTTTTGGGCCATTCATCCTCAGAAAGTGGACAAACGCTCATCAGGATTGACGAAATGTCAATATTGGGGCTACCCTTGCAACGGGAGAAAATGAATTTCCGTTCAATCTCTGGGAATCGGGGTTTGGATGGGGCTCACAAATATGTGAAAATGAATAAAGGGTTGTATGACATTCTCCGATTTTTCATTTTCGAGCTAAAAACAAGAACATTTCGATTAAAAGACGAGACTCACCTTTCACCCGCCGATTTGTCGGCTCCTCTAACTGCCAACCGGATATCCTCTAAACTTTTTTTCATACACAACAAAATGTTGTGATTTAGTAGATAAGCGGCCGTGAGAAAGATAATCCAATCCGTTACGAGATCTACTAGTATCCGCAAACCCTTTCCCAAACAACCTTACCGAAATGCAAGACGTTATAAAAGATGAAAACGATACGGCTTGAACCACACACGTTTAACGAAGTACGTTTGATAATACGGTAATAAATGTTAGAAAATGCTGATTATCATCATTTTCTTCTTTTCTCTACTTGTTTTAAAAGAATTCTCTGTTTTGGTCTTCAAACCCGAACGTTATCAGGATAAAAAGATAATGTGGTATTTCTTAGCAATGTTATCCACCATGCTCTTTCTAATTCAACGTTTTAGTACAATTATTTCTAAGAAACTACTTCACTAATCCAATCCGATCAAAATTCTTTCATTGTGTAGATAAAATCTGACAAACTTCCGTTACGTAGTTGGGATAGTTTGCATCGATATAACAGAAATTTACACACGGTAATGCTATTTCATTCACTTTTCTTTAAAACTAACTAATTGCCAAACAAGACCAGTTTTTGACGCCCGTTAAAGTAAATAATTGGGAAAACATCGAGGCAAAAGAAGAAAATGCTTATAATCAGCATTTTCTCCTTTTGCCTCAATATTTTCCGATATTGTACTACAAAAACCTTTTCTTTTCCTTTCCAGCATCTATTTTCTTGTCTGCAATTGCTTCCAAATTTGTCTGCCCTAAAATTTAATCACTTGGGAAAGAATTAATATTAATGATATAACAAATTCTGACACAGAAAACGGTAATGCTGTTTTATTCACTTTCCTGTGAAATCAACTTACACGATAAAATAATCCTCGGTTTTTCCTACGGATGCCCCACACTTGATTAACCGTTCCGGAAGGATCTCATTTTCCGTGTAACGCCGAATTCATCATTTCCAACTGAGCTGTAGACGTCCATTCACATCTCTCGCTAAAATAATGGCTTTATCTTCGGAAAACTTTGGAATTTTCTCTTGAATATCTTTAATTCCTGCAAAAAACGAAAGGAAGCACATTACGTGAATAGCCAGTGAACGTGCAAACTTACATGCATTTTGTTTATAGTCGTATTAATTGTGGAATATCGGAAAATTCAGAGTTCAGCTAATTTTAGAACACTGGATGAATTTTAAAAGCATGGAAGCTTTTAATTTGAATTATACACAGGTGGATATCATTTTATTCCTTTCCCAAACATTTATTCCTTTCCCAAACATTTATTCCCTTTCCTAAATAAGCGCTGGTTTTATCGACAGTATAGGTCCCGATAAATGGCCTGGCAGAGCATCTCTAGCTCATAGCTAGAGATGCTCTGCCAGGTCATTTATCAGGACCTCTAATAAAGACGGTTATGGAAGGCATTGAAAGAACAGTCAAAAATGCTGGAAATCGGCATTTTCTTCTTTCTATCTATGATTTCATGCTATACCGGTAATACACTTGTATTATCCATTAGTTGATTTGAATGTTTTCGTCTGCAATATGTTTCAATTTGGAGCTGTCCATTTTTATCATTTAGGAAACGAAGTACGCCGTTATGATCCCCTTAACGTCTTTGTATGTTTTTTCCAGACAACGCCAGGCCATTATTGACGTCATAATTCGGTATCGGTGGCAAAAAAGTGGATTTTACGTCGTTCTATCTTAGACAAGATGGCGATGCTAACGTCATGGACGTTTCTATACTGGACTGCACGCCGTTGATTATAGCATTGACGTCGTATGATAACGCTGGCGTCAAATATATATCGCATCAACTTTACTTGAATTTAACCCCTGTTGTTGTTTTTCAGACGACGCCAGACCGTTTTTGACGTCATATTTCGGTACTGGCGACGAGGAGGTAGATTTTACGTCGTGCCATTATACACAAGGAGTCGATGATATTATCGTAAATGTTTCTAAGATGGGCTGCAAGCCGCTTTTATAGCCGTGACGTCGTAAAATAATCCTGGCGTCGGTCTGTCAAATATCTATGGCATCCACTCTACTTGAATTTAACCTTTGCTGTTGTTCTTTTCAGACGAAGAGAAATATCGAAAATTTAAGTCTGGCTCTAAATTCGTAATGGTTTGCATTTCTGTAATGCAAATTCTAAATGGGTTGCAACACGCAAAAGAGATGTTTTAATTCTATTGAGACAGACCTGAGACTTGTCTTCTAATCAAAGCAATACGTCAGCAAATTATGCAACAAAATTTCAATTCAATGAAACGAAATGTAAAGGTCCGGTCAAATACAACTTCACGTCCACATCACGCCTAAAATAGTTTGATTAAAGTAGTCCATCCCTAATGCGACTCAAGCACCATAAGGGTGGACTACCTAAAATAAAGACTTAGATAAGATGAAAAAGTCGATCATCGCAAATAAAAAGAAGAAAAAATAAAAAGAGAGAAAATACATACTCTTGTCAGACTCTGCGAAACACGAGGTCTGATCAGAGTCGATAATTTTCATACAATGTATGAAAAGTCACGCTAAAAGGGACCTTATAGGAAGTTAAAATATCGACCCTAGTCAGTCTGCGCAGTCCGCGCAGCCAGACTAGGGCCGACACTTTTCACTTTTATGTAAATTTCTAAATCAGGAATGATTTCCCTATCTTACTATATGCTCATTTCTCGCATATGGGACCTGGTTGACCTGTGCTGGGTCTGACAAGTTTGTCAAAATTTCGATTTTTTTGAGTTCGAATAAGGTCCCTTTTAGCGTGACGGGTCATACATCTTATGAACCCTATTACAAACGACGTGGCAAATATGCGAATTTCGGATTATCCCGTTCTTATCCTCTTCTGACAACAACCCTTGGCAAAGCAACAAGATTTTTTGTGTGATAAAAAAGAAGTCTACAGCAATATAAATATTCTGTTTATATCACCGATATAAAAAGCTAGTAGAGTATAATAAGCAAGAAAAAATATTATATGGAGAACAGGTGGGGTTGAATAACTCGCCTCAATTAAGCGCCACGCTCACTAACAAGGTACATGCAGATCAATCTGATTAGTATCTTAAATGTTTTAACTTTTAAGTAACATCTGACGACCACACGTTAGGGGTCATCTTCTGCGACCTTTCTATGGACAATCAGATCTTAACTTTGGAAAAGTTGAATGTAATTTGACATGTACACGGGCATGCGCACTACACTTCCGTCTCTAACGAAAACAAGATTTGTAGCCATGGTCGCCTCCAGTGCGGTGATTTCACTACAAAGACAAAGACCAAAGTCCCTTAATTTTGAGGGCAAATATATGACATTTATAAAGTAGATAGTTTTGGTAAACTTTCAACGCTTGCAGTATTAAATGTTTTATACGATCATCACACTAACCCGAAATAAAGCGATGATAAATTATGAACGAATAAACTATATAATGGCAATTGGATTCAACATAATCTAGATACCCGATGAGCTCAGTAGTAGTGCGTCCGACCTGTATTCCAGACGAACAGGGTTCGATTCCCACGTAAGGTGCATGGTTTTTTCCTACTATGTAGTTTCCTTTAATCAAACTAAACGATTCTAGAAATCGCGGAAGCAAAATAAAAGCATAACTGGTAATTGTGTTTTAATTACGTATTTGCCATTTCTAGAATCATTTGACAAAGAAAAATGTAAAAAAAAAAGAGGGACAAAAAGATGTTATTGGCGTGAGATTCGAAACCCTAACTTCTAGCAATCAAGTCGGCAGCTCTACCACTGGGCTAATCAGACAACTGATAAAAAGGGTATTCCAATTGTCAATATATAGTTTATATATGTTCAAAATTAAACACCGCTTTATTTCGGGATCGTATAAAAACTGTCACTGAAAGTGTTAAAAATATACCGTAATCTATCCACTTCATGAATGCCATATCTTTGCTCTCAAAATTAAGGGCCTTTGCTCTTTGCTCGGTCTCAAGCGCATGTCTATCAAACCCAGCCATTTTGGTGTTGTTGTCAGGGACAACCGACCTACGTTCGCAACGAACGTTTTGATTGGCTGGTGTAAAAATAGAAAAAAAACGGACTTTCCCAGGTCACAGCAGATGACCCCTAATTGGTGATCTTCAGATGTAACATTATGAAATAAGATGCATCGGAATTCATTCAGTCTACATTATCATAGTAAGGCGAGAAAGACACCGTGTACTATGACATTCCCATGTTGTAGACGACAACCTCAAGTGAATAGAATTTAAAGATAAGTGGTATTTTTATGATATTAAAAAAGTTCGCGCGAAATGAAGCAATTGCTTGTGACAAGAAATACCTTCATTTTGCACAATGTTTTCTGAAACATTTAAAAGAAGTTAAGGCGTCAATTTGTCAGAACGAGTTTAAATGCTTAATTCGGCAATTATGAAGTGCACATTATAAATCTCACGAGGGCATGGCATAATAACCTAGAAGAAAATGTTACGTGGTGGAGCAGGTGGGAATGAATCCATTTCAATTAAGAGACACAGTCGCTATTAACCTTAGGTAAGCTTAATAATGTTATAAACCGTTGCTTTTGAAAGACCTAAAGATCTTACCTCCATAGTGTAAACTTTTATCAAGTACAACACAAGTCTTTATTACCTATAGGTTTAGTCCGTTTACCATAACATGGCACAAGTTTACAAAATTTATCGTCGGTGGGAAGTCAAAACCTCGTAACTCCAGCTTATTCAAGCTGTAGTTACGAGGTTTTGACTCCCCACAAGCGTTATGTTCGTCACATACACTATATAGAACCCCAACCTACTGAACATTGTATGCGATAGTTCGAGTTTTGCAGGTTTCTCGGGCCTGCAAGATGCGAATCGACGCGTGTAAAATTGTATTGAAAATCAAAGATGCATATTCCCTTATTAACATTACTGCTATGGAAGAGGTGTACATGCAGATTTCACACTATGGTGTACCAAATGGCTCAAAGGTCTTTTTAGAGTGCGCTTACATATTATTACTTAAAGAGATTCGCTTATAAACATTAGGCCTACGCACGGTAAATGTGTAATTATTGTAAATATATGGGAATAAATGTCCTATTAAATTCAGCAAAGTTGTGCTTAAAGTCTAAGTAGAGATTTTCTATGACTTCTCTTTCATTAAATCAAGACCTATTGCACAATGTTTAATTACCGGCATTAAACATTTATGTACAAAAACGTCGTAAACAGTTCCAATAAACTATGGTTCGCAAATTAAGTTAATTTATGTTCACGATCCAATAAGTATTCAGAAAAATCCAAACATAACACAAAAACACCATGAATAAAACAAAAGGTCGAAAACAACTATTTAAACAAATTGTAGTAACAATTCATTCTTCGCTGAAACATTAGTATATAGCGTACAATTTCCTGGCGGATATTTCTTTATACGAGTAAACTGACTTTCATCAATGATAACATAAGAGAGAAACTGACAGCAACAATTGACAAGTTATCCGTTATACATTTGTCTTACATCCAAATAGTGTTTACTGTTTTGGGAATAAACGTCATGATTATCTAACACCTTCACAGCCCCCCCCCCCCCCCCCCCCCCCAGTCAATTCGTGTGTTGATTCAAGAGACAAGCCAATGTTAACATGAAATAGAATTTACGTCCGATCAACATGGTTTTTGAAACTTTTTTCGACGCATATTGCTTGAATTTAATATAAAGTCATAATCACAATGATCATAAATGTAATCTTTCATAAAATAGCAACAAAAAGTTATACCCCCGTAATGTTTAGTTCATCGATACTTCTTCAATACTGACATAAATCAAAGATTACAAGAGAGAGAAACTGACAGCAACAATTGACAAGTTGTCCGTTCTACATTTGTCTTACACCAAAACAGTATTTACTCTATTGACAACGATATCACGTTGATTTTCTTATCAATAATTCAGAATCAAAGATGGTACGAGAGAGAAAATGACAGTAACAACGAACAACGAAGTTATTCGTTTTATATTTGTCTTACATCTAAACATTGTTTACTCTATTGAATTTAAAAAAAAAACTTGGTCAGCAAACAAAAAAATTCAACTACATGTGCGTGCGAAGGGCATTGGCTAGTGTAGTTTGATAATATTCGAAATTCTCTATGTCCATACATTAAGTAATTTACATAATTGTTACCCGTCTCGCTAAAAGGGATCCTCTAAAAAATATCAACACAGGTGAATACGCACAGACTGACAAAATGTCAAAAGTTTTCTTTCTAATAGAAATTTTCTGTATCTAGCTTATTTTTTTCTATCTAGATATAAAAAAAATCATTTTCCAAATGCTAAATCAATCTGGCGTTTGTTATGTGATCCGTGTCTCAAAATTTGATTTTATGGACTTCCCAGAAGCTCATTTTTAGTGTGACGGGTCACCCTTATACAAATTTAACCCTCTCCCAAACAGCCAAATTTTGGACTTTTCTAATTTGAAAGCTGCTGCAGACGACATAATTTATGTAAATAAGGACATCATTTTTTACAAGGTTGTACAGAAAATATTGCGGCAAAAGGAGGAATTGCTGATTATCAGCAATTTCTTCTTTTGCCTCAATGTTTTCTCAAGCATTTGCTGTTAGGTACGTGAAAACCAGGTCTTGTTTGGGAAAGGGTTAATCTGGAAATGCATCCATACTACATAATTACATTGTAAATGTATAAAAATATACGTATTATGTATGTTTCTAATCTTTCATCTATAGAAACAAAACAGAAATTGGCGTTACGTTTTTAGAACGAAAGAAAGATGTTTTAGAAGACGGCAAAACAGCGGTTAAAAGAATTATGTTCCACCCTGTCTAGATCGTTTATTTTTTGTAGTTTTTTAAAGTAAAAATGCGTTTGTGTAATGGTTATATAATCATAATTCACCAGCTTTGATCTCCGATTCATTTGTTTATCTCTTTTTTAAACTGAAGTTCCGAGATCTAATCTCTAACGAAATCAGAATGTTGTTTTTTTATCCTGTGTATCGTATGAGAATTTTATTCAATTAAACGGTAACATGGCTTTCTATAGACTTTGTAACTTCTAAATTCACGGGTGGTAAACAGAGAAACTAGCTCCAAAAAGAGTCAACGGTATTTCGTTTCCTCGTGACATCCGGCCTCTACCGAGGTAGTTGCATAGAGCGAAAAACTGTAAACAAAGGTAGGTCACGAACACATTTTTTCTACAATTATTTCTTTTACAATGAGTTTTTGAAAAATCCGGCGATGCTGTAATATGAAGAAATGGTCGAAGTTTGTTGTGCACGAGAATATACGGTGTTAGTGAGCAGAGTTTTAATACAATCGTTGAAAAACATTTCAAAATCGAAAGTAAAAACTTCTTTACTTTCGATTTTGAAATGTTTTTCAACGATTGTATTAAAACCCTGCTACTAATACCGTATACTCTCGTGCACAAAAAACTTCGACCATTTCTTCATATTACAGCATCGCCGGATTTCTCAAAAACTCGCTTTAAAAGAGATTAATTTTAGAAAATGTGTTCGTGACCTACAAATTTTCGCTCTATGCAACTACCTCTTTTTGGAGCTAGTTTCTCTGTTTACCACCCGTGAAATTGAATTATTTAAACTGACGCAAAACTTCAGATATACGTGTGACGGGTTATCGGAAAATGAGGTCTTCTCAAAGTTACGAAAACAATCAAATATGGAAGTATATTATTGCTTGAATGGGATTGATACCTCGATCAACTAGGAGGCTGGAGCACCTAACCATGGATTCCTGGGATTTATATTACCAGTACTACCACAGAGTCCAACCCGAGCCTCCAGCTGCAGTGTATTAGTCACTTTCCTTTGTGAGAGACAAATGACTTTTATCAAACGCCAGAAAGGTTTTATTTCTGTGCTTTATTGCACACAAATCATATATATCTTCCAAACCCCATTTTGTAGTCTGCAGAAGCTTTAAATTAGACTATCCTCAAATTTGGTTATTTAGGAAAGGATTAAATCTGGCGCCGAAAACAAACTTTTTGAAGAGGATGACCAATAATGACAAATTCTATTAGGACATCAAAATCAGGCCTTGTTTGGGAAAGGGTTAAATTTAATTTTCGACGTTTTGGTTTCCAACTTTCTGACGACGCTATTTTACGTAGCGAGTCAAACATATTTACTCCTCATCGGATTAGGACAAATTGATTCTTATTGAGTCAGTGATTTTTAATTGAAAATAAGTTCCAAAAATACCTTTCCTTTTTCCACGGTGTTCAGGGATTAAATCAGTTTTAAAAGGTTTAAATCTTTAAGATTTGTACTTTTTGGAAGCCAGGTGTGTTTGCACTAAAGACAAGAATTAGGACTCGTTTCGGAGAGAATTCATTTTCCATTCCGCAAAAGTACAAATATGAGTATATATCCAAGAGAAAAATGTTTGCCTCACAAATGAGGCGAAGAAGTTAAAATATGCCGTGTAATTTTCTTGTCTACAAATACGAGCAGGAAACAAATATTAGCGCAAACGTCAGATATAATCAAATTACTAGACAATAAATTTCCCGGGGAATAATCTCTTGCCAGAATTTTTTTCTTTCTTTTTTGCTACGCCAAGCGTTTACTTTATACATGTGTATTTATTAAAGATGTAAAGTTAGTCTTGTTATTCCATTCCCTCATATTGACGCCTTTTAACGCCTCATGAGATGATTGCTACCAAAACATTGTGGAAAATGAAGAAATTGCTTGTAACAAGCAATTTCTTCATTTCCCACAATGTTTTTACCACACACTTTGTAAAATTTCAACGTTTCATCACTTTGAAAATGTCGTCTGCAACTACTTTCATTTTGGACAAGCTTGAAATTTTGTTGTTTAGTCATGGGTTATAGACTGACTGTCGTCTGACTGACCGACAGATGTAGTCTTTTAAAGATAAAGGTGGGTTTACATTGACGAATTTTCTTACGATTCCTTACGAATTGGACATTCGTAATCACATTGCCGATAAGTTCACGTATTGTTACGATTTGAGCGAATTTAACGGACGGTTTACGTATTTCTACGACTAGTTTACGGACTGGTTACGGATTATTTACTAATCAATAGGAGTATTACCGACTTAGCTACGAATGTTTACGAGTCCTTTGTTATTATTTTGCTGTTGTTGTAAGAAAGACAATCTCGTTTTTGAAAATCTGACATTCGACAAGACGATGTGACTTGCCAACGAAATAAGCTTGGGTTGTACCAACAATTTCTTCAAAACCATTAACCCTTTCCCAAACAAGACCTAGTTTTGACTTCCCATGGTTTGGGAAAATATTGAGAGAAAAGAATAAATTGCTGATAATCAGCAATGCAATTCTTTCTGTTCATTAACATACAAAGTTTACACATCTTACATCAATAATTGTTTTTTCTGTAACTCCTTTCAAATCGAGACAACAAAAATCTTGCGGTTTGGGCAAGAAAACTTAAGTGCTTCTACCGGAATAACACTCATACTACCGTATTGGGTCATTTATGACTCCAGACATATATTTATGAATACTATATTCAAAGTTGTTCTCCGAAGCACGTTTACTTTGTTTACTTTTTCAATCTTATATTCCTGGTTAATAAATCATTTTTTCTTGAACATCGAACAACGTTTGAAGGACTTATCGTCATTTTTTGTGATGGGATAAAAAAATGATCCTAGTGTTACGTAGTGTATATAAACACATTGAAAAAAAAAGGCTCTTAGTCCTCATTTTATTGCAAATCCAATTGGAAATCGTTTGACGTTTAGCAAAACATTAAATAGTATTTCCTCTATCATAAATTATATTTGTCATTAATTTCGAATCGAAGTATAGTATATGAGCAATGATTTCGAAAAAGTGTACTAATACCATGTAAGATAAATATTTATCATCTTAAGCCTCTGCATATACACAAGGTCTGACCAGGACCAACACTGTCCTCTCGCAGCTTCTCCATCAAACATAACCCTCATCAGGCCCTTTGTGGAGCCTGATCTGTTTTAGTATCATTCTCGGAATCGCATATCATAATTGCCCTTTTTTAAACACCCCGGCTCGTTTATATTCGTAAACTTGCCGTGTTATATTCGTGAATCACTTACGGGTGATTTGCGATTAACTAAGAGTCATTTACGATTGAATAACGGAACATTTAATCCGTGGACATTCGTGAGAAAATTTTCGACATGTCAAAAAATGTCCCCGTATGAGCATGAATCATTAAGAATATCCCCGATTCATTGCGAGTTGTTTACGAATACATAAGAGTTGTTTACGATAGCTTGCGGTTATATACGATAGGACTTTCCGAATGGGCCACTCAAAACAAAATCTATGGATATGCACGATTTCTTTACTATGTTTACTATTTTTTGGTTGTAAATAATAAGATATAATCTCCATATCATCATCAAGCAGCTGACATTGAGAAATAAAGCATTTTATACTTACGAGTTATTTACGGATGCCAGCGTATTGTTTACGATTGTTCACGGATGGCCTACGAATGTCCAATTCGTAAGGATTCGTAAGGAAAATTCGTTAGTGTGAACCTACCTTAAGTCAGGATTTGGGAAATTGCCATTTAAGAATACCATGTTTCCAGATTTGCCTTGTCTGGGCAGAATCTAATCTTGGCATACCGTCGCTTTTCAAGACGAAAAAAAAAACACAAAAAACAAACAAACAAAAAAACCTTAGTAACTGCAGCTTTGAACAAGCTGTAATTAAAAAGCTATTGCAGAACAACATGGGTCTTGATCAGACTGTGGATGTACACAGGCTAATTTGGATCCATTTTTTTCAAATTCAGACTCTTGTTTAGAGTTATACTTCTTTTTTGTCCACACTTTCATACTCTTTGTTATCGTGGGTCAGAAAGCTTCTAACCTGATAGGAGGTTAGTTTCTGTCAGATCAAACTTGTTCTTAGAACGGCTTACGCAGTTCGTAAACAAAATCGCAGTTCGTAAACAAAATCGCAGTTCGTAAACAAAATCGTGAATCGGTTTGCAGTCAGATGTTTGCTTAATCACAATGGATAATCACATGATAAAACAATGTCAGAAAATCTTCAATAATTTTGTTAATACGAGACCGATTTGGGTTCTGTTTGAAGCAGAGAATGTCAGGCATTAAGTGGTCGTGGTTAATTTGTCAAAAGTCGTGTAATAAAAAAGTTATTTACGATCAACCAAAATTTTAGTTGATCGTCAATAACCTTTATAGCACCTGATTTTTTTAAATCCACCAGTCCAGCTAATATCATGTATGTTTCCACCTTCCCTGCTTCAAACTGAATTCAAATTGATCAAGTATTATCAAGATTATTGAAGATTATCTGACATTCTGAGTCACGTGGTTATACGCCGTGTTCATAACCCATTACCAAACGACAAAATTTTGGACTTGTCCAAATTCAAAGATGCTGAAGACGACAATGCGAATCGAATGAAATTTCACATTCTTTGATCTTTCTGGGTAGAAAAAAATGTGGAAAATGAAGAAATTGCTTGTAACAAGCAATTTCTTCATTTTCCACAATGTTTTTCAAAGCCATTATCTTGTAGGGAGTCAAAAAGAGTCACTGTGTGGTAATGGGTTAACGCACAAATACCGCCGTCACACCGATCTTTTTTCCAAACCGACTCGAAGTGTGTTCGTGTGTATCGTGTGTACTTAATGGTGCGTTCCATTGGGCTGTCCGTTACTGTTCCAAATATTCTGCCCAAGTCATGCCGAATGGAATGCTCTCGGAACAGAAAAGAGAGGGATGGTCTAAAATGCAGACCAAAATTCTTCAGGCCAATCTAGAAATAGACTTTGACCGTCTGCTGGTTGTTGTGTATCAATCATGCATAACTCACCAATGTTTGCTGAAATAATTTGTCTTTCATTTATTTAAAAAAAGTTTTATTAGAAATATTTTTTTTCAACACGCGACAGTTGTAATCGAAGGCTGACGTGCTAGTGACGTCACGTTCCTGCTTGCTCCACCTATTCTCGAACACCTATTCGTGAACAAGCAGAGAATGTTCCGAATTCTATTCTGTGTCGTTCCATTGAGTACCGAACGGTTCGGAACACTCGGAACAGCCAATGAAACACATCCTTAAACAAGTTGACAAAGCTTTGATATTGATATCTTAAAACAGGGAATTTTTCTGACATGATCTTGAATTCAAATACCATTTATTACCGTCGACTTTGTGAACTTGCAGTTTGATTTTTTGTGGAACAAGCTACAGTTTCTAAAGGCGCGCTACGTTGTTCCAGATCAAATTTTGTGTCGTCTGCATCAGCTTTCAAATTGGACGTCTCTTATCTGTTCGTTTCAATCATTATCTAACAACATCATCTTAGACTGATCCAAATTCACAGCTGTTGCAGACAACAATATCAAGTGAATGAAATTTTACTTTTTCTGCCTTTCTGGGTAGAAAGCATTGTTGGAAATGAAGAAATTGCTTGTCACAAGCAATTTCTTTATTTTCTACAATGTTTTCCAAAGCGTTTATTTTGTAGGGAGTCAAAGATATGTATCGTGTGGTAATGGATTAAAGGGACATTTCATTCCAATTTCAATTTTTTAAAGTATGTCTTGATGCCAAGATTGGTTATTCTTATGAGTATAAATACTATTATTTTTTTGAAGGTGTTGCCAATAAGCGAGAAACACGCATTTAAAGTTGAGACATAATCGATAAATTGCATATAAATCCGAACTGTTGTCCACAACAATTTGTTCAATTTTAACACAAAAATATAGATTTCTCGTAAACGGCGCAATATTTTGGCTTGAAATTTTCAGAATTTTCATAAGAAATATGCTCTTTCAGATAAAAATAAAAGTAAAATTTATGACAAACAATTCTGAAATGTCACTTTAAGAAAATGATATCACAAATCCATCTGAGTAACTGCAATGGTATCCTCGTTACTAGACAGTTTACAAATATGAGCACTAACGTCATCAATGTAATCGAATTACTCGACGATAAAAACCTCTAGTTCTTTACGTTAACCCTTTCCCAAACGACAAAATTTTAGGGTGATCCACTTCAAAAACTGTCACAAATGACAAAATGGATGATATTAAAGATAGGATTTGTGTAAAATATGGCACAGAAAATATTGAGACAAAATGAGAAACTGCTGGTTATCAGCAGTTTCTTCTTTTGTTTCAATGTTTTCCTAAGCATTTTCTACTTGGGACGTCAAACCAGGTCTTGTTTGGGAAAGGGTTAACCAGGGAAACTAAATTTCATTGCCCGTTCTTTTTTACCAGTCAACATATGTATAATTGTCGATCATGATGATGTAGACTGTCTATACGAAAGTATAGTCAACGTCATAAAAGAGGCTGACGTGACTTGTATACTGAGACCTAAGTTCAAGACTTTTATTAAACCATACTGGAACGATAGTTTAAAAACAAACATGTTAAGAAACACCGCGCTAACTGGATCGCTCAAAATTCTCCAAGAGAAGATAGCGTTACTTTCAACCAATATAAATCCGCTAAACGTGAGTTCCGAAAAGAACATAGATCCGCAGTATATAACTACATAAGCAAATTAGAGGCAAGCCAAGGGTTCTACCTGCACTTTGTTCCTTACGAACGTTCGTAAGGAACAAAGTGGAAGTATAACCCTTGGCTTGCGAAGATAAAAGAAGCCTCGTTAATAGATATTTTACAAACATGAGCACTAACGTAATTTAACGTAATCAACTTACTAGACGACAACATTCTGTAGACATAACCCTTGACCAGGCTAACTACATTCTCTTTTCCCATTTTTTTTTTCAACAATAAATATACAGATGACAGTCGATCCAGATCATATTAGCAATATACAGAGGTTGCAATGTACGTCTGTTTTCCCGGTTCCAATATCGATGCTTTTTCAATGAAAACTGCAGCTTGTTTAAAGCTGTGTCGGACCGTATTTGGTAAAAACTAATATGGTACATTTGTACCATATTCGACCGAATATGGTACATTTGTACCATATTCGGACCGAATACGGTACAATTTTCGACCGAATATGGTACAAACATTGTACCATATTCGGTTGGAATAAGTTTTTCTATGCTCGCCAAAACGTATTTGGTACATACCAAAAAAAACTCATAAAATGAAAATGGCCTACGTATATGGTGCATAAATTATGTTGTCTTAATAAATGAAATAGTCTGCCGATGTGTAAACTTTTTTCAAACTCAAATACATTGTATTAACCTAATATTGGAAGTGACAAAAGTATCATCATCATCATCATCATCATCATCATCATCATCATCATCATCATCATCATCATCATCATCATCATCATCATCATCATCATCATCATCATCATCATCATCATCATCATCGTCGTCGTCGTCGCCGTCGTCGTCGTCGTCGTCAGCAGTAACAGAAACAGCTAACCTAACCACACTTTACATGGATTTTGAATTGAAAAAAAATCGCTGTAGAATGTCTGCTATTTAGCACTGTCGGACCGTATTTGGTACAAAAACGAATATGGTACATTTGTATACCGAATACGGTACACTTTTCGACCGAATATGGTACAAACACTGTACCATATTCGGTTAGGCATTTTACCCCAAAACTGCCGATACGTATATGGTACAATTAGACAGTTGTACCATATTCGGCCGAATATGGTACAAATTTGTACCATATTCGTTTTTGTACCAAATACGGTCCAACAAAGCTGCAGTTACGATGTTTCCGTTGAAATCGACGACATGGAGGCCTTGTCACGACACAGTTTACAAATATGAGCATCAACGTCATAAATTTAATCAAATTACTCGACGATAAAATTCTCTAGATGAAACCCTAAACCACGGAAACTAAATACGTATTATCATTTTCTTGTTTTTCATTCTGCACACGATATGATAAAAAGTTATCTACGAAAAAACAAAAGTTTGTTTGGTCGTCAATATTTTTTTATCAGACGATGTTTAAAAAATTAGCAGCATCATACAAATTTCCCAGTATTTTACGCATTTTCTGTTTGAAACCAAATTCATATCGGTCACGTTATGACAGATTTATTTAAAAATTTTTGCATCTGTTGTCGTTATCATCATTGTTGTTGTTGTCGTCTTTGTATCACGTGATTCTACGTCTTAGATGGAAGGCTGTATAGTAGATTCTATGCGATATAAACGTTCAAAAGGCGTAGCCTTTGAACGTTTATGTCGCGTAGAATCTACTGTACAGACTCTATCTGACTCAGTGTTTGTCAACCAATGAAAACTATATATGTATACGCTTTTACTGTCATTCTTCAAACCAAGCCTCCGACCGGAACAACTATCAAGCGGATCTTACTGGAATTACATCATTTTCCAAAAAATACATCATTTTTCATAACTGCACAGGAAAAGGGGGTGTGGCTATGTATACTGTGCAAAAAAGGTTTAGCACGTATTTTTCAGTATATGATAATTACATGAACATTGCTTTGTGCTGTTCAGTTGTCCCGATCGACAACCATTACGCATACAGTAGAGTGAACATTCAGTGTAGCTTGTCCAAAAACACATGATTACACAGATCTGTTAGCAGAACCAATTTGACTGTTATAAGTTCTTTGAAATGGGAAGGCGAGAAATGATGACGTAAGTTCGACGTCAGAGGGCTCTTTGCATGCTCCAAGCAGGTATGTCTGTTAGAGATGTCGCTTTGCATTTCAATTGGCCCGAATTGACAATTACTTGCCTACGGCACTTGGTGTATACATTTTCAGCCGCCAACGACCGACCTAAATCTGGCAGAACGTGTAAAACGACGTTCAGGGAGGATCGTTTCACAGCGACGACCTGACGACGTAACGGATTCCCGTCTAGTACGAATTTAGAATCTACTTCTCCAGGACGTCACAGGGTATACCGTTAGTGACCAGGCTGTCCGAAACAGGCTCCGCACAACTTGCATCAAGGTCCTCCGATCTTACGCCAATGACGTTAAGCATCGACAGGCAAGGCGTCAGTGGGTATGGACACATCGATATTGATTCAGGAGACATTGGACTGATGTCCGGACGAATCTCATTTTACGTGTCATTAACTGACGGCAGGATTTGTGGTTGGAGAAGATGCACAAGGCTGGATACCAATAACGTCATCAGTGAGGCTGTTACGTCGAGTACAGCGTCATTTATTGGGCAGGAATGGATGGCAACAGTTAAACAGACCTCATTTCAGTTAATGGCAACCAAAAGGTGCAAGCGTACTGCAATGAAATAATCCAACCTGTTACTGGACCGTCTTACAACAACACCACGTTGTGATATTTCAGTGAGATAATCACCACCCACTTACTCCAAGGAACATACAGAATGATCTACATCCGACCTGCTTAATAACCAGCAAAAGAACACATGAAGAACCTTGTTGGACGTCAGGCTAGAGAAAGTAATGACGTCTGTAACGTCAGTGGCCTTTATCGTCATCTGCAGTATTAATGGGCAAAATTCCTATCTGTGTTGTCAAGAAGCTTGTCTGCAACATGGGAACACATTGACTTGTGGTCCTAGCTTCTAATGGTGGACATTCGCGTCATTGAAATTTGCTTGACTTTCGACATCTGACCCCTGTGCACTTTAACGTAAAATACCTAATTAACGCTTTAGAATTTTGAAACAAAATTTTCAGGAAGCGCCAGAAAATTGAATTTACAAACACATTCGTATTTTCTTTTTAAGGATTTTGGAATAGTTTTTGACTAGGAACCAACATTTTCCGAGTGTGCTAAACTTTTTTTTGTGAAGTATATATCCGTGCCATAAACTGACCGGCAGTGCGTTTATGTGAAGCATAACGCCGAAATTTTCAAATATACTGCAATTTCATTGGTCCAAAAACTAGGACGAACACTAAGCATTGAGAAGCCTCATTAGGAGACAGTTTATAAATATTATACACTTACGTCATAAAGGTAATCAAATTACTGGACAATAAAATTCTGCTAGAAAAATCCATTGTCAGAGAAAACCCTTCTTTCTGCCTCAGCAGTGTTACGGGATATCAACATATTTTTAAATTATATGAATATCATATACAAGGAATATTTTAGAAATCATTTAGATATTTTAGATAAAATAAAAGTATGTTGGAGATAGTTTCCCTTGAAAATGTCAATGATATAGCGTACCCGTACGTATATTTTATATTTTGGTATTTTGTTTTTGTTAAACTCTTTCCCAAAACAAGAACTGATTTTGACGTCCCTTATAGAAAAGATTTGGGAAACCATTGAAACAAAAGAAGAAACTGCTGATAAACAGCAGTTTCTCCTTTTGTCTCAATATTTTCCATGCAATATTTTACACAAATTCTATTTTCAATAACATCCATTTTGTCAATTGTGGCATTTTTGGAAGTGGGTTACCCTAAAATGTTGCCGTTTTGGGAAAGGGTTAAAGGCGTCTACAAAAACTTTGAATTTGAGCTACTCATGGTGTAACGCACTTGTCTTGTAGCGATCCAGTCAGAGAACAATTAGCGAAATACATCTCGATTCGGGCAAACATATAAAGGGCAGTTTACACGGTCTGCTTTAGCATATCTGCTTTAGCATGTATGTTTTTAGCACACATGTTTTTTTGCGTTCACACGGTATGTTTTAGCACATGTGCTTTTGGTGGAAGTTAGCTGACCTAGGTCAAACAGTTCACTGGTCAGATGTAGAATGGAGGATAGTGAAATATTATACCTTGTGTGCCTTTATACTTTTTGCTATCGCAAAACATTGCTGAGAAAAGAGACCGTGAAACCAATCTTCCATTACCTACTCCGATCTTAAACATAAGTGTCTGTTAAAGTTCAATGGTTTAGCATGACACATGTTATTGCAGATTTTCACCATTTTCCTCTCTTGTCTCAATGTTTTGCCTACCTATTTCTACAGGAGACTTCAAAACAGGTCTTGTTTGCGAAAGGATTAATACAAGTCAAATTACAATAGTTTGTATGATAATGAAATTCCCCATCACAAAGATTTCAAAGATAGAAGTTAAAATTTGGATCAGACTATGACAAGAGTCGTGCTTTACTAAAGTCAAGATCAGACTGACTAACATTAGTCTTTTTGCAGATCATTTATTATCATTATTAATAAATACATATGTAATACGAAATGAAATTATTGATATCTTTTTGATAAAACATGTTTGTATAAAGACCATATTTTGAAGTCTGATCTAAACCTTGTCTTTTATATTCAACAAAAGATACTATTTAACCCATTCCCACACAATGACTCTTTTTAACTCCTTAAAAGATAATAGTTTTGGAAAACATTATGGAAAATGAATAAATTGCTTCTGACAAGCAATTTCTTCATTTCCCACAATGTTTTCAATGTGACCCAAAAATGTAAAAAAAAATATTCATTTTGAATTGTTGTCTCCAACATCTTTGAATTTGGACCAACTCAGTTTTTTGTCGTTTGGTAATGGGTTAAGGTAAAGATCAGCATGATATCATGATAAAGATCAATTAGTTTCATGACAAAGTATCAAATATAATTCCTTTAAAACAAGAACTAAGATTGTTGTACTAAATTAAAAAGAAAAGAAACTATGTTTAGGTAATAATAAAAGATCATCATTTTAACCCATTACCACACAGTGACTCGCTTTGACTCCCTACAAGATGATGGCTTTGGAAAACTTTGTGGAAAATGAAGAAATTGCTTGTGGCAAGCAATTTCTTCATTTCCCACAATATTTTCCATACAAAAAGACCAAAAATTGTAAAACTTCATTGTCGTCTGCCACATCTTCGAATTTGGACAAGTCTAAAATTTTGTCGTTTTGTATTGGGCTAAAAGTTACCTGTAGAGATTCTGTGGGTTTATCATGATTAATGAGGGGGCTGACCAGTGTTTGGTTACCTTACCGGTCATATCTCTGGAATCAGAGATCTGATTGGTCAGTTTCCGTCTGCTTTTTCATTAGAAATAGAGCATGCTCTAAAACGTCTGCTTTAGCAGATATGCTAGCAGAAAGCCCATTATCTGGGGTTCACACGGTATGTTTTAGCACATCTGCTAAAGCATATATGCTAAAGCAGACCGTGTAAACCCCCCTTAAGAAATTACCTTAAGGATTTACGTGAATAACCATTTCCCAAAACTGTAACACATCTTTTAACAATCAGCATTTTTCATCGAAGATGCTACAATGTTACTGAAACGCCGTGACGGAAATTGGACGTAATTTCCTAAATTAAATTGTATCTTTGTATATATATATTAGGTCAATCAGCCAAATATTTATAAGTGCTGAAAGATTTTTTGCCAACACTAAAATCTTATTGTCCTTTCACTGTAGAAATGATTTCCCTGAATAACAGAAACCACCAAACACGAATCGCTGATCATTTTGTCTGTGTTAATGACTATAAGCTCATCCACCATAATTAACCCAGTTCTGTCTAGGATGACAATCAATTCTTAGGGACATTTCCGTGTTATTTAACTCGTATTCCTATAGGCCTTGTGATCAATCATGATATTAAGTAGAAATAAATCTTTGTAGGACTCGCATTTATTAACAAGAGTTGTCCGCGGACAACATAGCTCGCCTATACTGGAGTCTGTTACAAAAGAAGTCAACTCTAAGTCAGGATCAAAAGACCATTAAATACGGATGCTAAATGTATCTGAGTATCTTAATGTGTTGACGCTTTCCCGAACAAGGCAAGGTTTTGACGTCCCAAATATAATATGCTTGGAAAAGCATTGATGAAAGAAAGAAAATGCTGAAAATGTTGATAATCAGCATTTTCTCAATTTGCCTTAATATTTTAGTGTTATATTAATGACAAATTTTAGCTTTAACAACAACTATTTTGCTGTATGCAGCAGCTTTAAGCCCTAAAAGTCTGCCATTTGAGTGGGTAAAGAAATTTGGTGTAGGAAGCCAGTAAATGCTAGAGACCTTTCATTGATAAAAGATTTCTGGAAATGTCATTGTATAGTGCATCAATATTGGCTCGTACCGTCTTTATTTTCGTTGATAAGGTCAGTTAGTTTAGCACATTAAGAAACCAATGACGAAGGGGGTCATAACATATGCAAATGTTCCGAACTAATCTTGGAGTACCACACATTTGTGAATATTAACATGGGCGTATACACCTGTGCGGCAGGTATGGCATACGCCGCATCAATAATTGTCGTAAATGGGATATGCCGCTACAATCAATCGAAAATTAAGTTCAAGAATAGTCTACAATGCCCCAAATCGTATTTTTTCCATTGGCATGCCCACGCATGGTTGAAATATATCTAATTCTTATAGAAAACTATACATTGGTCTTATCATAGATACACCCTACTATTATCGAAGCGTAGGACAAAAAAACGCTTGGAATTTTCGTTAAATTTCATGGATTTTCTGCAGACATTGTGTGTTAATGATTAGAAGACATCCATCATCATTTCCAATTTCTGTTAGAAGCTAGTGAATGTACCGATACGTTTTAGATTTCATATTTTCTCGGTCCTGACACCAATTTCCTACCATCTACGTCTAGAGTAATGCATTCTGCTTTCACCCCGATTTGTGACAATTAAGAACACATTTTGCAAAATTCATAAAAAACAATCCGAAAAGGCAATAACACTCAGATGATCTCCGAAGACATTGTGCGTGTTTACGACTCTAAGTTGATCAGTAATAATTAACCCATTTCTGTCTAGGAAGCCAGTCAATGCTTGGAGATTTGTCATTGATATTTAATGTCTGGTGACGTCTTTTTGTTCTTGATATTACGACCTTATCTGGTACAGACTTTTCTCCCGGAGTTTTAGCCCGTCAAAGTTGTAGTTACGCGATTTTCTTTGAAAACCGACGATTTTGTGCGTGTTTACGTGTTTCCGACTCGAGTTGATCAGTCATAATTAGCCCATTTCTGTCTAGGAAGCCAGTAAATGCTTGAAGATTTGTCATTGATATTTAATTCTGGTAACGTATTTGTTTTCTTGATATTATATGTTGTCTTATAGAGACTTTTCTCCCAGAATTGTAGCCTGTCAAAGATCCAGTCTATGTTGATTAAAGTATTCCATCTATCATTAGATACCAAACACTTCGTACTATTTTGTCAACAACTATGCCGTTGTCTCTTACAACGAGAACTGAAGATGGTATCCGGATTTAAAAATCAGGTTATTCTCGTAAATCTTCAGTGCAATGGATAATGCCGAAGTTGCACGAAGACATTGTATGTGTTTACCACTCGAAGTTGATCATTCATAATTAACCCACTCCTGTCTAGGAAGCCAGTAAATGCTTGAAGATTTTTCATTGATATTTAATTCTGGTAACGTATTTGTTTTCTTGATATTATATGTTGTCTTATAGGGACTTTACTCCCAGAGTTGTAGCCTGTCAAAGATCCAGTCTATGTTGATTAAAGTATTCCATCCATCATTAGATACCAAACACTTCGTACTATTTTGTCAACAACTATGCCGTTGTCTCTGACAACGAGAATTGACGATGGTTTCCGGATTTAAAAATCAGGTTATTCTCGTTAATCTTCAGTGCAATGGATAATGCCGAAGTTACACCAAGACATTGTGCGTGTTTACCACTCGAAGTTGATCAGTCATAATGAACCCATCTCTGTCTAGGAAGCCAGTGAATGCTTGAAGATTTGTCATTGTTATCAAATGTCTGGTAACGTCTTTGTTTCTTTGATATTACGACCTTATTGTGCGTGTTTACGACTCCAAGTTGATCGTTCATAATTAACCCATTTCTGTCTAGGAAGCCAGGCAATGCTTGAAGATTTGTCATTGTTTTCAAATGTCTGGTAACGTCTTTGTTTCTTTGATATTACGACCTTATTGTGCGTGTTCACGACTCCAAGTTGATCGTTCATAATTAACCAATTTCTGTCTAGGAAGCCAGGCAATGCTTGAAGATTTGTCATTGATATTCTTAATGTCTGGTAACGTCTTTGTTTCTTTGATATTACGACCTTATTGTGCGTGTCTACGACTTCAAGTTGATCGTTCATAATTAACCCATTTCTGTCTAGGAAGCCAGTCAATGCTTGGAGATTTGTCATTGTTATCAAAAGTCTGGTAACTTCTTTGTTTCTTTGATATTACGACCTTATTGTGCGTGTTTACGACTCCAAGTTGATCGTTCATAATTAACCCATTTCTGTCTAGGAAGCCACAGTCAATGCTTGGATATTTGTCATTGATATTAAATGTCTGGTGACATCTTTGTGTTCTTGATATTACGACCTTATTGTGCGTGTTTACGACTCCAAGTTGATCGTTCATAATTACCGGGTAATCCATTTCTGTCTAGGAAGCCAGTCAATGCTTGGATATTTGTCATTGATATTAAATGTCTGGTGACGTCTTTTTGTTCTTGATATTACGACCTTATCTGGTAGAGACTTTCCTCCCGGAGTTTTAGCCCGTCGTAGTTGTAGTTACGCGACTTTCTTTGAAAACCGACGATTTTGTGCGTGTTTACGTGTTTCCGACTCGAGTTGATCAGTCATAATTAACCCATTTCTGTCTAGGAAGCCAGTCAATGCTTGAAATGTTGTCATTGATATTAAATGTCTGGTAACGTCTTTGTGTTCTTGATATTACGAGTTTGTCTTATAGAGACTTTGCTCCCAGAATTGTAGCCTGTCAAAGATCCAGTCTATGTTGATTAAAGTATTCCATCTATCATTAGATACCAAACACTTCGTACTATTTTGTCAACAACTATGCCGTTGTTCCAACGAGAACTGACGATGGTTTCCGGATTTAAAAAATCAGGTTATTCTCGTTAATCTTCAGTGCAATGGATAATGCCGAAGTTGCCCGAAGACATTGTTTGTGTTTACCACTCCAAGTTGATCAGTCATAATGAACCCATTTCTGTCTAGGAAGCCAGTCAATGCTTGAAGATTTGTCATTGATATTCTTAATGTCTGGTAACGTCTTTGTAACTTTGATATTACGACCTTATTGTGCATGTTTACGACTCCAAGTTGATCGTTAATAATTAACCCATTTGAATTTTGTCTAGGAAGCTAGTCAATGCTTGGAGATTTGTCATTGATGTTAAATGTCTGGTGACGTCCTTTTGTTCTTGATATTACGACTTTATTGTGCGTGTTTACGACTCCTAGATGATCAGTCATAATTAACCCATTTCTGTCTAGGAAGCCAGTCAATGCTTGGAGATTTGTCATTGATATTAAATGTCTGGTGACGTCTTTTTGTTCTTGATATTACGACTTTATCTGGTAGAGACTTTTCTCCCGGAGTTTTAGCCCGTCAAAGTTGTAGTTACGAGATTTTCTTTGAAAACCGACGATTTTGTGAGTGTTTACGTGTTTCCGACTCGAGTTGATCAGTCATAATTAACCCATTTCTGTCTAGGAGGTCAGTCGATGCTTGAAGATTTGTCATTGATATTGAATGTCTGGTAACGTCTTTGTGTTCTTGATATTACGAGTTTGTCTTATAGAGACTTTACTCCCAGAATTGTAATCCGTACATGTTGATTCAGGTATAATATCCATTATAAGATACCAATCACTTTGCACAATTTCGTCAACAACTATGCCGGTGTCTGACAATGGGAATTGACGAGGGTACCGGATTTTCAAAAATCCGGATACCCTCGTCAATCTCCATTGCCACGGATAATGTCGAAGTTGCACGAAGACATCGTATGTGTTTACGACTCGAAGTTAATCAGTCATAATTAACCTATTTCTGTCTAGGAAGCCTGTCAATGTTTGGATATTTGTCATGGATATTATTATAATGTCTGGTAACGTCTTTATTTTCTTGATATTATATGTTTTTTTAGAGACTTTGCTCCCAGAATTGTAGCCTGTCAAAGATCCAGTCTATGTTGATTAAAGTATTCCATCTATCATTAGATACCAAACACTTCGTACTATTTTGTCAACAACTATGCCGTTGTTCCAACGAAAACTGAAGATGGTATCCGGATTTAAAAATCAGGTTATTCTCGTTTATCTTCAGTGCAATGTATAATGCCGAAGTTGCACCGAGACATTGAAGTTGATCAGTCATAATGAACCCATTTCTGTCTAGGAAGCCAGTCAATTCTTGAAGATTTGTCATTGATATTCTTAATGTCTGGTAACGTCTTTGTTTCTTTGATATTACGACCTTAGTGTGCGTCTTTACGACCCCAAGTTGATCGTTCATAATTAACCCATTTCTGTCTAGGAAGCCAGTCAATGTTTGAAGATTTGTCATTGTTATCAAATGTCTGGTAACGTCTTTGTTTCTTTGATATTACGACCTTAGTGTGCGTCTTTACGACCCCAAGTTGATCGTTCAGATTTGTCATTGTTATCAAATGTCTTTGTTTCTTTGATATTACGACCTTATTGTGCGTGTTTACGACTCCAAGTTGATCGTTCATAATTAACCCATTTCTGTCTAGGAAGCCAGTCAATGCTTGAAGATTTGTCATTGATATTCTTAATGTCTGGTAACGTCTTTGTTTCTTTGATATTACGACCTTATTGTGCGTGTTTACGACTCCAAGTTGATCGTTCATAATAAATCCATTTCTGTCTAGGAAGCCAGTCAATGCTTGAAGATTTGTCATTGATATTCTTAATGTCTGGTAACGTCTTTGTTTCTTTGATATTACGACCTTATTGTGCGTGTTTACGACTTCAAGTTGATCATTCATAATTAACCCATTTCTGTCAAGGAAGCCAGTCAATGCTTTGATATTTGTCATTGATATTAAATGTCTGGTAACGTCTTTGTGTTCTTGATATTACGAGTTTGTCTTATAGAGACTTTACTCCCAGAATTGTAATCCGTACATGTTAATTCAGGTATTATATCCATTACAAGATATCAATCATTTTGTACAATTTCGTCAACAATTATGCCGGTGTCTATGACAATGGGAATTGACGATTGTATCCGGATTTTCAAAAATTCGGATACCCTCGCCAATCTCCATTGCCACGGATAATGTCGAAGTTGCACGAAGACATTGTATGTGTTTACGACTCGAATTTGATCTTTCATAATTAACCCACTCCTGTCTAGGAAGCCTGTCAATGTTTGGATATTTGTCGTTGATATAATTATAATGTCTGGTAACGTCTTTATTTTCTTGATATTATATGTTGTCTTATAGAGACTTTGCTCCCAGAATTGTAGCCTGTCAAAGATCCAGTCTATGTTGATTAAAGTATTCCATCTATCATATTAGATACCAAACACTTCGTACTATTTTGTCAACAACTATGCCGTTGTTCCAACGAGAACTGAAGACGGTATCCGGATTTAAAAATCAGGTTATTCTCGTTAATCTTCAGTGCAATGTATAATGCCGAAGTTGCACCAAGACATTGTGCGTGTTTACGACTCGAAGTTGATCGTTCATAATTAACCCATTTCTGTCTAGGAAGCCAGTCAATGCTTGGAGATTTGTCATTGTTATCAAAAGTCTGGTAACTTCTTTGTTTCTTTGATATTACGACCTTATTGTGCGTGTTTACGACTCCAAGTTGATCGTTCATAATTAACCCATTTCTGTCAAGGAAGCCAGTCAATGCTTGGAGATTTGTCATTGTTATCAAAAGTCTGGTAACTTCTTTGTTTCTTTGATATTACGACCTTATTGTGCGTGTTTACGACTCCAAGTTGATCGTTCATAATTAACCCATTTCTGTCTAGGAAGCCACAGTCAATGCTTGGATATTTGTCATTGATATTAAATGTCTGGTGACATCTTTGTGTTCTTGATATTACGACCTTATTGTGCGTGTTTACGACTCCAAGTTGATCGTTCATAATTAATCCATTTCTGTCTAGGAAGCCAGTCAATGCTTGAAGATTTGTCATTGTTATCAAATGTCTGGTAGCGTCTATGTTTCTTTGATATTAAGACCTTATTGTGCGTGTTTACGACTCCAAGTTGATCGTTCATAATTAACCCATTTCTGTCTAGGAAGCCAGTCAATGCTTGGAGATTTGTCATCGATATTGTATGTCTGGTAACATCTTTGTGTTCTTGATATTACGACTTTATCTTATAGAGACTCTACTCCCGAGGTTTAAGCCTACCAAAGATCCAGTCCATGTTAATTATGGTATTCCATCCATCATTTGATACCAAACACTCCATACAGATTCGTCAACAACTATGCCGTTGTAAGTGATAACGGACATTGACGAGGGTATCCGGATTTTAAAATCCGGATAACTCACCAATTTCCGTTGTCATGGATGATGCCGATGTTACATGAAGTGTTTTGTATCAAATCGCGGGTGGAATACCTTAACCGGTCGTAAGGCAAGATTGATATTTTGAAAGATACATGTACTTCCATATTAATATTGTGAGTGTTTACGTGTTTACGACTCGAAGTTGATCTGTCATGATTAACCCATTTCTGTCTAGGAAGCAAGTCAATGTTTGAAGATTTGTCATTGATATTTAATGTCTGGTAACGTCTTTGTGTTCTTGATATTAGGACTTAATTTGATAGAGATTTACACTCCTAGGGATCTAAGCTTAAATGTATATCGAGCTTAGAGTAAGATTGAAATTATGCCAGATTCATGCAAATTCTACGGAAGCTTCGGAGACATGGGGTGGAATTTGATCTGTGATAAGTAACACGTTTCTGTCTAAGATGCTTATTAACCCTCTCCCAAACGACAAAATTTTAGGGTAGTCCTATTTGAATATTTCTGCAGAGGACAAAACAGATATTACTAGAGACAGGAATTCTGTACAAAATAGCTCAGAAAATATTGAGGCAAAAGGAGAAAGTGCTGATTATCAGCACTTTCTTCTTTTGTCTCAATGTTTTCTTTCAGGAACGTCAAATTGAGGTCTTGTCTAAGATTCTTATTAGTGCTTTTAGACATGTCATCGATTAGCACGTGGCGGGAAATCACGTTACACATCAGTAGGAAAAAATCTTCTTTGATTCTGTTAATACTTGACCTATTCGGAAAAGGTTTGAAGCAGGTTTAACCCCTTACCAAACAACTGGTTTAGACGTCCCTAGAAGAAATGGCTTGTGAAAACATTGGAACAAAAGAAGAAACTGCTGATAACCAGCAGTTTCTCCTTTTGTCTCAATATTTTCTGTGCAATATTTCACACAAATCCTATCTTTAATAGCATCCATTTTGTCATTTTCTTCGGTTTTTGAAATGGATCACCCTAAAATTTCGTAGTTTGGGAAAGGGTTAAAGGTGGAAAAAACGTCCTGAATTTGATGGGTGTTGTGGATCTTTTCAACAGCACATTATGGAAAAATAAATTGACGTCCAAATGAATGTTTATTTGCTCGTCAACTTAATATCGACTTATTTTTGGGGAAAAAAATGTTAAAATCAAGTAAATTGCCGTTATATTTTCCCCTTCTCTACTTCAATCCGTTTTAAAACGATCACATACTAGGAGAATTATAGAAGATTTTCTGCAATAGTATCGTCACGTAATTCCTCGCCGTGTACCTTTGTGTCTTTGGTTTTATGTCCATTTCTGATAAAAATCTTTCCAAAAGATTTTGTGCCCTTATTTTACTATTAGCAGGCCATGGGTCAAGATTACACAAGATTATACGTAAATGTCCACGGAATGTCTGAAGACTTTGCGTGTGCGAATAACTTGACGCTGATCCGTTATAATTTAAACAATTTCCAGGCCCGTAGGAAGCAATTTCATATTGGGGTGGCTAAAGCCCCCGTGTCTGAATATGAGGTGGGGGTGGGCTAAATTGGATTTTCCTTAAATTCTTAATGTGTGAAATTAAGAAAATGTTTGGCCACCTTTGGGAGCCTTCACTGTTCCTATGGGCCTGATTTCTGTTTAGGATACTAGTCAGAGATTGGAGATATTCCATTGATATTAAATGTCTGGAAACAGCTTTGTGACCATGATATTACGACCATATTCCCGCATATTTATCAATGTCACAGTCCATATTAAGGTAGTCTACACCTAATGAGATTCGCACGACGTCGGAATTATTCGGGCGCCGTCGAAAACATTCGGCGGTGGAACTTTCCACCGCCGAATGTTTACGACCGCGCCCGAATAGGTTCGAAAACGTAACGACGTCGCTCGAAAAGATCCGATATTTTGTGAATCTCAAAATGGCCGCATTCTGTCTTAATCGAGAATGGGACAAAAAGTTTGAAACGTTAATGATATACGGTACCCGGAAACTTCCGAGACATCGTTTGTTTGTTAAAACTGACTGGAATTTATCATCCATAATTAGTATTACATTTCTGTCTTTGATCCTAATCACAGCTGAAGACATGTCACCGATAATGTTTTTGTGTCGTTGATGTCTATATTTGATAGAAATATCACCATAATATAGCATGTTGTGGATCCAGTCCATTATTACCAGAGCTTGGGACACGATTATACGTAAATGTCCACGGAATGTCTGAAGACTTTGCGTGTGTTAATAACTGGACGCTGATCCGTTATAATTGAAACATCCCTGTCTAGGTTACTAGTCACAGATTGGAGACATTTCATTTATATTAAATGTCTGGAAACGTCTTTGTGCTTTCGATATTACTTCACCGTCTGACCTGGTAAAGAATTTTATTAAATAAGGCATTTCTACTACAGTACCACAAGAGTTAAGCCTCTCTTACAACCCGTCCTGCGTTTTTTTTTAATCGTACGTTTTAAAACTAAGCAAAATAGCACGATTTATAAAGACGCACGACGGGTTGTAAGAGCGCCTCAAAATAATTTACATTCAAAGCAGGTCAAAAGTATGAATCTCTTTCGAGAAAAGTACGCATTCTTTGTGAATATCGTTTCCTGCTTCACACACTTGCCCGCGTACGTGCTCCGTACTTCTGTCTTGCGTGCTCCTGGCGTTCTAAAAGACGCAGAATGGTCGTAGCAAAAAATTGTCCGGTGAACTATTTGCTGCGTGCAGTCTGCGTTGTTGTTGCGTCCACCAAAATCGTACGTTGCACGTGCGTACATCGCACGACTAAACGTACGTTTTAGACTCAGACCGCACGCAGGAGCACGTACGACCGGTTGTAAGAGAGGATTCAATTCTTTGCTGCGTGCAGTCTACGTCGTGGTTGCGTCCACCAAAGTCGTACGTTGCCCGTGAGTGCATCGCACGACTAAACGTAAATTTTAGACGCAGACCGTACGCAGACCGCACGCAGGAGCACGTATGACCGGTTGTAAGAGAAGCTTTAGCAGCGCTGTTGAAAAATATCAAAAGCCTTTATCTTTTGGGGCGTCAAAAGGCGGCATTATGTTGGAACGGGTTAACTTATTACTGGAGTATAATTGTGTTCTTGTCTAGTTACCATATGATAATGATAATATGTGAGGTAATGGTTAAGGCAGAACACTTCCACAAGAAATAATCATCAACACGGAAATGTCTCCGAGAATAGGATGGCATTATAGAGAGGCATTGGTTATAACTTTTCAAAAAATGGTCTGGTTTTGACATTCCTAGTAGAAAAGGCATGTAAAAATATTAAGGCAAAGGAAGAAAATGCTGAAAATCAGCATTTTCTCCTTTTGTCTCACTATTTTCTGATCTACATTGTACACAAGTCCTGTCTTTATCAACATTCATTTTTTCAGCACAGTTCAATTCGGACCCAAATAGTTTTATTTGGGAAATTGTTAAGGCAAACTACTTCTACAAGAAATATCCAACAGTACGGAAATGTCTCCCAGAATAGGATGGCGTTCTTACGGTGGCACTAAGGTGACATTATTAGTTTTTTCTTTTTTTGAAGAAAAAAGAAAAACGCAATGAACAATGTTGGTGGGCGTTTTTCTTTTTTTTAGAGAAAAAAGAAAAACGCGACAACCTATTTGGTGTTGCGTTTTTCTTTTTTTTTACCCGGAAGTCGTGGCCACGTGACTCAATAGAGTAACTAGTTTTCGCGTTTTTAGAGGTGTTACCTCCCTTGCAATTCGAATTGAATACACCCTGATACAGTTCCAAATTTTTAACCGTGACCTGTGCATGAAGAGAGTAAACAAAAGGTCACGTGGTCTTTTTACTATATAATTCATTGTGCGAGTCGTTATTTTCGCGCGAGCATTTTTCATTTATTCTGCCTAAGTATTAAGAATATTTTATACAGTCATTTGCGTTAATTATTAGAGTTTTCAGTTACAGGAATATTTTTGCAACTTTGATTGAAAAAAAGAGATTTTTTGGCTTGTAATCATTCGTACCCTGTCTCCATCGCCCATTACCACCATGCAAGTTCAGGATGAGCTACTGCTGTTGAAAACCATATAAAAAGAATTTTGCAGGAGCAAGTGAGCTCCTTAGTACTGTCCAAGTGTGAGCGGTAATATTTTGCATGTGTTTGTGCTCTAGATTAGAGCCAATAATGGACAGGTCACAGGATGGATTCTCAGCCGCGGAGCGTGGACTATTATAAATTAACTTATTGCTGAAATATTGTTGAGAGGCGTTAAATTAAAAAAAGAAATGAAAAGAAAAATGTTTTAAACTTTTACCAAACAAGAAATGTTAATGTTTTGACTGTCAAGGGCGGATCCATGATTTTTTTTCAAGGGGTGGGGGGTGAGGTCTAGCCCAAAAGATGGCTTTAATTAACCCTTTCCCAAACAAGACCTGGTTTTGACGTCCTTATAAGAAAAGGCTTGGGAAAACATTGAAACAAAAGAAGAAACTGCTGATAACCAGCAGTTTCTCCTTTTGTCTCAATGTTTTCTATGCCATATTTTACACACATTCTATCTTTGATACTTTCAATTCTGTCGTTTGTAGCAAATTTTGAATTTGACCACCCTAAAATTTTGCCGTTTGGGAAAGGGTTAAATTTGTGAATTTTGTAATGTTAGATACCATACTAACGCTGTGTAGTCAAAATTCGATTTTCGACCTATTCAAGGCGGGGTCCGGACCCCCGACCCCCTTTTAAATCCGTCTTTGACTGTCTTACAGAGATTGTTTCAAAAATCATTTCAAGGGGCAAAATAATGAAATACTTTTAATCAGTATTTTCTCCTTTTGCCTCAAGGTTTTCGTTACTATATTACTATATTTTTAATGGGGGTCTAAGCCCAATTGCCAGGGGGGGGGGGGGCGGGGTCCACGCCCAAATGATGACTTAAATGTGTTAAATTATATATATCGTTAGGCCTATATTGACGCTTTAATTATAGTCAGCATTCAATTTATGGCTGATTCCAGGGGGGGGGGACTGGGAGGGGAGTGCGGACATCCTAACCCCCCCCCCCACACACACACACTCTCTAGATCCGCCCTTGCACTTAAAAAAACCCTACTTTCATGATACCCATTCTTTTATCTGCAAGAGCTTCCAAATTGAATCAGGTGCCGTTTAGGAAAGGGTTAAGCCGCTGTCAAACTTGAAAAGTCTAAATAATTTGTCGTTTGGGAAATGGGCTTTAACAGCTATGTTTTTATTATCAAATTGATATACCATAATGAATTATCTTTCTTCATAAACCTTTCGGTACTGACATAATCATCTTCACACTGAAAATGGCATGTTTCGTACTTTTTGGGGGGGGGGGAGGGGGGGGGGGGTACGTGAATATGACAGTTTAACCTTGCGGCTAGGTCCTCAAAAGATGCGAGGATACTACTTTTTCGGAGGGTCAAAAATGACTTAAAAGCCGATAAAGGCCATAAATGGAAGTCAGTCAATGATATCCCGTCGAGATTCACAGAGGAATCATCACTAAACGGTGTGTGATTCCTCTTAAACTTCTTCTTTCCTCCGTTCATTTCCATTGTACGTTGGATGCTTTACTCACATTTGGGTCAGAGCCTCGATCTGGAATCAAAAAGTGTTACTATTTTTAGTAACAAATTGGAAGTGTATTTGGGTGTATGGAATAAAATGCCTACCAGAATCTTAAAACTATAGGCCTTGAAAAACATTAACTTGGCTGTATATTTCACAAGGAATTTTCTAATACCTTTTTCGAAGACATTTGACATTGACCACAGAAATATTCTGCTTGTAAAGTTGTCTTACGAGGGGTGATCCAGAATTAGCGGTACTGACTCTATAACTTCAATATGAATCAATCTAAGTTAAACGCATTTTTACAGCATGAAGTGTAATTTATCACCGATCAGTTCACCAAATATTCTCAAAATCGAACCTAAAACAACAAAGTTACAATAAAATTAGTTTTGTATATAACGCAAGGGCGGGGCAGGTAGGCAACGAACGTCACGACGTCACAAGTTCGCAACGTTAAAATAATGACGTTACTCCTCCACATAGTCACATAGAGTTGCAATTCATTTACTGTGACGTTCAATTCATCCACTTAATATATCCCTGAACCATGGCTAGTCGAATGCAGAAAACATCCGTTGAATGTCTAGAGTTTATTCACCGAAGTCCTTGAAACTGTGACATTTCAGCACCGATTTCATACAGGGAAATACCTTAAAATCCACAGGAGCTTAGTCTGATGAGAATGAACAATTTTAGCTTTCTTGGATTGGGGATGAGACAGGTGACGTCCGTTGCCGTGATTGTTCCTTGCTTTCTGGGTCATGCAAGTGCATCTTAGTGCATTTGTTGTTATGATATTATAAAAAAATTGCTTCTAAACGAAATACTTTGGTCCAGAATTTCTTCAATGTCCGAACACGTTTTCGCATTATCATCCGTATTCAGTGGATATGGAATCAACTGACAGTTGAGCCTATTCATGTTTAAATGATCTGCCAGTATTCAAAACTCACTACCATAACTTAGGTTCGTCTTGTAACAAATTTTTTTGATGGTGAAGCGGCGATCACAAGCGTTGACGCCCGTAACAGCTTTAGTTGACGTCGCGTCCAGACTGCTCCTCTAGCCACATCTCCATTTCTTTTCCTGCAGCAATGTTCTTCCCTTTTTGAACATTCGGTACCAAACAATTGTTAAAGGGACATTTCATTCCAATTTCATTTTTTAAAATTATGTCTTGATGCCAAGATTGGTAATTCTAATGAGTATAAATACTATTAGTTTTTTGAAGTTGTTGCCAATAAGCGAGAAACACACATTTAAATTTGAGACATAATCGATAAATTGCATATAAATCCAAACTGTTGTCCACAACAATTTGTTCAATTTTAACACAAAAATATAAATTTCTCGTAAACGGCGCAATATCTTGGCTTGAAAATTTCAGAATTTTCATAAGGAAATATGCTCTTTCAGATAAAAATAAAAGTAAAATTTATGACAAAAAATTCTGAAATGTCGCTTTAAAGTTTCAAACAAAGAATGTTATATGAGTTTTTTCTACAGTATTGTGTACGTATCGAATTGGAAATATCCATGTTCTGCGCAAAACTTAAAAAATACGCACATTCGAATACTCTGTCAACGTCATAGTTGACTTTTATCGCCAAAGTAGACTGGTCCATAGTTTTCCCATTTAGCCAGAAAAAAACGTTGAAACTTTGGTCATAGAATAGCATGAAATTGTTATTTATATCCACAGCGTCTCAGTAAAATTGGCGCGTTAGAACGGGTTGAGAAAACATACAGAATATGAAAAGTCTAAGAATCTTTACCCCTGCCCCGCCTAACCGTACCTTGGTTGCTATGGACACGCGTCCAACATAGACGTAATTAGAAGACAATGCCAATATTTCGGTATCAGGTCAAATATAAATTGTACCTGTATTATGCCAAACTACATCAAGAAAAACACACAACTATTAATTTTAGAGCATCAGTACCGCTAATTCTGGATCACCCCTCGTATAAATGATTGAAACAGGGTTGGCCTAAACTAGGGAAATGGAACTGTTGTGGCAAAATGGGACGAAATGTAAAGGACGGCGGCGAAATGGAGATTATCCAAAACTATAGGCTTATTAATTTTATAATTTGATGATTTGATTTCATTTGAAATTGAACTCTTTAGTGATATATACCGTTACGACACGGTTTCTAGAAAGCTAGTATATTACTAACGGTTATAAATGCTTTTATATGATCTTTACATGTAATAATGTAGATCTACACCATTTAGGCACGATCCCTAGAACGCTGATATAAGCCTATACAAGAGAGTTGACAGTTGTAAATGCTTATCAACGATTTATAATGATGTGCACCGTTCAGAAACGGTCCCCAGAACGATGATATGGGTCTATATTTAAAGTTTGAAATGCTTGTTCACGAGTTATAACGATATACACCGTTTAGGCACGGCCCCTGGAACGCTGATCTGAGTTTATGCGTACAGTTGTAAATGCTTATTTACGGTTAATAATGATGTACACCGTTTAGGCACGGCCCCTGGAACGCTGATCTGAGTTTATGCGTACAGTTGTAAATGCTTATTTACGGTTAATAATGATGTACACCGTTTAGGCACGGCCCCTGGAACGCTGATCTGAGTTTATGCGTACAGTGTTAAATGCTTATTTACGGTTAATAATGATGTACAGCGTTTAGGCACGGTCCCTAGAACGCTTATCTTGGTCTATATTTACAGTGTTAAATGCTTATTTACGTTTTATAATGATGTACACCGTTTAGGCACAGTCCCTAGAACGCTGATCTGGGTCTATACTTACAGTGTTTAAATGCTTATCTAAGATTTATAATGATGTACTGAGTCGATATTTACAGTATTAAATGCTTATTAACGATTTATAATAATGTGCACAGTTTAGGCACGGTCCCTAGAATCCTGATCTAGTGTTTTAAAATGTTTTAAAAAAAGTATTTTAGAAATGTACACCGTTTAGGCAATATCACTATATAACGCTGATCTAGGTCTACACTTACAGTGTTAAATGCCTATTTTACGATTTATAATGATAAACACCGTTTAGGCACGGTCCCTAGAACCCTGATCTGGGTCTATATTTACAGTGTTAAATGTACACCTTTTTGCTCGGTCTCTAAAACGCTGATGTGTCTATACTTACATTTGTAAATGTTATAAATTTATGATTTGTTTATAATCATAAATATACACCGTTTATGCACGGTCTCTAAAACGCTGATTTGGTTCTATACTTACCGCTGTAAATGTTAGAAATTTACTATTTATACTGATGTACACCGTTTAGGCACGGTCTCTAGAATGCTTACCTGGATCTATACTTACAGATTTTAGTGCTTATTTATGTAATGTACAGCGTTATATACACGGTATCTTAAACGCTGATTTAAGGACAGATCCTCCATTTATTTCCCACGGTAAGATTTTTTTTATTTTTTCTGTACCGATACTTAAATATATGAGAAGTAAAAATATGACTTAAAAACTATAGGTCACCAAGCGAATTAAAAAGTTATTGGATTTCAAGGGAGACTACTCTTGTCTAAAATTGCAAAAATGAGGTGTCACTTAAATACCAACAGAAAAGGTGTTCGAAATGACTAGAATTACATAAATAAGTCTTTATTGTGTTCAATGTGTTTTATTCTGTCTAATTGAGTATCAATTTGAGAAAAATTAGTGATGATTTTGAAATTTTTAGTAAAACATTCTTTCAAAAGTAGGTGAAATTGCTCTTTTTTCGCAACGTTTCTGATAATAAAAAATATTCCAGCGGTAAGATTTTTTTTCTTTTTTGGTATAGACATAGTGTTTGGTCATACCTACAAAATCAAAAAATGAAAAATATACCAAACCAAGCGTTTTTCTTAGTTATAAGTAAAAATTGGTTTACTTTTTGCAGCTCTGTCCGAAATTGTTTCACTACTTTTACCAATTTTTATTCCTTATTTCCAGCTTTAGATAATAAGAAGTGTCGTCTTTTGTGTCCATCTGAAGCGGACTAGCTCATAAAGACACCACTTTGCTTTTGTTGCTCTGTTTCCCATCGCTAACGCCACATGTTGAACGCATAACAGAAAGCGAAATGTACCATCCGAGTACTAGTACACTTTAATTGACCAAAAAGTGAAAATGGAAATAACCGAAAAGAGTCTTGTCATTTATCAACCAAACATTAACTAAATGTAAAAAAATACATTTGCTGAAAAGGACAATTACTGAAACAGCTTTATTTCATTATTTGGGATATGCGCAGTAAGTTGCGCAGTAACAACTGGAGGATCTGTCCTTAAGTCTAAACTTACTGTCGTCTAAACTTACTGTTGTAAATACTTATTTACGATATTATGATGAACACCATTTAGGCACGGTCCTTAGAACACTGGTCTGGGTCTATATTCTCAGTTAGAAATGCTTCTTTATATTTTGATATGATGTGCATCGTTTAGGCACGGTCTCCAGAACGCTAATCTGGGTCTATACTTTCAGTTGTAAATGCTTATTTAGGATTTCAATAATGTACACCGTTAAGGTACTATCCCTGGAACAATTACCCAAATGAAAATAGACAGTGAACATTTTTTAATGTAAGAGCTTTTTTTAAAGTATAGAATTGGATTTAATTTTCGGAAGTCGTCTTTGAAAACGTAATGTGCGTTGAAAATAGACCGTATATAGGCAATATGTTTGCTTATCGGGATCATGTCTTACCGGTTTTTATGATAAAATATAGTTGACAGGCATTAATTAATATGAATAAAGACTGAAAATTTAAAAAAAAAAATCGATATCATTCTACAAGAACATTGTAATTGCAGCTGTTCTTAAGCTGCAGTTACGAGGTTTTTGTTGAAAGCGACGATGTAGAGATTTTGCCTGGAACGATTCATAGGCGTAGAAAGGTTTATAATATGGGGGGGGGGGACAAATGATTAAGTGAATGTAACCTGACCGAGTATAGCGTTGCTGGGGTGGGTGGGTCTGGGGCAGGGCGATTCAAAAGAAGTAATTTCCTGCAATCTGGGCACTTTCAGACAGCATTTCATACCTGGTCCTTTCTCGAAGGAAAATATGGGTGTATTATTGGGGGCATGGTTATGCTGCCCTCCTTCTAAATTATTGGGGGCCTGGCCCCCTGCCCCCCCCCACACTTCCTACCCCAGTGCGGTTACGTATACATATATATACATTATATATATATACATTATATTCTTTGAAAAGAGTTTTCGGTTTGGGTATACGTAGACTTAGATCCTCGTTCAAAAGACAGTGCTTAAAGAGTACACATAAAACGTCAATACTCATTTAAAACGATAGGTTAAGACCAAAAATCAGCTTTCTACAAGCCGTGCCCTATCGATGTACATAATAAGTTCTTCGACTGTCAGTATGGACTAGGGCTTTCTGATATAGCGTGTACAAACGGTTTCATAATTAAAAATGGTCAAAAAGCACATTCAACTGTAAATATAGATACGGATGCAGACCGTGCCTATACGGTGTGTATCATTCAAAATTGTAATCAAGCATTCATAATTGCAAGTATAGACTCCGAAAGGGTAACTAAACAGACTGCATTACTATGAATCGTAAATATAAACAAGGATCAGCGTTCAAGAGACCATGCCTTTACGGTGTAAATCATAACAAATCGTAAATTTCATACTGTAAGTATAGACCCAGCTCAGTGTTTTAGGGACCGTGCCTAAACGGTTTACTTCATATTACATCGCAGATTAGCATCAAAATTTTACAACTGTAAGTATAGACTCAGATTATCGTTCTAGGGATATGCCTAAACGGTGTACATTATAACAAATCGTAAATAAGCATGTACAACTGTAAGTAGACATTCAGATCAGCATTCGAGCAACCGTGCCTAAACGGTGTACATCACACTAGCGTAAAAAGGGAGGCAGGGGGAGCCAGATCCCCAAATAATTCAATTTGGGCAGCATATCTTATGCCCCCCCAATAATGCACCCATGTTTTCCCTCAAGAAAGGTCCAGGTATAAAATACTGTCTGAAAGTGCTCAGATTGCAGGAAATGGCTTCTAACAATTCAAAATTTTCTGCGGGGGGGGGGGGGGGGGGGTGGATGCCCGAAGTCCCTTTAGGAACGATACGCTCGGTCGGGTTCTATTTACTTTAACATTCCCCCACCCCCAAATATTATAAACCTTCCTTTGCCTATGTATTATGTCGAATCTTCGAAAAGTATTTAAAACTGTACGTATCGATCCAGATCAGCGCTCTAGGGACTGTGCCTAAACGGTGTACACCACTATAAATCAAACATAAGCATTTAAACTGCAAGTATAGACCCAGATAAGCGTTTTAGGGACCGTACCTAAACGGTGTACATCATATTTAATCGAAAACAATCTTTTAAGGCTGTAATTCTAGAGAATGAGCGGCGTTCTAGGGACCGTGCATAAAAGCAGTACATCATATTAAATTGTAAATAAAGATTTACAACTGTAGGTATAGACCCAGATCAGCATTCTATATGACCGTGCCTAAACGAGGTACATCATAATAAATCGAAATTAAGCATTGGACACTGTAAGTACAGACCCAGGTCAACTTTTTAGAGACCATGTCTGTATGGTGTACATCACATCAAATCGAAAATAAGCAATTGAAGCTGTAAGTTTACATCCAGATCAGCTTTCTACGGACCGTGCCCAAACGGTGTACATCATATCAAATTGTAAATAAGCATTTAAAACTGTAAAAATACACCCATATCAGAGTTCTAGGGACCGTGTACAAAACGCCGTACTTCATAAACTCAGCAAAAGTTCTAATCGGTCACCTTATACTTTGCGCCATAAAATCAATAAACAAACGATTCCAAACATTTTTTCTGGAACACTGTTGAAGAAATCAATTTCCAACATGACTTTTGCAATTCGATTATTTTAAGACTTTTTAGTAAGATCTAACAACAGTTCTTAAAGAGGTACCCTCGATTTCAAAATTCACAAATCCAAAAGAGCAGTGTTAGTAACATGTGTGGTCACCGTTAGCTTCATTAAAAGCTACACGCTAGCTTGTCGTGGAAAGGATAATGTTAAGAAAGTCAATCACAATCAAATTCGTCACTCTGAAACTCACCGTGACAGCGATAAAAGAGCATACGTCCGTCGGAAAACTGATGCAAAGCTGTGGTCAAAATTGTTAAGAAGACGTTGGCCAAGGCAGCCCTGGTAAAGAGAAGGTAACGTCGCACCAAAACTAGACGGACATTTCGATGACGTCTACAGATAACAACACCTGAGTGGCTACTTTCAACGAATTCCAACACTTTACAGCCTACTGTGCACAGTCTGTGGTGTAATGTTGCCTTCATGTCGACCCCGCAGTCAACCTTAAGTGATTGAAGCCGGGAGGAATCTGTTCCTTTCATATGACAAGGGGAAATAATGGTCCTGGCGATGTATGGTAACTCGTCGTCTCCGTTTCCGATGGCGAACTGCAGCACTTCCGGTGGCCTGAAATTCCATGTGTAAGGCCTTGATGGTTAAAATAGGCCGACGTAAACGTTCTGGCGACTTGAAATGGATGGAAACGAATGATCAAAACTGCATAAAAGAAAACAAGCCTCGATTGCCGCCTACTTCCGGTTTTTTCTGCAACTAAATTTTGCCAGTCGTAAACGAAGGCCCCGTTGTAGCATTTTGATGGCCCTGTCTCACACTTCGTGTGTCATTCTGGTCATGTTATGTGTTTTTCTGACTATACAGTCGATAGAGACCTCACGTGTATAAACTGGATCGTGGCTTTTGTTGCACGAAAAACTTTTCACGTGCAAATCGGGAAAAATGATGTACATGGACATCTTAACCACCCCTCAATGTTTCAGTGCCCTAAAAGATACGCATAGTCAATGATATGGGCAAAAAATAACACCTGTAAAATTTTACACTGATTGGTTGATAAATAATCGAGATATTGCAATTTTAAAAGTGACCGGTTAGAACTTTTGTTAAGTATATTTAATCGTTAAAACTGTAATATTAGACCCAGAACAGTGTTGTAGGGACCGTGCCTAAACGGTATACATCATTATAAATCGTAAATAAGCATTTAGTCGGCGGAGTATCATCTTCGCAAGCCAAGGGTTACTACCTCCACTTTGTTCCTTACGAACGTTCGTAAGGAACAAAGTGGAGGTAGTAACCCTTGGCTTGCGAAGATGGGAACGATACGCTCGGTCGGGTTCTATTTACTTTAACATTCCCCCACCCCCAAATATTATAAACCTTCCTTTGCCTATGTATTATGTCGAATCTTCGAAAAGTATTTAAAACTGTACGTATCGATCCAGATCAGCACTCTAGGGACTGTGCCTAAACGGTGTACACCACTATAAATCAAACATAAGCATTTAAACTGCAAGTATAGACCCAGATAAGCGTTTTAGGGACCGTACCTAAACGGTGTACATCATATTTAATCGAAAACAATCTTTTAAGGCTGTAATTCTAGAGAATGAGCGGCGTTCTAGGGACCGTGCATAAAAGCAGTACATCATATTAAATTGTAAATAAAGATTTACAACTGTAAGTATAGACCCAGATCAGCATTCTATATGACCGTGCCTAAACGAGGTACATCATAATAAATCGAAATTAAGCATTGGACACTGTAAGTACAGACCCAGGTCAACTTTTTAGAGACCATGTCTGTATGGTGTACATCACATCAAATCGAAAATAAGCAATTGAAGCTGTAAGTTTACATCCAGATCAGCTTTCTACGGACCGTGCCCAAACGGTGTACATCATATCAAATTGTAAATAAGCATTTAAAACTGTGAAAATACACCCATATCAGAGTTCTAGGGACCGTGTACAAAACGCCGTACTTCATATTTAATCGTTAAAACTGTAATATTAGACCCAGAACAGTGTTGTAGGGACCGTGCCTAAACGGTATACATCATTATAAATCGTAAATAAGCATTTAGTCGGCGGAGTATCAAAACCTCGTAACTCCAGCTTTGTCAAGCTGTAGTTACGAGGTTTTGACTCCCCACCAGCGCTGTAAGTATAGACCTAAATCAGCGTTCTAGGGACCGTGCGTAAACGGTATACATGTACATCATTATAAATGATCGTAAATAAGCATTTAACACTGTAAGAATAGACCGAGATCAGCGTTCTTTGGACCGTGCCCAAACGGAATACATCATTATCAATATTAAATAAGCATTTAACACTCTAAGTATAGACCCAGATCAGCGTTCTAGGAATTGTGCCTAAACGAGGTACATCATATCAAATCGAAAATAAGCATTGGACACTGTAAGTATAGACCCAGATCAACTTTTTAGAGACCATGCATGTATGGTGTACATCACATCAAATCGCAAATAAGCAATTGAAACTGTAAGTTTACACACAGATCAACTTTCTACGGACCGTGCCTAAACGGTGTACATCATTATCAATAGCAATGAAAGTATAGACATAGTTCATCATTGTAGGGATCTTGCCTAAACGGTGTTAATCATATCAAATCGTAAATCAACATTTAAAATTGCAAATATACACCCAGATCAGCGTTTTAGAGACCGTGCCTAAACGGTGTACATCATAGTAAATTTTAAATAAACATTTAAGATTGTCAATATAGATCCATATTAGCATTCTAGGGACCGTGCCTAAACGGTGTACATCATATCAAATTGTAAATAAGCATTTAATGTATACAACCCATCATTAGCACCAAAGAGCCAGAGGCGAAATTTGACAAGTGTCAGTAATTCCTTAACTGTGTTGCATTTCTATTCCAAATACAAACATTAGCATTTTGAACGGTTTAGAATTTTGAATTGATGCATACATATGAAAATATTTGACAAAAATGTTCAAAATTACCTCCCTTGCATATGCATATAGAGTAAATAGATATTTGTAAATTATTTTCTTCTTGAACCATAATCTTGGAATCCGGCACGGTGAATCAACTTATTTGAAGTGTACGTAATTTGATGCATGTTGCATGGCTAAAAAGTGGTGTTTTTAATGATGGGTCATATACCTTAAAACTGTAAAAAATACACACATATCAGCGTTCTAGGGACCGTATACAAAACGCCGTACTTCATATTAAATCGTTAAAACTGTAATATTAGACACAGAACAGTGTTGTAGGACTGTGCCTAAATGGTATACATCATTATAAATCGTAAATAAGCATTTAGTCGGCGGGGGATCGAAACCTCGTAACTCCAGCTTTGTCAAGCTGTAGTTACGAGGTTTTGACTCCCCACCAACGATTTAACACTGTAAGTGGGCAGGTTTAAAAAAAATGTGACCAAAGTGTGACATTTAAATGTTAAGAATAACAGCTAATTTTACAGAATATCATCCAGATTTCTTAATTAGGGTGGCTAAAAACTATTTTAAATGGTTAAGCAGTGCCCAAATTATATTTTAAATTCATGTTCACCTCTTTTTAGCTAAAATTGTGTGCACAATCTTGCAAAATGACAACAAAAAAGCGTTTCACTCCCGACAGCATATATTTTGCACAATATGAGAAATTGTAACCCACTAATCACTAAGAAGTAGAGTGCAGAATGTACACAAGGTTGATGGCTTCCTAAAAAAATTGAGTGGTAGATTTCTGGCTGAATAGACAAAAATGAGAACACATTTTGAAAAATAAAAGTGTTTCACTCCTGACATAAATTTCAGAGGGTTATTGTATAAAACAGGCTCCACATCCTAAACCAGTGAAGATAAGATCAAAAAGTAATTTTAAGATGATGATGCACTTGTTGTTTTATGAATTACAAGTGCTTATTGCAGTATCCTGTCACTGTCTTTTATTTACCATAGCTTAGAAAATTGGCAAAAGTGTTAAGTGTCACACAAAAACGTTTCACTCCTGACATTTTTGACATGTTTTAATGACATATCTTTTTTATTTGTGAAGCGATTTTCTTTAAACTTGGTACACAGTATATAGACACAATAACACATCTTTTTAGCCTTCATTGGGTTGAATATGTTTCTCTGTAAAAGCCGTGGCATGTAAAAAGTGAATGGTCACATTTTTTTTTAAACTTGCCCAAGTATATACCTAGATCAGCGGTCTGGGGACCGTGCGTAAACCGTATAAATCATTATAAATGATCGTAAATAAGCATTTACACTGTAAGAATAGACCGAGATCAGCGTTCTAGGGACTGTGCCTAAACGGAGTACATCATTATCAATATTAAAAAAGCATTTAACACTGTAATTATAGACCCAGATCGGCATTCTAGGGACCGTGCCTAAACGGTGTACATCATAATAAATCGTAAATGAGAATTTAAAGCTGTAAGTATAGACCAATATCAGCGTTCTAGGGACCGTGCCTAAACGTTGTTCATCATTATAAATCGTATAGTAGCATTTAACACTGTAAGTATACACTCAGATCAGCATTTTGGAGACTGGCCTAACCGATGTACATAATTATTAATCGTTAAAAAAATTAAAACTGTTAGTATAGACCCAGATACGCGTTTGGTGACCGTGCCTTAACGGTGTACATCATATAAAATCGTAAATAAGCATTTACAACTGTAAGTGAAGACCCAGATCAGTGTTTTGGGACAATGCCTTAACGGTGCACATCATTATAAATCGTAAATAAGCATTACAGACTGCAAGCAAACACACAGATCAACACACGATCTAGTGACCGTGCCTTAACGGTGTACATCATGTCAAATCGTAAATAAGCATTTAACACTGTAACTATAGACCCAGATAAGCGTATTGGGGACCGTGCCTAAAAGGTGTACATCATATCAAATCTTAAATGAGTATTTAACACTGTAAGAATAGATCAAGATCAGCGTTCTAGGGATCGTGCCTAAACGGTGTACATCATATCAAATCGTAAATAAGCATTTACAGCTGTAAGTGAAGATCCAGATCAGCGTTCTAGGGACCGTGCCTAAACGGTGTTAATCTTATCAAAACATAAATGAGTATTTAACACTGTAAGTATAGATCCAGATCAGCGTTCTAGAGACCGTGCCTAAACGGTGTACATCATATCAAATCTTAAATGAGTATTTAACGCTGTAAGTATAGATCCAGATCAGCGATCTAGGGACCGCGCCTTAACGGTGTACATCATATCAAATCGTAAATAAGCATTTCCGTGCTAACGATGTATGCCTACATCACTTATGAAATAAGTATAGATGTATACACGAGAAATTCGTTCATAGGCATAAAATGCAGACTTAAATCAGCTATCTGACAACATACCGAAACCCTATGTTTTGGACATTCATTGAATTCTTTCGAAGAGATAATTCCATTGAAGTCGCACAATATAGGGTTTGACGAACAATGACCTAGATTAATTTTGTATCCTAAAAAATATCTATTCCACCTCTTAGACCGATCGATTGGTATGTTAAGGTTGTGGGTAGGCTAATTGTCTGACTTACACAATAATGAATGATTTTACCGGGTTAACAGTGACGTAATTTCTGACAAACAATAGTAAATCGAGGGTGTGGTTATAAAATCTCGTGACTACGGCTTGAATCAAGCCGTAGTTATACCTCATGATAAATGACCTGGCAGAGCAGCCCATGCTAATCGAATGGAATGCTCTGCCAGGTCAATTCTCGTCCGCTATACGATATTTTATAACAACACCGACGGTGACTGCCTATATCAAAACACAATGATAAACCAAGTCTATTTTTAGCACACAATTTATTGCCATTGAAGTATGCACCGACAACGCTGGACATGGAAAAGTTTCTATTCAAGTTAAAAACGTTTTTGACATTCTTAAATACATTCGATGTTGGTGTCTACATTTCGCTTTTATCTGCCTTTATACTATCCCTGCGATAAAATAATGGGGCGGGGCATAGCGATAATTGACATCGTGCGCAAATGGTGTACATGCCTAAGCGGTGTACGTCTAGCGATAATCTTCACCCATTGGAAAAATGGCGGGAGCGCGATAAGGCTGCACAGTTTTGATTGGCTTATTAAGTCACGTGGCCACGACTTCCGGGTAAAAAAAGAAAAACGCAAAACCAAATAGGTTGTCGCGTTTTTCTTTTTTCTCTAAAAAAAGAAAAACGCTCGCCAACATTGTTGTTAGCGTTTTTCTTTTTTCTTCAAAAAAAGAAAAACGCTCACCAATATTGTGTTTGCGTTTTTCTTTTTTCTCTAAAAAAAGAAAAACGTCCACCAACATTGTCATTGCGTTTTTCTTTTTTCTTCAGAAAAAAGAAAAACTCACATGTCACCTTAGTGCCACCGTACGTTCTAGACAGGCATTGGTTAATTATGATAGATCATTTCTTCGCCAATTAACTCTTTCCATAACGACTGAGTGCTAGGGTGGTCTAATTTTGAAGCTGTCGTAGGCGATAAAATAGATGTTGATAAAGATAGCATTCATGAACAATACATGTATAGTGAAGAAATATGGGCCTTAATGATAAAATTTCCTTGTATACTTGGACGAGAATTTAACGCCGAGTACACTATCACGATGGAGATTGAGCATCATGGGATGGATAAATCTATGGACAAATTTGCCTCGCTTCTGGTAAGTCATTTTGCAATAACTTTCTTATTTCTGCGTCAATTTTCAAACAATTTGTTGCATGTATCCTGTCTTACTGAGCTCTTTCCTCGGATGCTTGATTTACTTGAAACCTCCTTGTACTTTTTGCAAAAAATTGATCCCAACCGATAAGAAAACGACAAAAAATCAGATCTGGATGGTTGGGATCTATTTTCGGACAGGGTCCATGCAACAAATCGCTTGAAATTTGACTCATAAATAAAAAAGTTATTGTACAATTTCTAACCTGAATCGTGGCTAATTTCGTTTTGTGGTCGTTTGGGATCAACTTTTGGAAAAAGTAAAATGATTCCCCAAATAATAAATATATCCGAGAAAAGATATTAGTAAGGCGGCTACATGCAGCAAACCTTTTGAAACTTGACACAGAAATATGAAAAAGTTATTGCAAAATATTTGACCAGAATCGGGATTATTTTGTCCGTAGTTGTTATCTATCCCATGATGTATAGTTCCCACCGTCACAATTTAAGCAACACTAATTTTATTGCTTGGTCTAGATTGCTGGACTGATTAGTCCCTAGTCAGATTGGTGTCTGGTCAACGGTTAAACTGTGCACCTGTGTAACACCACAGAACGACTTTCATCCCCGCACAGGAAGGTACACGTGCTCACTGGTGGGGAACTCGGCCAAAGCGTGGGACGTTTTTTCGCGATCATAGTATTCCGTCGGTGTTGTTATAAAATATCGTAACTACGTTTTCGATAAAGCCGTAGTTACGAGATTTTATAACAACACAGACGGTTTGTCAATACATATCGCTACACCCGGTCTATTTTTAGAAAAAAATCGTTGTTATTAGAAAAACTATCCAGTAAGATCTTTAAACTCACATTTTAACGCAAAATATCTGTACCTTGTTGTAGCGAAAAACGTCCCTCGCTTTGGCCGAGTTCACCACCAGTGGTGCTCTGATTATAAAAACCTACAGAGGAAGGTCATGGTAACCTGCGTTTCTTTTTCGTCCTAGTATTGCTTATGATTCTATATTTTCTTACAATAATAACTCTGTGTAATGGCGTTTCTAACATCGGTACTGGACTTGAGATCAGAGCAAGCGCGGATCCAGGTATTTTTCCCAGGGGGGGGGGGGTCATCCAAACTTTACCCCCCTTTTCTCGCCAAATTCCGGGGGGGGGGGGGGGGTGTCAGGATCCCCTCTGAATGTGTGCATGTAGATACATACATGTCATACCATGAAGGACTAAATATAACAACGATTTGTCTTGGCACACAGGGTCGAATGCCGCAGCTTATTTGGGACATAACCAGTAATATTTTTTCTTTTTGATAACCCCCTTTTTTCGCAAAATTCCAGGGGGGGTCATGACCCCTGAACCCACCCCCCCCCCCTGGATCCGCGCATGCAGGGCATAAATACAACGTTGACGAACCGGTTGACTGATCAGAAGATAAAGGATTAAGTTCATTGCTAGACATAAATCAGAAAGCTTCAATGTAAGTCTCAAACAAAAATGAACCTGTAAGGCAATTGACCAAACGCCAATCGACAGATCGCTCCGCCCAACATAGGATTTAAGACAAAAAATGGGGATGTGATCATTAATAGGGAACGATTTTATCCAGTTAATCGTAACGTAAAGTCGGACAAACAAAATAATATTTCGTAGGTGTTGTTATAAAATCTCGTAACTACGGCTTGATTTAAGCCGTAATTACGAGATTTTATAACAACACCGACGGTTTATCAAACCATAACCGTATAACTAGTCTATTGTTAGCACAAAATTATTTGCCCTTGGCATGTCGATTGTTTTGATTGTCATTCGACAAATCGATAAAATAACACGTGCAACGAAGAACAATTTGGGCATGAAATTTGGCTAATCGATGTTTTTGATTGACAGTCGGCGTTTGGTCAATTGTGGCGGAGAAGAACATACAATAGTCCCAGCCGAAAATGACAGTGACGTAGGCTGATGTTTACTGCTGCAAAACCAATCAATTCGTCTGATTTGCACCGTTACAAATACGAACAGAGTTGATTGGTTGTCAAGTAGTAAACATTAGCCCACGTCACTGTCATTTTCGGCCGGTACTATTGTACTACGACCGTCACAGAAATAAACAGAAACAAAAGGCATTCACGGCAGAAACTGTGGTAAACATTTAATTTCAAGCTAGATTAAAATAACCTACGGATCCTGTTGTATAAATTCTGGTTAGTGTTAGCCAAATTGTTGAATACCTATGTCCGATTGTGTTAACTTTGGTTAGTGTTAGCCAAATTGTTGAATACCTAGGTCCGATTGTGTTAACTTTGGTTAGTGTTAGCCAAATGGTTGAATACCTAGGTCCTAATTGTATTATCTTTGGTAAACGTTAGACAAATGGGTGAATATCTAGGTCCGATTGTTAAAACTTTGGGTAGCGCTTACCAAATGGTTAAATACCTAGGTCCGATTGGTTTGAACTAACCAAATGGTTGAATACCTAGGTCCAATTGTATTAACTTTGGTTAGCGCTAACCAAATGGTTGAATACCTATGTCCGATTGTATTAACTTTCGTTAACGTTAGCTAAATGGTTGAATATCTAGGTCCGATTGTATTAACTTTGGTAAGCGCTTACCAAATGATTGAATACCTAGGTCTGATTGGATTAACTATGGATAGCGTTAGCCAAAAGGTTTAATACCTAGGTCTGATCGTATTTACTCTAATTAACGTTAACCAAATGGTTGAATATCTAGGTCCGATTGTAATAGCGTTGGTTAGCGTTAACCAAATTGTTGAATTCCTAGGTCCCGACTGTATAAACCATTTGTAAGCGCTAACGAAGTGTTTATTGCCTGTTTCATTAAACTTTCTATTTAATTACATCGGAAATTTTAACAAAAAAATAGATATTTAGCCATTCGGTTAACTCTAATAAAAAGTTCATACGATCATGTCTGGCAACTTCTCTGTATCTTATTTCTCCTATAATCAAAGTACGGAAATCATTAAGTGATCGCCCCCCCTCTCTGTATCAAAACAGTATAAAATGTCTATAAACGGTAGTTTCATTATCAGATAGACAAAAACTCATCAGGTTTCAATGACTTAACTCTTTTCTAAACGACAATTTCTGGAAGATCCAACTTTAATCCATTACCAAACAACAAAAATTTAGCCTAGTCCAAACTCATAGGTATTGCAGACGACAATTTCCATTGTACAAAATTTAACATTTTTAGTCTTTCTTGGTAGAAAAAAATTGTGGGAAATGAAGAAATTGCTTGTGACAAGCAATTTCTTCATTTTCCACAACGTTTACCAAAGCCTTTATTTTGTGGGGCGTCCAAAAGCGTTAATCTGTGGAAAAGGGTTAAACCTGCTGCAGACGACAAAATAGATGTTGATAAAGATAGATCTATGTATGTACTAGCTAGGGTGTGCAGAGCACAAGAACCACAACTCTACCATTTGTAATTTTTGAGTTATTTGAGTTACTAGGTATAATTCAGAAAATACGAGAGAAACTTGAAAAACTATAGAGACAGCAAAAGAAAATACTGATAACCAGTATTTTCTACTTTTGTCTCTATACGAGTTGGGACGTCAAAACAAAACCAGGCATTGTAAGGGAAAGGTTGAAGGTTCTTTTCTATCTAGAAGATTCCTTGTTTGTCTTTAACCTGTCATAACATGAGTTGATACGTCATGGATCTATTATAACTTTAAAAACTTTTAACCAACTTGGAAATTTTTTAGAGTTGCCACCATCATTAATATTAAGCCTCAATGTTTTCACACGTTCTTCTAATGGTTGCGTCAAAATCAGGTCTTGGTTTGAAAAAGGTTAATTCGAGGTTATGAAAATCTTAAACTTCTGTAACTCCCTTCTTTGATCATTCTGATGTTGTTGAAAAACATGCCTGGTATTAGTATTGTTTCCGGATTGTTTAAGAAACGTGTGCACAACACCTGTCCAAAACAGAGTGTGAAATGGTTCACTGACAATTTTCTGGTATATTTTCTAGATATCATTATTATTACATATATCACTGCCTTTCAACGAAAACCTCGTAACTGCAGTTTAACACAAACTGCAGTTACGAGGTTTTAGAATTACAGAGACTATATGGGATTATCAAACAACCCCACACTAGGATAACAAAGTTAACACGTTCCAACACAAGGTTTAATTTTGATGTCCATGGCCGATAGAACTTGGAAAATATTGACAAATACATCGTTTTGCCTAAAAACTTCCTTTTCTTTTTATACAATGCATAAATACAATAGCCTTCTGAAAGTAGATTAGTCCATTACCAGATGCAGAATTGTAGACTGGTCCAAATTCAAACAAGTCACAAACGAAGAATGGTGGGTAACCTGCATACAGCAGCTTAAATAGAACCCTCTAGAAATATAGGACAACAAATTAATTGTCAATAAAATTGTAGTAAAGGAGAGAAACCATAGACAGAAAGGCCAAACGACAAACAACGTTCTCCTAGACAATGCAACTCTGATTTGCTTAACCCTGCCTAAACATTGTAGTTTAGCGTAATGTCTAATCTACTATTCTCTGGTGGAGATTGTGCATCATGGGATGGATAACGAATACGGACGAAATAATATCGATTGTGGTAAGATATTTTGCAATAACTTCCTAATTTGTGCGTCCATCATCAAAAGGTTTGTTGCATGTACCCCGCCTTACCGAGCTCTTTCATCGGATGTATGAGATATTAGATAACTCATGGTACTTTTTCCGAAATATTGTCCCAACCGACCAGCAAGCGAAATGGTAACAACTACGGACAATTTAACCACGCTTCAGGTAAGAATTTGTGCAATAACTTTCTTATTTCTAGGTCAATTTTTATGCGGTTTGTTGCATGTACTCCGTCTCACTGAGCCCTTTTCTCAGATGTATTACTTATCTGAAAACTCCTTGTACTTTTCTCAAAAAACGATCCCGGGATCAATTTTTGGACAAAGTACAAAGATTCTACATACAAGTCATATATCTGAGGAAAGAATTCAGTTATGCGGGGTACATGCAACAAACCGCATATTGACGCAGAAATAAGAAAATTATTGCACAATTTTTTTCCTGAAGCGAGGCAAATTTGTCCGTATTCGTAATCCATCCCATCATGCACAATCTCCATCGTGTATTCGGAAGCCGGGCGCCTAAATGACCTGCCACCGTTTCGTTGAATCAGACTTTGTACGCTTGTTGCTTTAGTCCTATGTACAAAAATTCTTTTCTTCGGGAGAGTCGATCAGGATTAGCTATTTCAAAAGTTTATTCACTCATATAACTTCTTGTCTTACACTGTTTACAGAGTTGTGGGTTATGAGCCAGGACCCGATTTTTGGCCGATTATTACCACTCGGAGGGAGTAAATCTTTTTGCACTTTTTGATTAGTCTGATATCTATACTTTATGTTTCAGTATGATAGCAATGTCAGAATGGTAGCTTATGTCTCGAAAAACCCTTGTTTTCAGAGGTACCCTTTACTCACATATTTTTCTTCTGATTTCTGACGAAATAAAATATGCATTGGTTCAGCCCCGAACATTACTCTTTTTGCAAAATTCCTGGTTTATAATTGGGACAAAGGATAGGGCAGCACATTGAGAAGGTTTACAGTGGTCTAAACTGTCATTTATTGCATTCTTTTAGTGTACGCAGAGAACCATGTACTTGGACTCGAATTCTAAGGGAAAATTGGCAAATAATATTGCTTTTTGGACAAATAAAGCCATTTTTAAATCTGTTTGTACTCTTTCATTTGCCTAATATCTAAGGGCAGTGTTTCGCTATGATATCAATGTCAGTATGGTAGCTTATACCCCAGAAAACACTTGTTATAAAGGGTACCCTTTACTCACAAAAATCATTTCTGTCTTCTGGTGAAACAAAACATGCATTGGTATAGCCCTGAACATTACTACTTTTGCAAAGCTCTTGATTATTAATCGTGATAAAGGATGGGGCAATGCAATGAGAAGCTTAGCAGTAGTCTAAAATGACATTTGTTTAATGCATTTAGTGTACGCAGAGACCTAGTTACTTGGGGCTCGAATTCCCAGGGAAAAGCAAAATAATGGTGCACATTGAACAAATTAAGTCAGTTTTGTATCTTTTTGCAATTTCTGAATTGCCTGTTATATTAAGACAATGTTTCCTCATTATATGAATGTCAGAATGGTAGCTAATACCCGACTTATATTTAGGGGTACACTTTCCCTTACACGTTTTTCCTTCGATCTCTAATGAAACAAAACAAGCTTATGTTCGACCCTTTATATTAAATCTCTTGCAAAATTCTTGATTTTTAATGAACATAAAGACTCGAGAAGCATATTGAGAAGTTTTACATTCGTCTTAAATGTCATTTGTTGTGTGATTCTAGTGTACACAGAGAAATGTTACTTGCACTCGAATTTTCAGAAAAAGAAACAACAAAGAATATTGCTTTTTGGACAAGTAAAGCAAGATTTGTTATACAAATGAATTTTAAATTAGCACAGTTATCAGATTATATTATATGAGCATGATTTTCGTGTCCAGCTATTTTGGTTACATTATAAACCATTTGGTATCCAACAAATAATGCTTTTATACGTTTTGTTGATCACATAATTTACATTTATTGTAAATACAATTAATGAAAATTCTGCAGTCTACAAAACGTCTCAAATGCATTATTTGTTTTATACCAAGGCGCGGTTGTATAAACATTGGATAGCGCTAACTAAATAATCAAATATCTGTTTTGGTTAAAATTAACTGTGTTGTCAAAACAGGTATTTAACCACTAGTTAGCGCTATCCGAAGTTTATACAAAAGGGCCAAAGTGGTTTGTGATGTAACCAAAAATGGCTGGATACGAAAATAATACTGACTTTGTTGGCATAATTTCCTTAATCACTGCAGATCAGTAATAAAAAAAAAACATTACACATAATTAAAAGTAAATTCTTCATTTAATGTTAGATTACTTCAAATAACGAAAGCATATACCGTACAAGTAACTATACCAACTAATACTAGTACGTAGAGACCCATGTATTATTTGAAAGAGTACACAAAAAAGCTAATTCCTCATGAAATTTGATAAGACAAAGGGAGGGGAAATTATTTAATTGTGAAACTAAATTAGTTGGAGCGAATGGCATTGTGAGATTTATTAATGAAATCTTTCTGACAGATAGCCTGTGCCAAAATAATTTTTATCCATATAGATTTGGTGTTTAACGTAACTCGGTGGGTCATCTATTAGTGTATCAAACAAAGAGTCAATACGGCTATATCGTGTACATGATTTTTATGCAGAAATACGATTGTGATGTTTCTATAAAATATATTTCAATGGAAAAATACAACCTATGCAAACAATGAGTTGCCCTAAAAGCCTCCACCCCTCCTTTTGTCTCAAAACTCAATATTTTCAGTGGAAGGATAGACAAAGTGCTCTCATGGTATACTTGTTCAATGCATACAAAAACTATGTTATAACTCATTATGAAAAACACCTTAGTTAATTTGATTACAAACAGTTCACTTGATTTTCCCGTTTTATCTATTTGGGAAGAAAAAAAACTTTCTATCTGTATCTTGAAATTAAGACGAGAGTGATTACACCAATTGTTTCGCAAGGTATCCTTTGAACTATACAGCATGTGCAATGTATGGAAAATTGGAAATTGGAAAATTGGAAATCGTGTTTGTCATTTTGTCAGGTATTAACATGCTAAAATATATAACTGTTGGTACTCTGTAATTCTGACGTTAACACGGATAAACATATTGGCTAAGTGTTATTTAATTCAATTTCATATTTGTGTGTACATATGGTCCAATTACACACTGTACTTGACTTCAACATATGAAATGGTTTGAGGAAAAGGAAACAACACAAACAACACGGCTACAGTACTGTCAAGCATCTTTGCCGAAAGAAAAATGTTACAAAATAGCCTTTTGAAGCCAAACTGTCCCAGAACAGATCAATGATAAAGAAATAAAACCTTGTAACAGTTACGTACATAATTAAATGAAGACGGTTGCTATTTGACGTAATATACTAACCAGCAATATATGGCATTATATAGTTAAATGGAATTACTAAAGAATAAAAAACAAAAAATGACGTTAAAATAAATGATATTTAGATAAACTTAGAATATGTTATACCAATTAAACAGATGCTAGAAAACAAAATGATATTTACTATACAACATAGCAATGTCAAATTGCATCATGCAGAGTTAAAACGGACAGTTAAGAAAGCAAGAGTCGCTACACGGGTTTCTCTACAGTGTATATCTACTGCACAAATAAATTGATATGAAGTGAAAGAAATGATACAAAGAAAGCAATGCTGATGTTTTGCATTCGAGGCAAACTATTGAAATGCAGTATCATGACATTTGGCAGCAATTACAACCTATGATTTTACTATATCACACATGATCAACCCTTCCAAACCCTTCCGAGGAGCGGAAATGTCGTCTGAAATACATGGCAATGAAATATTTTTGTCATTCTTCAGCACTTGATAGTTATTGTTATAAGGAATGTTAAATGCTTGCGAGAATTCTTTTATCCAGCCATTCATTTCATTTGTAAAGTTTGTTACTTGTAGAAGGATAAAACCAAATTATTAGTGGTCTTAGTTTCATTTATGATAGCATATGTTCATTCATACATAGTTCTAAGCGTTCAAAGGACACAATCAGCAAATCTGTCTATAATGCCGTTTACCGAAGCTATACAGATATTTACTAGAAAGAGCACATCACTCTGAATAAGTTAAACCGTTTGAAAAAGAATAGCAAATTTAGACAGATTTTACCTAGGAAAGACCTTTTTAAGCATTCAAAAAGTTGTTTTTAAAATTATATGTGATTATATTCACTGTATGAATAAACTTTTATTTGGAGTTGGAACCAAAATCAGAATTGTTTTCCCAACGATTTTCAGGGTTGATGTAAGTATATGCACAAGTCCGAACACTCACTTGATATTGTCGACATGTCAACGTTATCAAATGACCCAGAAACATAGAACGCTGTCGAGTTTTTCTTTCTTTTTTTTTTTTTTTTTTTTTTTTTTTTTTTCATTTCATTTTCTTGTTATCGTGCAAAAATTACTTTATTTTGCAACACTTGATAAAAACTACCAAGTCGAAATGCTTTTTGAAGCATAAAAAAAGATTATGTTGAAGTTTATTTCAGTACTACTTTAAATAACGCATCTCAATTTAGAATTTATATACATGTCTTTAGGTTAACCCACACGTATTGGAATATGTAGTTATACATGAAACTGGGGGACAACGAAAGGACTTTCATTCTTTCTCTGTCCCCGTCCCCTCATGGAAATCACACAATTAGCGATAATATAATTACGAGGGCAAAAGCTATTTTGCAATCTCTTTGCTGTGAATATTTTTGTGATGATGGTAATAATGAATATTAATATGAAACAGGGGGTAGATTGGAGCGATATTTGGTGTCTAAGATTTCAGACTGCAGACAGTTGGTGTGTTGATGAAGAGATTTTATCAGTGCTATTTTTTAAAATCCGTGTCAAATCAATATAATAGACAAAAAGATAACATATTACATCTGTTAAAGTCAAACACGTACCATACATTCTAAAGGGCTTGTCAGTGATAGTAAATGCATCAAATTCATTAACAGGTACCTCAGAAACCAACAACTATTTTGAAACAAACTACAATAGATACCATCCACACTATTACTATAGATCGTATGCTATAGTTCATGTAGGAAGAGCTGAGATGACAATAATTTACTTACAGACAGACAGACAGAGAGACATGTAGATGGGCGGCGATTTGATACAATGTAATACGACCATTGGGCTTAAAAACTGCTCTTCTTTTCACATGTCCAGACTCAGATTCAATATAAAATGTACAATAAATAATACATCTACGAACTATCTTTTTAAAATATACAAGGTGTTTGATTGTTTTTGTTGTGTTTTTGTGGTTTTTGCATCAAATCATAAACAATGTCATATATTTAAGACAAATCAGAAATAGGCGGTTCGTAGATTTAACAAAGAAATTTATTCTCTGCGTACACTCTAAATATCTTTTTTTTTTTCACTTCTAAACCTTAATCATATTCTTGAAAAATGAAAAGAAATACCCATTTTACCGTATTCTAATCTTTTAAGAAATAGAATGATGTAATATCTGCGTAAGAATACGCTCATACTTAGTGTGTCCAGATGATATAAATGTGTAAAACGTAATACAAATCATCGACACCTTCTAGTTATTACTTTTATAAAAGTAATGACTAGAAGGTGTCAAGGATCAAATTAGAGACCCCTATGAAGCGAATGGCACTTGTTTTGAATGCCCATTTATTAAAAGAATGATGTTTTAGGCCTAAACTTAGAAATAAATCAACAAGGCTTTTAGTATATATAAAGCACAATTATGAGGTTAAATATAGGTTGGTGTATTGACATAAGATTTTGTTGCCTTCTATTTACACTAGAATTACCCCCATTAAAATCTATTAATTTGGTTGCGAACGACATAGTTCATATAATTGTGTGATATCTATTTCATTGCAAATATATGATTTTCTAGTGTAGAACTTCTAATTTATATTAAATCAGTTGTTCATTGTTAAATTAAGTTAAAATAAACGTGCATGCGATTTCAGTTTTGTTTAGTAGTATAAAATCCCATTTTGACTGAATTCTTACTATTTGTACACAAAACGACCACCTAATGCTTTATACAAAGTTTTGGAATAAATTTGTAACACTGGCAATGCATAAGGACCAGCTTAAACAGCTTGAAACACTGAGAATCCGTATTCAAATGTAGGTACGAACATTTCAGGGTACGAATCGGCCATATTTTCTTCTGTCTCTCGGGACTCTTTCCATGGTTTTTGTGTCATGAATCGGGCTTGAATCAATTACTAGACATCACAAATTATATTTGTGACTCCTGATATGTAGCAAGATGCATTTTGTCTTCCGAAAAGTGAAAAATTGTCAAAAAAATGCGTTTATTACGTTCGACGAAGGGGCCGTTATATTGTTTTTTGAATTATAGTCTAGAAAGACCATACAACTGAGTTTTGATAAAATGAGACTTAAACTAAGTTCTCAAAGATTGTTTAGACATAGAACAAATTCGCGAACAACTTTTTAATTCATCATACACGTCCGAAAGAAATCGCACAAACTTTTTCATTTGTGACAGGGTAGAAATGGGGTGGGTTCAGAAAGTGGTGATTTTCTCGGCATAAGCTACCAATTTTGGACTGCTATCATACCAATTAGTTAACTACGCATATCAAACTACTCAGAAAGTGCAAAAAGAATTACTCCCTCCAAGTGGTAATAAAAAGTTGTCTGGCTCATGGACTATATGGATTTGTTTACCAAAATAATGTTCAGGTAAGATAGGTCAAAACTATTTCACACGTCTAGAATTTCATTAGTGTTTTTTTTTTGTTGTTGTTGATAAAGATCATATTGATTATGTACAATCCATTTAACCTTGCACCATAATGGTTTATGACACGACTTATTTAGATTTCGTCTGCAACTAGGATAATTGATAGATTACGCGTTTTTCGTCTGGGAAAACTGTCTGTTGGAAAAATAAATTGATCTCCTTTCCTAACGTTTAGTTTACGACTCTTTCTGAACCTTCTTGGATATGTGATGTTTGACATTTTCCTCTGCGATACAACTTTAGACAACAAAGAATGTTACAAAAAGTAAAGTTTTGCATTGTACGACAAAGACATCGGAAATATGGGGAAGGGAGAAAACGATTGTCATCGGTATTTGCTTTCAATGATTGTCTTCAGTAATTTTACACGCAGAACCGAAACTTACAACATATCTTCTTATTGGTCGGAAGATCTAATGAATCTATTATATTTTCATCAACTCTGTACATTCGATAAAATGCTTTATTGTGCTGCTTTTCAACAAAAACCTCATAACTGCAGCTTAAGACAAACTGTAGTTACGAGGTTTTTGTTGTAAAGCGACGATCAGCTATCGCAAACTTTCAACGCCAAGGTCCTCAACTTCACTTAACCAAAAAGCACAAAACAACATGTAATTGACTGACCAAAGGCTAAAGGTCCAGGAAACATCCACCAATCAAATTAAAGGTCAGATGTGTTAGATACGTCAAGCTCGTGTTTACCGAACTGTTTTCGGGGATATAAATGATTTATTGAACGTTCAATCATCAATGTAGCGAATCACGCCACGATAAAATAACTCCTCACATAGAGATAGTGACATGATTGAGACTGGAGAAAATTCCCTTATGGCATAAAGATGTATCCAGATCAGCATGCGCCTATGCATAGTATGATTAAGACACGTGTTTGTTTTTTCTCAATGCCTTCTTAAATCATCTTTACTCTTTCCGAAACTAGACCTTGTACATATCCCTAGCAGAAAAGGCTCGGGGAAATGATAAGACAAACCAGAGTTTTCTCCTCTTGCCTTAATATTGACTGTGCTATATTGTACACAAATTAAGCCTTTATCAATATTATTTCTCTTGTCTACAGCACCTTTGGTGTTGGACCACTCTAAAATGTTGCTACATGGGAAAAGGTTAAGATAAGTTTGGAGAGCGGCTACGTGACTTACAGATTTTGTGTTTAGGTCTAAGGGAAGTAAATATGTTTATCGTGACACGTGCCAAAACTATAGGGAAGGTCTCGGTACATAATTAAGGTAAAGGTGACCTGTGATTGGACAATATTTTTTACTGGAATTGAACATTATTTATTCATTTGTGACTGATTATATTCTATTTTCAAGTTAAAAGCAAAAAAAAACAATGATTTTGAATCATTTTGGTAATTTCTGGGCCATTTTAAAAGATGGATATTATACTCTGAAGTGTTTCTGAGACTAGCTCCGCAGTTAGGGTGATCTCAAAAATGGGGTCAAAGGTCACAGAGAAAAGGATTCATGCCATATTAAAATTCATTTTTTCCGGTGTATGAATGGATGCTCTAGACTTTAAGGTAGGTCGGATCATTGCTGCAAACTCATGGACTGAGCTATAAGCCAAAATGTTATAATGGTCGCCTATGTAAAACTATTTACTTCCCTTAGACCTAAAGTCTGCGGCACCAAAATGCCCATGCTACAATTTTCCTCAATTTTTTTAAGCGAAACATTCCTCTTTTTGTGATGGTGAATGTCCAATGAAGTATTATGTAGTTCTAAATGTAAACATCTGCTAGAAAATTTAAGATTTTTTGAAAATATAGTTGTTTTGTCATAATTAGACTAAAACAGGTTGGGTGGGGTAAGATAAAGTCAAATATCTTTTTAATTGCAAGGAAAGATGCGCTGACTTTTTGTGTAAAAATAGTTCTTGGTATCATCTTCAAAATATCCAAAAACACAAAAATACTCATCACTTTTGGGCGAATTGAAAAAAAAGTCTCAAAAAATGTGTTTTTCAAAATTTCCCATAATATTTTCGAGAAAATGGTTTAGAAATATTTCTTTCAATCATATCATCACTCTTGAGCATATGTTAAATCTCTAAATTGATAAAACATTTGAAATTATCCATTCAGAATAACTTTCTATATGATTTTAAAACATAAGGGTAATTTTGCTAAAATGGTCATTACTAGTCAAGGGCAGAAAACTCTGACACAAAAACGAGTATGGAAACTTACCCTGATTTTTTTTTATATTTTGTTCAAGAAATGTTACTTCACTAGTCCAAACTTACCTTAAGTTAATCAAATCGTACATTTTATTATGAATAAACATTGGCATCGCGTCGCGTCGTCTAAACCCAAACCTTAGGACTTGGGTGGTCAATGTACATGCGCTAGCCATAGATGCCCAATACTTTGCAATCCCGAATTTCGATGCAACATATATGTTTTTTTTTTTTTTTTTTTTTTAAGTCACATTTCACATTTCAAAGGGTAAACTGTGATATGTCTTATTTTCGAGTTCTGACGTTTTTCTACTTGTACAAAAAAACCACTTGGGAGTATAGACATTACTTCTCCTTAAATCACTCATTAAATATGCATTAGAGGTTTAGAGTACTTTTAACGTAACGTCAGCGCTAATCACACAAATAGACATCGAGCAGTTAAGAGATTCTTCAGTCAAGTGATCATAGCGGCACCACTATATCGTCGTTTTTCAATGAAAACCTCGTAACTGCAGCTTAGAACAAGCTGCAGTTACGAGGTTTTCGTTGACAAACGATTATGTTGAATACTTCTAGTTAAGGATTTCCAACCATTATTAAAATCTATTATTCCATCCATCATTACCAAACAATTCGTGCAATTTCGGACGTCATCCGTGGCAACGGAAAATAACGATGATATACCCTCATCAATATCCGGGCGTCATCCGTGGCAAAAATAACTCTCGGAGTCACACGAAGTGTTTGGTATATAATGATGGATGGAATACCTTAAGGTAGAACATCCGTAATGTGGCCATTTTGAGATTCATAAAACACCGGGTCTTTTTTTCGAGCGCCATCGTTACGTATCTGAATATATTCGGGCACGGTCGTAAACATTCTGCGGTGGAAAGTTCCACCGCCGAATGTTTTCGACGTCGCCCGAATAATTCCGACGACGTACGAATCGCATTAGGGGTAGACTACCTTAATAAAAGTATTACCTAGATGCATATTCTAAATTTTCTCATAATCGGACGTCATCTTCATCTTTTTTTTTTTATTTTTTCTTCCATTTATAGTTTTCCGTCTTTGTAACAAATGTTGTTTTTTCAAGCGGCTTTCAGTAAGAAAAGAGAACAGAAAAACACCAATTTCAAATTTTGACATCCTAAATTTGAGTTATTTAACACAAATCTTCGATTCTCACAAAAAAAAAGACATTCCTCAAGGCGTTAGGTTTGCAAACAAAATTAGAAGTTACGCTAACCAGTTCTGCACAAATTAGATTTGGTTTGGTTGAATTGAGTTTTTATATGCTGCTCTTCTTCTTTTTATATTTTCATTTAATTTAAGGTAGAATGCCCGTAATGTCACCATTTTGAAATTAATAAAACATCGGCTTTTTTCGAGCGGCGTCGTTACGTATCTGAACCTTATCGGAGTAGGGTCGTTAACATTCGTCGGTGGAGAATGTTTTCAATCGCGCCCGAATAATTCTGATATCGTGCGAATCTCATTAGGGGTTGGCTACCTTAAGTTTATTGACATTCTAGAAGATGTTCCAGTTTATTCAAACCACAAACGAACAAATTAAATTCTGAGACAGTAGATCATTTCTCGTTAGCCATGGCTTATTCTTCAAAACAACAGTCTGTTGCTCTGCACCAAAAAGCCTCGAAACTACAGCTTCAAAAAGTTCTTAAGGTAATACGGTAAGGCTTTTATATGGTTTTCTATTTGTAGTGTATGCTATAATCGCAATTCGTTCACTTACAATGTCGCGTCCTCCTCAGGCCCTAAAATAAGGCTGTAAGACCAACCACTTATGGACGCGCTCCAGTTTGGTAAAAATGGAGTTTTGCGCCCTTTACAACTATGGTCATATCGCAGCGGCCGGAGACCTAACCATGGTTTCTGTTGTTTTTCATACCACATAACCATATAATAACCAAGCCTCCAGCTGCTCGAGTACATAGGTTAACGATATCAAACCATTGGTGGTCGAAATTTTTGTAAGAAAGGATATTTGCCGCGGCCGGGTATCTAACCCGGGACCTCTCGAGTGAAAGTCAGATGCACTACCAACTGTGCTAAGGCTAAGGCCTGACGCGCTGCGGCCGTGATCACGGTGTATAATCACGTGACTTAGAATTTCCGATTATCTTCAGTAGCTTTGTCAATACTTGACCAATTTTAATTAGGTTTGAAGCAGAGAAGGTGGAGAAATGTCAAGAATAGCCTGGACGTGCTGGATTTTTAATACTCTCTTACGAACAGAGCGTATTCTCCCTACATTCCATTTCGATAGAATACTCTCTGTTCCCGCGGGGTCGTTTCACGTCTAATCTCGGGGCCTTGGCGGGATTTCGGTATCCAATCGTCGCCAATATACTCATAAACAATCGAAATTTCTGATACAAGAAATGATTGGCTAATGCTTCAAATTACCAGCTTCCGCCAAAAATAGAAGCGACGTAATGTATACGTAATCAAACCAGATCATACTGAAAGATTTTGATTCGATAATTCAAATGTTACCGGCTTCAGCCAAAAATAGAAGCGACGTAATGTATACGTAATGATCATGCAAGATAAAACTGAATGATTTTGATTCGATAATTCAAATGGTGTGCTATAATTAGATTATGACGACCAAATAGGCTGTTGGCGTACCGAAAACTGCAGAGGTCATATTTGATGGTTTAATCAATAGAGCTCGGCATGGAGAGTAGATTTTTAAAAAATCAACTGGTAAAAAAGTTATTGAAGGTAAACCAAAATTTTGGTTTATCTTCAATAACGTTTATATCAGTTGATTCAGTTCATCTAATGCGTGACGTCTGTCCGCCTTCTCTGCTTCAAACCGAATTCAAATCGGTCCCGTATTAACAAAATTGTTGAAGATTTTCTGAGATTGTTGCATCACGTGATTGTCCAACGTGGTGATGTCATATGAACGAAGAATTGTGTAAATGGCCAGGACTTATCTTAACCCTTGTCCTGCTGACTGTTAGTTTAGTTTCAAACAAATTGCTAATTTAGGAGACATTTCGATAAGTTTATCTAGAGCTTGCCACAATAATCGAGTAAAAATCAGGCAGTGTAGGCTAAGATCCGACTGCACGTTTGTGCAGGCTGATCTTAGTCTATACTGCATGCCAAAGCTTTTGTCACACCAGGAAATTGACGGAAATGAAAAGGGTTTATTTCAAGTTACGTTTAACAGAAGCATGCAAATCACATTTTGTAAAGTTAAATTAATTTTCTTTCGTTTTTCCCCGCGAGCCTAATCTTTCTTCTAATAAGTTAAAATGCATCAATGACTCTGAAGAACTAGACTAAGCAATTTCGTTCTAATGAAGGTTTGTTTTTTGAATCGTAAAATCTGAAAGAAAGTGAATGAAACTACATGTACTTTATTACTCTAATTTTGTTCCTGTCTCTGTCCACCTGAAGCCGTCAATTGACCCCTTTCAATTATCGTTTTAGTCCGTACCTATGAGCCGCTTCCGGTGGCAAACAATGGGTTTATGGGAAATTTACATTGTATACAGACAGACACGGTTCCAATTTGTTACTAAAATAACAACACATAAGCCGGGTTCTTTATGCCAGATCGAGGCTCTTATCCGATTCCGAGCAGAGCATCCTACGTGCAATGGCAACGAACGGTGATTTGCCACAATAGTGATCAAAGGACGACTTCCGGTGGCTGTTGTGTGTATGTGTGGGGTGGGGGGTCTTTGTTGAAATAAGCTTATTCGATGGTTTCTTAACCCATCAATCGAAAGTGCTAACCAGATTGATTAATTTTATAAGCCAAATTTTCTAAGACGTAAATCCGGTATTGTAAGCTTGATTACAAATCGGTAGATCCTCATTGAGTTCTCAATATAATTATCAATGTCATGATATTATTTTCAAATAGTAGCATTATAGCACTATTTTCATGGTTTAGGGGAACTTCTATGATCCAAGGTTAAACCGTATACATTATGTAATAGTTATGTATTTCACATCAGCTCTGTCACTTTTGTCAACGCATAACGTCAATTTCGTTATCACATTTTATTGACATGGAAGAAAAGGGCCATTTCAATGTCCAGCATATAAAGTGTACACTCCTTTCATTGGCTATACCGGTATTTCTCTAATTGTGTAAACTCTTTCAATGATTGCGCGCTAGATGGAATGAGCTATTTTGAAGGAAAGCTAACTCATGATTGCCCTCCTAATTAAAAAGATCAATTCAGAATGGACCTTCTATTTTTGGTACAATATATATTCAAGTCTATTTCTAGAAAAGTCGGTCTGGCGTGGGTTTTACTTTTTTGCACAGACCTTTTCGGATTGGTACATGTATTATTCGATGTTCTAAACAGAAAAAGGACATTTCGAATTAATCTAAAATTAGAAACAACACAATGTGATAAAACAGACTTTTTTATTGTTTGAATGGAGGTTTTGATACTTGAAATGGAGAAGAGAGTCGAAACAGTGCCCATGTCGTTATATGTTTAGAGCATTTCTACCCCAGTACTTTTAACTTAAAACCGCTAAAATATATGGTAGTATTGGTATGAGAAATGAGTAGAATCCATGGCTTGTTGCTTCGGTCGCCGCGATAGGACCATAGCAGTTGAAAGAGGCGTTAAACCCAACCAATTATATGTTAAAAACGGCTCATTATGATCACATGCAATCCATTTACGCTTGCACCATAATAGTTTATGGCACTACTTATTAAGATTTCGTCTGCAACTAGAATAATTGATATATTGTGCGTTTTTGTCTGGGAAACCTGTCTGCTGAGAAATAAATAGATCTCCTCCCCTAACGTTTAGTTTACGATTGTTTGTGGGACTTTCTTGGACATCTTAGACGACGAAATCAATGAAACAGAAACCAGGAATTATAGAATTAATGATGTTTTATCTCAGGGTGTACCATTTAACAAGTGGTGATGGTGTTCGAACCAACGACACCAGGATTTATTTTGGTGTTCGGATTAATAGCAGTTCGTCCGAACTATTAAACAAGGCGTCCCTTCAGAAATTTTAGGGGTATACGAGTTTAATTCCACGGACTGTTCAGAAATTCTACCAGTCAATTGACAATATAGAAATACAACACTCGAAAAAAAAACATGTACGTGTACATTGTAATTGACTGACCAGAGGCTAAAGTTCCAGGGAACATCCATCGATCAAATTAAATATCAGATGTTATTAATACGCGAAGCCTTAATTTACCAACATTTTTCTCGTAGTGATATAAATGATTTATTGAATATGCAATCGTCACTACATTGCATTAAACCACGTGAAAATAGTCTTCGTCTATAGCTCTTCTTGATATATCTAAATAATATATAAAAAAATGTAGGCATGAGATAAAATTATAATATTATGTTCAATCAAATATTGTCGGTACTTTTTGCTATCTTCTCGTTCTGGAATAATCTGTCAATAATACCAAAATACGGGGTTTTGGATAAGCAAGAAATAATATATTATTATGTCCCATCACGCTTAATGGGAATCTACCTTATAGAAGAGTGAAATATAGACCCTAGTCAATCTGCGCAGTCCGCGCAGCCAGACTAGGGTCGATACTTTTCACTTTTATGTAATTGTCTGAATCTGTAATGTTTTCTCCTATCTTACGACTATGTGTTCATTTTTCACATACGGTATCTAGTTGACCTGTGCAATGTCTGACAAGTTTGCCAAATTTTGGATTTTTGGACTTCTGATAAGGTCCTTTTTAGCGTGACGTGTCACATATATGTGAGAGAGGTGCGTTTGTCGTTACACACTCGCCATTTGATTAGACAAAACTCGCATTTAAGGTAGAATACCCATAATGTGGCCATTTTTAGATTCATAAAACATCGGATTTTTTTCGAGCGCCGTCGTTACGTATCCGAAAAAGTTCCGAAAGTTCCACCGCCGGATGTTTTCGACGTTGCCGGAATAATTCTGACATCGCGCGAGTCTCATAAACAGTGGTAAACAGTGATATGTCTCATTTGAAGTTTCTCAACTTGTACAAATAACCACTTGGGAATAAAGACATTACTTTCTCCGAAAATCTTTCATTAAAGATGCATTAGATGTTTAGAGTACTTTTCACGTAACGTCGGCGTCAATCAAACAAATAAACATTGAGTAGTCAAAGAATCTTTGGACAAATCTATATTGAAAAATAAACAGTTTAAAACCAAATTTCTAGTTCTTTCTATGCGAGGCTCAAAACATTTTGATACCCCCTCGTAGATCCATTGTGGGCTGAAATGGTATTTTCTGCAAAATACTAAGAATTCATACGTATATAAAGATTATATATGGAGTATACACCACCCTACTAATTTATTTTATTAGCATCCATCACCATTATATCGAAGCCTAAAATATTTGAAGTGTTTATGGCGAAACAATATTGTGTGGATTTTTTACATATAGGCCTACTAGGACAAAAACGATATGCAACTCCATTTTTTATAATATTTTCGACAAGATAAGTTTTAATGGCTATTGATCACATTTTGTATATACCTGCACCCGTACGCATAGATAGAGTGTCATTTTCTTCAGATGTCGTAAATTCAGCACGTGATACATAGTAAACTGTTAAAAACTGATTATTTCCTGTCGTGTTTTTCTAAATGACTACAAATCGACAAATTCTCGACTGTATACGCTAATAGGTCTCAATGGGACCACAGCCGATCGAGCACGGAGCGGACGTGCAAGAGATATGACGTCAAGGCAGGACTGTATAATTAGGTTAACTCCATTTACGAGATAGGTTTAGGACTGCAAAAGAGACCGCTAATAACACACAATGACTTCGCAACATTCGAATATTGGACCAAACTGAACGAAACACTGTGTGTTTTAGACCTACATACACTTTTTTGTCAAAATGTATTGACGTCAAGTGTAAACTGGGTGGTTTCTAATTGATGGAATTTACTACAAACAAGATTTTGTGGAATTTACAAGGTGAAATGTTGTTGCTTTAAATGCATTGCATTTTGTTTAAGTCTGATTTGATGTCTTTGTGTATGAAGGAATTGAAAAGAAAGTTGCGTTTCTTTTCTTTTTTTTTTTTTTTTTTTTTTTTTTTCTTTTTTTTTGCCTAATATATTTTAATGATAACAATTAGATTAACGATGTCAATTCCTTGTGCCTATAACATATTTTGAAAAAAATAATGTATTCCATGATTTATGCGCAGTGTTTTCGTCGTGTTTTGTGTAATTGTGTTTCATGGCTAAAAACCGTCTTTGTTAAAAAATGATGATCTTGTTATAAAATATCTGCATATGATATCAAATGTCTGTTTTTCAAATTCCACCAATTTGTTGTCTCTCAATCCGAAAGAATACACCAAAGAAAAAAATAATCTTTTTCAAATGTTTTAATTAAAAGTTCGAGAAAAGAACAATAATTAATGTGTTAGAATTTCTTCTGTTGTCAAAGAATCCAGACATTGCCTTAGGCGCTAGGTTTGAAAACAAAATTAGACGTTACGCTAAACAGTTCTGTACAAATCAGATTTGCTTTGGTGGCAGTGGAGTTTTATTGGTTGACTTTCTTCCTTTAATATCTTCATTTAGTTTGAGTTTATTGACCTTTTATACCAGTTAATTCGTCTATCAAACGAGGATATTAAATTTCAGAGAAATTTGCTGACTGTGTCCAAATGCAATTGTGACTTATGGCTATTCTAATGTCACATATTCATCAAAAGAAGTTTAGATTGTGGCATATTTTTTTCAAACTGTACATGTATACATGAAATTGAATTTTGTATCTTATTGTTTTCGAAACCTAACATATAGCCTCTCAAAGCCTCGTTACAACAACTTTAAATAAGTTGAAAGCAAGATTTTTTAAGACGATACATTTACCTCTTGTATAATAACACATTATTCCCAACGGTTTTTGTAGACGTTTGATTTCATTTTAATACATGAAACAGCAAAGTCCATTTTAAACATTCGTCCGTCTAAGATTGTGTTTTGTAACCCATTTTGCAAACTCAATTTGCAAACGAGATTCCAAGTTACACTTAAAAGAAAACATGCAACTCACATTTTGTAAAGGTAAATTAATTTTCTTCTACCATTTTCCGTAAACCTAATGTTTCTTCTATTAAGTTAAAATGCCTCAACTATCCTGACAACTATCTTGTTATAAAATATCTGCATATGATATCAAATGTCTGTTTTTCAAATTCCACCAGTTTGTTGTCTCTCAATCCGAAAGAATACAGCAAAGAAAAAATAATCGTTTTCAAATGTTCCAATTAAAACTTCGAGAAAAGAACAATAAATGTGTTAGAATTTCTTCTGTTGTCAAAGAATCCAGGCATTGCCTTAGGCGCTAGGTTTGAAAACAAAATTAGACGTTACGCTAAACAGTTCTGTACAAATCAGATTTGCTTTGGTGGCAGTGGGGTTTTATTGGTTGCCTTTCTTCCTTTTATATCTTCATTTAGTTAGTGTTTATTGACCTTTTATACCAGTTAATTCCTCTATCAAACGAGGATATTAAATTCCAGAGACTTTGAATGGCTATGTCCATATACAATAGGGAACGATTTTAACAAGTAAACAGTGTCGTAATTTCGAAAAAACAATAGTAGCCTATTTCGTTATTGTTGTTATCAAATCTCGTAACTACGGCTTTATTCAAGCCGTAGTTATAAGATTTTATAACGGCACCGACAGTTTATCAAAACATAATGGTAAGCCCAGTCTATTTTAGCCATGAATTCATTGTTATTGTGACTTGTGGCTTTTCTTTAATGACATCACATATCCATCAAAAGAAATTTAGATATCGGCATATTTTTTTCTAATTGTATACATGAAATTGAATTTTGTATCTTATTGTTATTGAAACCTAACATACAGGGTGTCCCAAAATACTAGAGTTCGAAATTAGAAAAGATGTTGTTTCATTGAAAATTTGGATGGTGGTGCAAATGGTGCTTTAAACGGAGACAAAGTTTAAACATCTATAAAATTGACAACCTTATGTTATCAGATAAAATTTAGTTACATAGGTAAGAAGGGGACATGATAAAGTTTTTTTGATATATAAAACATCCATAGTTACTTTCCTAATATATTCAACAACATCCTTTAAGAAAAAGTTTGTCTCTGCAAAAACGACCCCCTTTACAGCACCATTTGCACCAGCATCTAAATTCAGTGAAACAACATCTTTCCTCATTTTTAACTCTAGTTCTTGTGATTATTTTCACCCCTTCAAAATTTAATGATGTTCAGACTTTCACTGCATCTATTTAAGCCACAATGGCCATTGAAGACAAAATTGAAAGGATCAATTTGATCATCTTAGCTTGGAAAAAGAAACTTTGTCAAATGAAAAAGATGACGTCGTTGACGTCATTTGGCAAAACAGTTAAAAATGACATATTTTTTAAAACGTTATGTGGAATAAAATTTCAAAGTAAATATAGATGTTCTATATATCAGACAAAACATCATCATGTCACCTTCATACCTATGTAACTAATTTTACTCAGTGACAACATTTGCCAATTTTATAGATGTTTTAAATGGGGACACATATTTTGGGACACCCTGTACATGTATTATAGCTGCTTTTTTCTCAAAGTCTCGTTACAGCAACTTTAAGGTAGAATACCCGTAAAGTGGCAATTTTGAGATTCATAAAACATCGGATTTTTTAGCGTTGTCGCCACGTATCCGAACTCATTCGGGTGTGGTCGTAAACATTTGGCGGTGGAAAGTTCCACCGCCGAATGCTTACGACGTCTCCCGAATAATTCCGACGTCGTGTGAATCTCATTAGGAGTGGACTACCTTAAATAAGTTGAAAGCATGATGGGGGTTGGCTCGGGGTTTTTTTTTTAAAGAAAATACGACGATTAATTTTCCTCTTGTGGAATAGAATATTATTCCCAAAGGACTTCTTAGACTTTGGTTAAAAATTCCATATGTGAAACAGCAAAGTTCATTTGAAACATTCGTCTGTCTAAGATTTGTGTTTTGTAACCTATTTTGCAAACTCAATTTGCAAACGTAATTTTAAGTTACACTTAACAGAAACATGTAAATTACATTTTGTACAGTTAAATTAATTTTCTTCTACATTTCTCCGTAAACCTAATCTTTCTTCTATTAACCCTTTCCCAAACGACAAATTTTTAGAGTGATCCACTTCAAAAACTGCCACAAAATGACAAAATGGATGTTATTTAAAACAGGATTTGTGTAAAATATGGCACAGAAAATATAGAGACAAAAGGAGAAACTACTGGTTTTCAGCTGTTTCTTCTTTTGTTTCAATGTTTTCCCAAGCCTTTTCTATTAAGGACGTCAAAACCAGGTCTTGTTTGGGAAAGGGTTAAGTTAAAATGCCTCAACTATCCTGACAAAAAGACTGAGTACTTTCGTGACAATGAAAGTTTGTTTTTGAATCCTTAAAGGGACCCATGGTACATGAACATACAAACGGGTAATTAAGAACTATTGTATCTAATGATTGGTGGAATAGCTTCACCTTGGTAAATTACCTAAAAAGGTAATTGTCGTCTAGCCATGTTTTCAACAAAATATAGCCAAGTTGCCTGAAACAAAATGAAGTAGAAATTGCATTTGCAGATGTCATGAATTTAGTTTGCAGCAAAATACGTCCCCGTGTCTTGATGTAGGGAAAGCGACGGTTGTTGTTTTTGGCAACACTTCAAAACTGTCAACAAATTAAGAAATGGCCACGTTAACTCCCACATGATTCTGTGGCAGCATTAAGACAATGAAATAGGATTACTTCGATTGACTTAATCGATTTATATCCGTCCAGGGATAGAAGAAAATGGGATTACTTGATTAACAAGTTTCCGTATTTTCTCGAGGCGAGCACGCGCGTTCGATTAATTACATCGCTCAACGTTATTTGATCGTTAAGTATCATTGTTCGATTTTCCAAGAACCTCTTAACTACAGCTTATTCAAGCTGTAGTTAAGAAGTTTTTGAAATCGAACGAACGAAATGCAATATTGAAGGTTCTTGAATTTGTTATTTCTGATTCTCTGAGACTTTTTAAGACATCGTGTATCAGATTTACATGTAATTGCACATAAAAGCGAATTAATATAGGCATATGCTAATTCTGATAAGATAATTATAGTAATATATATGACATTGTTATCATTCGGTGTCGAGATAACGATTGTCCATTATTTTTACAAATTTGCAAGAAAGAATTTATGTAAATTCCTCAGTCCATAGATCTTGTAAATTCAAATCCCAATATGGCCAACAATATTTCAGCGCTTTACAAAAAGTCATCTCATATTTTACCAATGGCTGAATCATCTACAAGGAACGCAAAACTAGTTAAAACAAACGCTATGTACAACAATTGAATCTAATCTAAAACACAAGGCAATTAATTAGATTTGATTCATTGGGGTTTAACGCTATTTTCAACTACTACTGTCTAATTATCGTGGGGACTGGAGCATCTTACGGGATTCCTGGTATTTCTCATGCCAGTATTACCACAATATCCCAACTGAGCCTCCAGTTGCTCTCTCACATGGATGATTCGTTACAATTCGCAACAGTTGGTCAGAGACAAAAATTAATGACTTTTGTCAAGTGTCAGAATGGATACAGGCCAAGCTGGGTTTCGAACTCACGATCCCTGGATCAACAGATTGATAGAACCAGATTATTTTTGTACGATATCGTAAGATTTTTTAGATACTTTAGATAAACGTTCTTTAGAACGCGTTTTTCATACGCTCAATGGCAGCGCACGAACTCTGTACTTCTTATGGAACCCTTCGGCCAATTCTGAGAGTGTTGACCGAATTGTTCAAAATGTTCTATGAAATTATAGACCGCAGTGTTCCCAATGCTCTATACGCATATATGCAAATGACGTCATTATGGCGTCATTAGTATAAAACATGAAACTTTCGGGGCACCTCGGACAGAATTTCGCTCTTATAAACGCTTTATCCAAAACATCTTATGATATCTTAAAATAACATGCTCTAAAGAACGCACATCAGATTAATTTCTTTTGATTTAGCACATCAAGTGTCCCTCGTTAGCTATATTTCTCTACTTGTGTCAACTCTTTCAATGATCGCGTGTTACATGGAACGAATACTTTTGAAGGAATGCTTATTCATGAATGGCCTCCTCATTAACGAGATCAATTCAGAAAAGGCAGTCTATTTATGGTACAACAAAAATGCAAATCTATTTCGGGAAAAGTCGGCTTGGTTTGCAGTTTGATTTTCTTTTTAGTGCTTTCAAGCGATGATTACATTTTTCGGAATACCTTTTAATTAACCCTTTCCCAAACAAGACCTGGTTTTGACGTCGCTAAGAGAAGAGGCTTTTGAAAACATTGACACAAAAGAAGAAACAGCTGATAACCAGCAGTTTCTCCTTTTGTCTCAATATTTTCTGTGCCACAGTTCACACAGATCATGTCTTTATTATCATAGATTTTGTCGTCTGCAGCTTTCAACTTGGATCAACCTAAATTTTTGTCGTTTGGGAAAGGGTTAAAACACGACCCAACTTATTTATCATCATCACCATTATTACGAATCAACCCTTTCCCAAACAAGGCCTGGTTTAGCGGTTCCTAATAAAATACGTTTGTGAAATCATTAAGACAAAAGAAGAAACTGCTAATATCCAGCAGTTGCTTCTTTTGTCTCACCATTTCTTGACTAAACTATATCACACACAATTTTAACTTTTAATAACATCAAATTTGTCGTTTGCAACGTCTTTTGAATTGGACAATCCTGAAATTTTGTCGTTTGGGAAAGGGTTAAAGTCATTGTGACTCGTCACATTAAAGGCGACCTTGTGGGAATTGTGTAAAGTACCGAGATACAGGCAGTCTGCACCGACCATTCTGTAGACTTTGTTTTCCTAATTACTACTACTACTACTATTAATAATAATAATAATAATAATAATAATAATAATAATAATAATAATAATAATAATAATAATAATAATAATAATAATAATAATAATAATAATAATAATAATAATAATAATAATAATAATGAGCCATGTTGTCCTCAAATAGCTTCTTCATGATTTGTAGCAACTGTTAGAGAACAGCGTTGATCCTGACGAGACTGCTCTTATGTAGATGTTGATCTAGAAACATGGTCGTCTCAAATGCTATAATGCACATTTTTCCAGATCCTGGCTCACATAGTTTAGAATAATCTAAAGCTCATTAAATGACAACCCTTTCAAAATGTGTCAAAGTCATTTAACCCTTTCCAAACAATACCTGTTTTGACGTCCCTAATAGAATAGGCTTGGGAAAATATTGAAACAAAAGAAGAAACTGCTGATAACCAGCAGTTTCTCCTTTTGTCTCAATATTTTTGTGTCATTTTTTACACAAATACTATCTTCAATAATATCCATTTTGTCATTTGATGCAGTTTTTTGAAGTGAATAACCCTAAATTTTCGTCGTTTGGGAAAGGGTTAAATGACAACCGTTTCAAAATGTGTCAAAGTCATTTAAAATCCCATTCTAAATAATTACGTCTGGGAGCGGGCTAACGAGCGCGAACATGTGACATTACATGCAAACGTGTTTCATTGGTCCATCGAGGGAAAAGACAAATGAAAATTAATTTTCCTCCGTGTAAAAAATGGATTTAGCTGTTTAAATTCACTCCCCATGAATTGTTAGCCAGTTACCCATTAAACCTTTGTCAGAGGACAAAATGTAGGGTGGTCTAATTTGAAAGCTGCCACAGACGACAAAATGGTTGGGCTTCTGTTTGATAATTGTGTGTGGAAAACAAAACAGAAAATACTCCATTTTCATTGTCATTTCAGACGTCAGAAATAATTTTTCATGGCTACAAATAAGAGGGAGTAATTGCTTTTCAAAAAAAAAGCAATATCTGTTTGATTGTTCATGAAACCCTATGTTGTAGCTACGTATTGGAATGGTCTCGTCGAGGCGTTTCAAATGAGTATCCATACCATAGGGTTTGAATTTGAAATAAAAAAGAGATAGAATGTCTTCACTCCCTATTATCTGTTGCTTTTCTTTTGTAACAGTAACGGAATTATTTTTCTAAATATATTTCTAAATTCGTATATTTTAGATATATCGTTCTTATTTCAAAGAAACAAGAGTGATGTTGGTAGATCTAGAAAGATCTTCTGTGTGACTTATATAATTTGTTCCATCAATTTGAGGGACAGCGATCATCCATGTAGGAAATTAAATTTGTATTGAATTTCGTATGCTCCGTAGATCTGGGTCAATTACATGAACACTTCCTGGAAGACGCTATTCTTCAAAGGGATCCAATTGGGATGAAATTATAGAAAATAGCATTTTCAGTCAATTGAGAGCAACATGGATACAGATCAGCCTGCGCATACGCGCAGTCTGATCTGGATCCATGTTGTTCTCTTGTATATTTTTCCTCACCTGTAACAATCATAGGATAGTAGCATGGATTAATGGATGAACTTCGGCGAAGGCTCATCTGAACCTTGAATCTATATTTATATTGAATATTATATAATAGTAGTCAAAGCAAATCAGCATGTTTATTGTACAGAATCCAGTTTATGCTCCATATATTCTGTATCATTTATATGTACCCATGTGATGTCATTGTATTGTAGGTGGTGTTTTTTTTTAAAATAATCAGTTTTAGTTTTTTGTATCAGATGCCAAAGGATATACAGATTGACTAACGGAAGAAAAGTGACAGGATACATTATTTCACGAGAATGGGATGAAATGCGATTGAAAAACGAGTCCGAATGACGTTTCCCTTTTCCAAATTAGGTTTTCTATCATTTTTTGCATCTAGACATGTATAATCCATACATTCATTACTTGGGAAATTGTATAATTTTTGTTAAACTAAACTCAACTGTCAACAAGTTTTTTTTTTTTTTTTTTTTTTTTGTTTTTTGTCTTTTTTTTTTTTTTTTTTTTTTGAAAAGTGACGACATTTAGTTCAATGATAATTGAAGAAACGGTAATCAAAGACAAAAAAAATTCAAATATATACTAGTCAAAACTTCTATCAGGCCACTTTAAAAACAGAGATAACTTTTTCTGTGGTGATTGGATTTTCATGAAATTTGCTATGTGAATTTTTAAGCAACTTTCCAGATGATTTTGGCAAGAAGTTACCGTTATTTTAATGAATTAAAAGCGTAAGTTGAGGAAAGCTCAAAAAGCTCTAAATTCACACAGAGCTCAAAATGTTGTCAATATAGCGTTTTTGGTTTCATGGATCGTTAGCTGCAACACAGACTAAGAAAAAAAATGAAAATGTTTGACAATTATGCGCGGCATATGGTCATAGAAGAAAATGAAAGAGCTTATGTATGCAGTAAAACGGTTCTTCAAAACAACATGTAAAACATGTTTTCTCCTAAAATTCTTTGAATATAGACTGATGATTCCCTGTGAGCTACAAAATGTAGGACATGTGTAAAAATCAGTTTGTTGCATCGTTTTCCCACACCAGACCATATTTGAGCATATTCGCTAGATAAAATGTTTTGCCGGTTGAATTTAAACACCATTTTACCCATGCCACATCTTATGTAGTGAAAAGTCACACAAAAGTGTCTATGTTTTCCAATTTTTTTCTAGGTCTGGGTTGCAGCTAACGATTTGTGTAATTTGAATTGTTGAAAGGGTAATATCTCGAGCTCTATCAAGATTTACAGCTTTTTGAGCTTTTCCTTTGTTACACATCTAAATTTGATAATTGTTGGTCAATCATTTTGGAAACCCACGTAAAATATGCCTAAAAATTGACATATCAAATTTCATTTAAATGTAATAACTTTTAAGAAAGTTATCGTCATTTTTAAAGTGGTCGGTTAGGACTTTTGGCCAGTATATCAGAGTGTCTTGAAGTAAAAAAAAAACAATGCAATTTTGTCTATCTGATAACGAAACTGCCGTTTATAGAAGTTTTATACGATTTTGATACAGATAGACTAAGAGAGGGTGGGCGGTCACTTGATTACTTCCGTACTTTGATTATAAGAAAAATTCAATAGACAGAGTGACAAAAATTACCAGAAAATTGTTGCAAAACGGCAAAATTTTGGATTGGTTGAATTTCAAACACTGTCTTTTATGAACGAAGTGTTCCTATTTGATGCAGTTACGGAGAATTGGCACAGTGGTATGTTTTGCCACCTATCAATCAATGCTATTAGGGACGGGGTCTAATTTCATCAGGGGAACATTTATAGTCTATTAGGATGTCTTTTTGTGGCGGGGAGACTAATAACGTGACTGGAATTTATTCTACCATCTCATCCGAGAGATTTTCTTATTTGTTTATCACTTGACTTTTTAACCCTCTACTGAATGATCCCTGTGGAGTAATGATCCTTATAAACAAGACGGATAATCACTTGAAACAACATTTGCAACATTTTTTTTCAGCAGCTCTGTTGATATATTACCGATTTGAAAACGGCTTGAAGCTGAAAAATGTAGATGATTTATTGGGTGCGAAGGATTTTTTTGTTCATTTTTTCACCAGGTGTTGTTTAATAAAAGATCCATCACATCCAGATAATCCTTGATATTCTAACATCTTCTCTGTCTCTGACCAAATTCGAATCGATCATGTATTAATTACAAAATTATCGCAGATTCTCTACAATTGTTGTTGCCGTCGTTGTGTCACGTCATTTCCCGCCGTGATAAAAAAAAAGCAAAGAACCATTTCATTTGGTCGTTAATAACTTTTTATCAGCTGAATTTTGAAGAAGAAAAAGCAACACATCCATCAAAGTGTTTTTGCCACCTTCATTGCTTCAAACCGAATTCATTTAAAGACCATTCTACAATGGTAAACGAATTCTATTTTTAGCACAAAATTAATTGCTATTTGAGTAAGATGTCACAAAAATTCAGGCCAACATACCTCAGGCAACATGAAAGATAATCCAATTTGCATACATGAATGATCAACACTGTCCAGATTTAAGTCCATTAGTCCTTTTCCAACAATTTTGAAAGCTGTTACAGACGACGAAATGGATGTTGATAAACATAGAATTTATGAATGAAATGCAAAGAAATATATTGAGGCAAAAGGAGAAAATGCTAGTTACTCAGCATTTGTTTTCTTTTTTTCTCGGTGTTTTACAAAGTCTTAATAATTAGATGCATCAGAGCTAGGTTTTGTTTTAAAAGGGTTAGTACAGAAGTGGGGAGAAATGGCAAAACTAGTCAGAAGAGGATTATGCAGAAACCCCGTCAAATTACTCAAATCAGTAATGGGCATTGTATTTAAAAGATAAAGTTGTCTCATATTTTGAGCAGAATGCCATGAAAAGTATGGCAGCATATCTCACTGGTGGTGAACTCGGCCAAAGCGAGGGACGTTTTTTCGCGAACAATGTATTCCGTCGGTGTTGTTATGAAATCTCGTAACTACGGCTTATATAAAGCCGTAGTTACGAGATTTTATAACAACACCGACGGTTTGTCAATACAAAATGGTGAACCCTGTCTATTTATAGACCAAATTCATTGCAATTAGAGTTAAAATCTTTAAACTCACATTTAAACGCAAAATATCTTTACCTTGTTGTACCGAAAAACGTCCCTCGCTTTGGCCGAGTTCACCACCACTGTATCTTATGGCTATCAAAACGTCCATGGCTGGTATAGTTAAGATCTAGTTGCCACACATGAATGATCAGCAAAGTCCAGTTTTAAGTCCATAGCCCTTTCTCAGACGACAAAATGTAATAGTTATTCAATATGAAAGCTACAACAGGCGACATATAAATGTTGATAAAGATTAATTTTTAGTAAAATCTAACAATAAAAATATTGAAGCTCAATTTTCCCCCTAGAATATTCTCTAATGGACATCAAAGGCAGGTCTTGTTGGGGGATATAGTTAATACAGAAGGTAGCAATAAGCTTTAAGTCTATCTACTCAAGACAGATTAAATGAATGAGATGCTACGTCATTGTAGGATGCTTTCCGATAAACAATATCTTTTGTCTATGTTGTAACTTTGTAAAACATTGAGTGAACAGAAAACATGCGGAGAACCAGAATTTCTCCTTTTTTCTCAGTATTTTCTATACTTCACTCCACCCAAAAAACTATTTTCAAACAGGAATTCGATTAACCTTTTAGATAACTGTAACTTAAAAAAAATATCAGAATCAAAGGTCATTAGGAGATATAACCAGCAACACAAATGGTAATTGATTATTTAAATTGAAATTAATCAAAATCGGAAGAGTCGAACTCCAAATATATATTTTCGTCTCAACGAGTATAGTATGCATTCAACAATCTGAGTGAGTTATTTGTCACAAAAGTAAGGATAACATACCTACTTACCTAGAGCAACAAAAAAGTGTAATCCCGTCTGTATACATGAATGTTCAACAAAGTTCAGCTTTCTAAAGTCCATTTACGCAGAAAGTCACAAGAAGTTGTAAGACTATCTACTGAATATGGATTGAATATTTCGAAGCTTTTCAACAAAGACCTCGTAACTGCAGCTTGATTTAAGCTGCAGTTACGAGGGGTTTTTTTTATTGAAAAGCGACGATATATTTCCCTACTGTATTTTAAAGTGACATTTCACATTTATTTCATTTTTTAAAAGTATGTCTTGATGCAAAGATTGTTTATTCTAATGCGTAGAAATGCTATCAGTTTTTTTTTGAAGTTGTTATTTATGAGCGAAAAATACGCCTTTAAGGTTGAGACAGAAATGACCAATTCTATATAAATCTGAACTGTTGTCCACAACAATTTGTTTAATTTAAGCACAAAAATATATATTTCTCGTAAACGGTTCAATATTTTGACTTGAAATTTTCAGAATTTTCATAAAAAAAGATGCTCTTTCAGATAGAATAAAAGTGAAATTTATGTAAAAATAATTGTGAAATGTCACTTTAACATAGCCTAACTGAAGCGACAAAATGGATATTCCTATCTGTATACATTAATGATCAACAAAGTCCAACTTTATAAAGTCCATTAACACGAAGAGTAACTAGATGTTGTAAGTCTATCTACTCAAGATGGATTGAATGAATGAGATGCTACGTCATCACAAAGGAAATTTCCGATAAACCATCTTTAGTCCATACTTAAGTCTTCCTAGCAAATAGCTTATGGTTAAAGTTACAAAAGCGAGAATGAAATTTAACACTTTTCCAAGCAAGACCTAGTTTTTACGTCCTTACCAGAAAGACTTGGGAAAATATTGGGGCAAAAGAAGAAATACTGATAATCACCATTTTCTCATTTGCCTCAAAATTTGCTGTGCTAAATTATATACAAATTCTGTGCTTTTTTAACATCCATTGTGTCTTCTGCAGCAGCTTTAAAATTGGAATTGTTTTTTGTCGTGTGAGAAATGGTTAAAGAAAATGGCTTTTACTCGGAATAGTTATTGTAATTCTCAATAGTCATCACTATTTTATACATGGAAAAACTGCATGGATTAAAAATATAAACGTATATTACATAATTTTAGAAACATGTTACAATAGTAAGGACAACATACCTGAAGCCACAAAAAAGGTAATCCTATCTGTATACATGAATGTTCAACAAAGTCCAGTTTTATAAAGTCCATTAACACAAACAGTAACAAGAAGTTATCAGTCTATCTAATCAAGATGGATTGAATATTTCGAAGCTTTTCAACAAAGACCTCGTAACTGCAGCTTTATTAAAGCTGCAATTACGAGTTTTTTTTATTGAAAAGCGACGATATATTTCCCTACTGTATTTTAACATAGCCTAACTGAAGCGACAAAATGGATATTCCTATCTGTATACATTAATGATCAACAAAGTCCAACTTTATAAAGTCCATTAACACGAAGAGTAACTAGATGTTGTAAGTCTATCTACTCAAGATGGATTGAATGAATGAGAAGCTACGTCATCACAATAGAGGAAATTCCCGATAAACCATCTTTAGTCTATAAACACTTTCTCTCAGAGAGTCTTGACACAAAGAAGTGCTTCCGACAAGCAATTAATCCTCCCTCAAACGATTCACTTTCAAACTGGTCAAATTTTAAACGATACGACATTTACCAAAATGAATTTACTTTAAAGCCATAATTATATTTTCCCTTAAAAATGACGGAGGCAATTCAATTCGTAAAGAAACGGATATTCGACGTTCATTATATGGACTTATGTAAGTAACAATCCGTTTTTAGCTCCACTTGCCAGAGGGCTATTTTCTTGACGGTGTGTCCGTGGTCCGTGCGTCAGTCAGATTTCTCTTTAAACATATTCTTCTCAAAAACTGCAGGATGGATTTCAATCAAACTTCAAAAGAATGATCCTTTGGTGACTCTCTCTCTCAGATTCATTCAAAGAATTCTCATAAAAGCAGAGTTATCTGCCCAATAATGTCAAAAATGGTCGTTTTGACTTTGTTTACACTCTAGCAACTAAAATTATTGACAAATTAAGACCGAACTTGGACAGAATATTGTTGACTATAATTATGATCTCATTGTTGTAATTTTCTACTTGATTTTACATAATGAATTATGTGCCCTTGAAATTGACAAAATTGCCATTTTCGACTTTATTTCATTCTAACAACCCTGTTTGTTAAAGGGGGACGAGCTAGGCTGTCGAAAATGCAAATGGCACAATAATTACAAACCAGATATAACGTATGAAATTACCAACCTGAAGGGGTAGATCATTTATGTCCATTGTTAGCACTCCACAAGCTTTATTAAGTATTAAAATCCAAGTCAATTAATAACATGCTGGTCGTCCTTGTTTTTGTTTTGTACTGGCTACATATGCCCAACCTTCAAAGATCAATTACGTCAGAGATACGTCATCTGTGCTCAGCGAGATTTAATACACCGTAGTGCGTACAACCAGCTGCGTAGAATGTCAGCGAAGACAGATTCGGCATCTGATGTCATGTACATGGTAGGTCAAATGAATTTACTTTTATAAATAAACGAAAGGATCTTTGGTATTCTATAGTTAATAAATACGCGTATAAATGTTCAGTGCTTGTACAAAATAAACCTTTTCACGTATTCCTCGCAAATAAGGTCACAGTCATCGACACAGCCGGTTGTACGGTGTGTTAATATTGCGGAGGTGTGTCTCGTTGACCTTGACCTTGTCTTGTTTTGAAGCAAAAATAGAATGTGTAAACACGCTTGTAAAGGATTGATATATAGCAAAGGAAAGATGTTTTTCGCCGAGATTGAGGTTTTTATGCATTGCTAATTGTTTTTCCATGCACAAATATGAGTTCCCGAACAGTTCGGAAGCATAAAAACATAGAATGAGCCCCTTTAACCAATTACTGCAAAACTTTAACCGAATATTACTGACCATAATCTCTTGCTTGCATGTGGTTCTCAGCATGATCGGAATCTTATACCCAGAATTTGACAAAATTGCCGTTTTCGACTCAAATTTGACAAAAATGTCGTTTCGACGTTGTATCGTTTTTACCCTCTTTACATCAACAAATAATGATCAATCAAGTCAAAACTTAATTAAAATGTTGGTGAAGTTAAGACTTTGCTAAATTGTGATCCTAAGCTTGATAGGAATATAACATCCCTGAGAGCTGTGTGCCCTTGAACTTGACAAAATTACCAATCGTATTCCGTCGCATGGTGACCTTTCGCCCCACCAAGCGAAAAGTACGACAGATTACCGTTTGTCGTGTTTTTGTGCTTTGTGTGGTGGGGCGCCAGGCATAAATACGAAATGACATAAATCAGCCACCATAATTGTGTGTTTGTTTTCTCGCCTAAAATCCAAACATATTCACCAATTAAGGCACATGTTGATGACCGTGATAAGATCTTCTATGACTATTTCATTTTTACTTTTAATGCCTGAGTTATCTAGCATGGATCCTTTTCTATCGAGACTCATATAAATCTGAGACCAGAGAGGCGAAATATTTTGTCCTGTCCTTTTTTTCATTCGGGAAAAGATATTAATCGAATTTGATTAATTTTTGACCACCATCACGGAAAAATCGGCCGCGGTTGTTTAGACTTAATCTAAAAACAGACGAAGAAAATACAGAATGGGATACTTAGAGAGTTATTTACAATTCCGCAGAATCAGTCATTGACGTCCAACTTTCAGTGCTCCCAACACTTTGATAATTGAGCCAGGATCTGGATAAACGTCCCTTAAGGCTTTTGAGCCCAACATAGATCCAGATCAGCCTGTGCATACGCACAGTCTGATCAGGATCCACGTTGTTCTCTAATAGCTTCTTCGGGACCTGTAGTAACTTAAAGAGAGTAAGATGGATGCATATTGGACTGTATTCGACAACAGGCTGATTTTCAAACTCAATTTCTAAAAATGCTATAACGGACGTGTTTGCAGATCCCGGCTCATATGTATATGTTATCATAGGAGGTATAGCTCACAATAAATGACCTGACAGGGTATCTCTAGCTAATAGCTAGAGATGTTCTGCCAGGTCATTTATCGTGAGCTATACAATTTCATTGAATTGATGAGCCATATTTCAACGTGGCTAGGCACGTTTCATATCCATGATATTGTATACAAATTCCGGGGCAATGTATCAAATCTGGCTATAAACTAAACAGTTAGTATATGTTTACCGGGAGAGCATCTGCTTTAGCCCCCACCGAATATACAAAAAAAATGAATGTACAAATATAAACCAATTGTTAATATAGGGATTGGAGTTCAAAGGTCAACGCGTACGTTAAACCCTTCCCCAGACTAGATCAGGTTTTGACATCTTTAGGAGCAAAGGCTTGAGAAAAATTGAAACAAAAGAAGAAAATTGGGATTACTAGAATATTCATTTTATCTTGGGGACTGTATATACTGTAGATCTCTAACTAACACGATAAATCTTTATCATCATTATCATAATGTCACTCATATTGCACCGCTTCCGTGGCCTAATGGTTAGGGCGTCCGCCTTGGAAGAGGGAGGTCGAAGGTTCGAATGCTGTTGGAAGCCCGCCTGCTGGGTTAGAACTGATGCGATCGGTTGGTGAACCGCCGGCTAATCAAACGTATGGTTGCTGTAGACCCATTTGTGCCAGACGCCCGCGATCATGAGTGGGGAATCGGGGGGGGGGGGGGGGGGGGGGTACTTTGCAACCAGAAGAGAGTGTCAGAAGAGAGTGTTTTGTAAGCCAAAACCGTCTGGCACTTTCAATACGGTGAAAAGTTTAATGAAAAAAACCTTTAGCATATCGTGTCTTCGTCTACATGTCAATAATGAACCAGTCCTTTTTCCGTTTGGACTTGGTTAACTAACATAGCCTAGGTCCAGGGGCCTGTTTCATCAAAACATTTAAGACGTATTTGTGACTTACCGATGTCTTACGACACGTTTAGAAGAAGAATCGCGTATCGCCAATCAACCAAAAGCTATGTAATGCGATTGTTGTTTTAAGCGTTTTTTAAGTCGTCGGTAAGTCAAAAATACGTCTTAAATATTTTGATGAAACAGGCCCCAGGTTTGCATTAATCCTTTCCCAATGGGCAAAATTTTAGTGTAGCCAAACTAGGAAACTGCTAAATACGATGACCATGAATTTGATAAAAGATAATTCGGTACGATATAACCATGACAATATTGAGGCAAAATGGGAAACTGCTGGTTAGTAGCATTTTCTCCTTTTGTTGCAATATTTTCTTGTGTATTTTCTATGCGGGATTTAAAAAACCAGGGCTTGTTTTGGAAATGATTAAATGGCACAAGGACCCTTTTCCAGATCCCAGCTCAATTGACAAACAAGTTGCTAATTTCCGTTTGGCTCATCCTTGACCTATCTCAACAATAACATGTAATTAGTGTTTTTCTCAACAAAGAAATGACCGATCGCCACTTTCTATTAAAAAAAACTATTGGCCAATGGAATGACTAAAGTAACCACGTGTCTTTGAAAACCTATAACGCATTTTATCTTCCGATGGGTGGCCTTTAACAACAACAACAACACCAACAAAAACCCATTAACATGAAATAAAATGAATAAAATCAAATTGGGACTACGATTAACCATTTCTCATCAAAGATCTGCTTTTGACGTCCCTAATAGAAAACAATTGGGAAAACATTGATACAAAAGAAGAAACTGCTGATCACCAGCAGTTTCTCCTTTTGTATCAATATTTTCTATGCCATATTTTACACAAATCCCATCTTTAATAGCATTGATTTTGTCACTAATGGCACTTTTTGAAGTGGATCACCCTAAAACTTTGCCGTTTTGGAGAGGGTTAACTTTCGCTACAAATGAAGTTTTCATTACTTTTCTCCACAAAGTCTTGCTACTTCTTTTAACAGAGTTTGGAGTAATGCGCACGGCGTATTATCATACTGACACGCAAAGGAAAGTGTGCCTTTTGTTTCAGGACGTATTGTTTAATTTATTTAAGCACAATATTATTAATATTATTATGTGCCAAAATTTACAGAAATGTATAAACTTAATAATGGTTAACAATTGACTGGAGTTTGACCATTAGCAGACGTTTGCTTTGTAAACGTGAAAATAACAAAGGGTAAAACAATAAAAGTTGCAGATCCGTACTCTTTTGTTTACGGCCTTTTCTGATTCTGTAACTTGTCCAATGATTCATTGTGCCAGATCCATGATGCTTAGAACACTTAAACTATCCATAGACGTAGAGGGCACAACCCGTACCGAGTTAATATCAAAACACTGGACAAGCATTAAAGGCAAAAGAAAAATACCACGAGTCTGCAACTTGTTCTTTTCTTCCTCTATTATCTAAACGCGAAGTAAATGTCAGCAAATGGTCAAATTTTAGTCAAATGTATGCCATCCTGCAGTTGATATATGTTTTATAAATTTTGATTCCACATAAATATGATAATTATGGTTATATTTTTGACTTAAAGAAATATTCCATTAACATATTCTCTCATAAATTTAACTTTAATTTATATCTGAAAGGGCTTATATTCTTACGGAAATTCTGAAAATTTCAAGACAAAGTATTGCTATTTTGAAAGGTTTTTTTTTTAATTAAAAGTGATGCCGTTTTAACGCACTAGAATAGCCATTCTTGATACTTTAAAAAAAACGGGAATGTTATGTTACTTTGAAAAACATGTATATATTCCCCGTTAACCAAATGCACACTTTCTTTTGTGTGTCAGTATATTTGCCCTATTCTGATGCGGTTTCGAAGACAGATCAATCTTCAGGGTACGCATAAACAATGCCACCAACAATGAAATCCTTATTGTCTGGTCACATGCAATTCCGCCTACACACCACGTCCACATAACGTCCAAAGATATGCGACATGTGACTGAGTTTTGTAATGTGCTCCGGTCGTAATGCAGACGTTGAATTGACAAGGCTTTAAGGAGAGACTGGGAGATTGGGCTAAGATCAACTGGTTTTAAACAACGATTTTATAAGATGTACTGGTGTTCACAAGCCTATGTCGTTATATTAGGAACAGTGCGTGGGTTGTCCCAGAAAAAGTGGGACGAGGTTTGTAATTAATACGCTAGTCAACATACATTGATATAAATTTATCATCGTTTTATACAAGATGTTTGTGACTTGTGTGTGAATTTTTGAGTGAATATCAGGTAAATTAACAAAATGTTTAAATTACATAGTGCCTACTGTGTAAATTTCGGACGTCACATTTAGGAAATATTTCAAATGTCTCACTTTTCTGGGACAACCCTCGTATACGTAGTTAAAAAAACACGTTTTCTTTTTCTTTCTTTTTCCGCTCAAATACATTATTTATTTCGGACACGGAATACTTAACTTGAAAACATTGCGCTCTTTTTCAATTTTATTTAATTTCTGGTTGTCGTGGAAACGAAATTAGACCAAAACACAAGCTCAACCGTCTACATTCAGAATATTAAATTGAATTTCCATTGTTAGAAGGCGAACTTTTGTCTATCCGTTCATGTTAAATTATTCCCATACTGTGACGCCTTTTGTCGAACCTGATTGAAAATGTTCAAGAAAACATTGAGGCAAAAGAAGATAATGCTGATAATCAGCATTATCTTCTTTTGTCTCAATATTTTCTATGCTACATTGTGCACTATTTCTATCTTTATCAAAATATGTTTTGTCGTCTGCAGTAGCTGTCTAATTGGAACCGTCTAAAATATTGTCGTTTGGGAAAGGGTTAAATTGATTGATGAACAGTGTATCGTGTCAAAGAATCAATATCTTTATTTTCTTCAGATTTTGTTACATTCCAGAGGGACAACATTTGGACCTTTCCGATTTACAGATGAAAAAAAAATAATAATTTGATTGTCAGTGTGAAAATTTGCTCTAATGCGGTAGAAATTATTGAGGAAATGGAAGAAATGTTGGTTATCGAAATATTCCTCAACATGTTGTTCCAAATTCCAAATTTCATTTGTATAATAAGGCCAACGGCCCATACACATACACAAACATTTTACAATATTAACAAAATTTTGTGTAAGTGTACAAAATATAAAACAAATGAAATGTTTTACAACATGTTGTTCTACAATCATTTATCTTGACACTTTAATGCATCAAAACGCATCTTTGTGCGAGACAGGGTAAACCTTTTCCAAACACATTTTATCATTTTTATTTATTTATTTAGACTACTTGTCTTTGAATTAGGCTATAGTTTATAAAACGACGAGCCAAGAATATTTAAAATACAAATCCATTCAGATTCAAACATACAATTTTGCATTTTTCTTTTTAAATTTGATAAACAATGAATTAAATTTGAAATAGGAAAAATGTTCATTCGGAATTCTTTCCTTTTGAAATTAAATGAAATATCTATTGTTTAATTCGGTTCACGTTTGAATGACTATGCTTCTGTTGTCATATAGACAATTATTTTATACGCCACCGGAGGCGGTCCATCCATCCGTTTGTACACGTACGTCCGCGTTTCTTGTCAACGCAACTCCTCCTAAGTTTCTGGCTGGATCTTTTTGAAACTTGGTAAATATTATCACCTTTATGGGTAGATGTGCATGAAGTAAGGATTTTATGGTTCATTGATTTTTGTCTGAGTTATGCCCCCTTAAAACTTAGTCTCTGGGGCTTAATGAAATTGCAGCCTTGCGGCTAATATTGTGATACTCTTTTTTGAAATAGGAGACATCGATAGTACTCGTCTTCTCATTCACAATCAATCAACGTTAATCGTCTCATTATATATGTAACCTGTCATGCTATAACGGGCCTCATGAGAAGCTCTTTTGCTACAAAAAGATCAGACTGGGCAGGCGTCAACCATAAGTAGTATTTGGGGAAAAAATAACACATCGTCGCTTTTCAACGAAAACCTCGTAACTGCAGCTTGTTTTAAGTTGAAATTACGAGGTCTTTTTGTTGAAAAGCGACGGTAAAGAAGGATAGGAAAAGAAAGACATATAGCTCCAGAAATTTCCTTAAAGTGTAAAGTTTCGATCCTTGCCAATCTGCGCGAAATGCAAAGGCTGTTTATGGCTTTTCACACTATTTAGAAGGCAAGGGCGGGGTTTTTCCAGGGGGTGGTCCAAGCCAAAGATTTTTGGGAAGCAAATTTTGCCAAATTTGCTTCTCTTTCCAGCCACCTGTCTCTGCACTTTACCATTCTCTGCATACCACACACAATTTCCGGTCCTCCTCACTATAAATAGTTCTATTAAAAGCAAAGATTAATGAGGAAACAGTCATTCGAATATTCAATATGTTAGTCTGAAGTTATGTTTAGATATTGAATTGTGTGACTGAAAATGAAACATTCAATTAATCATGTCTCTAAGAGAAGAAAAGATCGACGTAGTAATTTGCTTTATTATGGTTCAAAGATCAGTCCAATGGAATTCCTTGTTAATGAGTCAGTCAAGTTTACTGAACTATGAAATAAATTCAAAGCTTACACAAATGATTAATATGCATGGAGTTTTGCTAAAATAGATACAACTCTAGCATGGAATCAAAGTATTCAAGGTATTGAAATGGATAATCAAAGTACTCTACGAATCAAAGTATTCAATGTATTGAAATGGATAATCAAATTACCTAATCAAGGTACTCTATTTTTGGACAGGCCTACATTATTGACAAATTTGCTTCCCAACAGTACTTTGAGTACTTTGATTTTCCAGGGGGGGGGGGGGGGGGGGGGGGTTCCAAGCCCAAATAATGGCTTTGAATGTGTTAAATATGTTATGTAGACAAAATTTGATTTCTGGCCAATGCCAGGGGGGTCTGGACCCCCCAACCTCCCCTCTAGACCCGCCCTTTGAAGGTCCAGTTGAATGTGACGGGTCAGATATTATTTCTTGAGTATTGATATAGTATTGATATACATACATTGTATGTTCGTGTATCTCGAAAGTAAAAAAACTGGTATAAGGGAAATAACTGTTGGTTATGCTATTGTTTTAATTGCTATTGCAGATTAACCTTTCTTGAACCCATTTACAAACAGACGTTACTTACCTTAACATATGAACATCATCGCCGCTTTTCAACGAAAACCTCGTAACTGCAGCTTAAAACAAGCTGCATTTACGAGGTTTTCGTTGAAAAGCGACGATATGGGATTTTATTGAAATGGCGCATGTTACTTTTATTGTCACATAGGCCTAACGCTTAGGTTGTGTCCTGATAATAGGGACATAATTCTTTTCTCTTGCTTTCTTTATCTGTGGTCAGCTGTAACTCTCGCTGATGTATGTCAGGCCCGTAGGAAGCAATTTCATATTGGGAGGGGGGGCTAACACCCTTGTCCTGAATATTGGGGGGGGGGGGGGGGGCTAATTTGGATTTTCCCAAAATTTTCAGTGTAAAATTAAGATATTTCGGCATTTTTGGCCAACATTTGACCCCCCCCCCCCACCTAGCCTCCCCCCCCCCCCCTGTTCCTACGGGCCTGTATGTTAAGCTATGTTTAATTTTGTTTTGCATAGGGGACAGTGTCACGTCAAATTAAACGAGTAATAATTTCGCTCACTCTCAAGAAAAGGAGATCAATAATTCATTTTTTTGTGGTGGTGGGGTTCGGTAGAGTCATTGGCGTGTTTTTTTTTTTGTTTGTTTGTTTGTTTTTTTTTTTTTTTTTTTTTGTTTTTTTTTTTTTTTTGTCTTTTTTTACTTCTAATTTTAGTTAGGTAGACTCAATATATGTTTCCGAAATAAGAGTTAACCCCATTCACCTAGAATATTTTTGAAAGTCACAGTGAGACAATGGTTAGAATTTTCAAACCTTTGACACAGTAACATTTGACACTATTCCAGTATTACGCTGCTTTTCTTCTAAAACCTCGTAAATGCAGCTTTATATCAGCTACATATACGAGGTTTCACAGAACAGCAAAAATTATCAGTATCAAAAATCAGTTTTAGACCAAAGGTCACTATTCTCGTTCTACGTGGACAAATAGCCCATAATTATGGTGATTACACTATTAACTATTTCTATTCTTTGTGGATTTGTATGCGGTGAAAAAGTCACCGACAACGATGCTGTTTTGAGACGATTTGAGTTATTGGAACAGAGAGGTAATTTGCATGGACTAACCAACAATTTTCGTATTTAGGCATGGCAGCGATACTGGTAAACATTTATAGTAAGGGAAAGTCTTACCTTTTTCGAAGAGAAATATTTGTGAAACGTTGTTATATAAAACTAATAATACATGATTATCAGCTCTGAATAATTTTCTTCCAACCTTTACTTTCTCATAACTTAAAATATTCAATTCGTATTAACCCACTACCAAACGTAAAAAGTTTAGACTGTTTCAATTTAAAAGCTGCTGTAGTTGACAAAACTAATGTTAAAAAGGAAGGGATTTGTGTATAATATAGCAAAAAAAATATTGAGACAAAAGGAGAAACTGCTGGTAATCAGCAGTTTCTTCATTTGCCTCAATGTTTTCCCAAGCCTTTTCTATCAAAACCAGGTCTTGTTTGGGAAAGGGTTAATACCTTTTTAGACTAGTCTTGTATTATTCGAAAGACCATAGTAGCATAGGATCAAAGTCAAAGATCTCTAAAGTATTTGTTACACATGTACGTCCAGGGTGCTGCAGTAAAATCTTAATTCCCCTCCGTGTTTTTGCAGTGAATGAGCAGAATGAAGTTATAACCAAACTTCAACAAGTGGTGGACAGACAAAGTGACACGATAAAGCACCAGGCCGAGTTAACACAAAAACAAGCAAAGGAGATCGAGGAACTGGAACGAGTAATCGAGTTGCGGTCACACGAAATTGGTAGAGTTTTATTGGACATCTGAAATTTGACATTCTCGTGATTCTAGAGTTTTGTCCAATAGGGAACGATTTATTCCAGTTAACAATGACGTAATTTCGGATAAATAATAGTATTTCGCAGGTGTTGTTATAAAATCTCGTAACTACGAAGCCGTATAAACGATTCAAAATCTTTTACTAATGATGGACTAGACCGATACCGGAAAATAGGGGTGGGGGACGTATTATGTGACTATTTATAGTAACATTTTATACCTGTCCAACCTAAAGTAAACATTTTTTTTTGTGTGTCGATTCTCTGTTTTTGTTCTAACTTTTAATTCCTTTCTTTATAATAGTTATGATATCATATAACAACACTGACGGTTTATCAAAACATAACCGTAAACCCAGGCTACTTTTAGCACAAAATTCATTGCCATTACGATGAAATGTTGGTGGTGGATTTTATTCCCATTTTTAAATTATAATAACTGAGTTTCGGATATTCTAGAAGATTTCATGAAAAACGACGAAAACCCTGCTCTAGCAGTCAGTATAAAATTTAAGGCTTTTAATCTTCTTGGACATATTTCTTTACATCAGGTTAAAGTACAATGGCCAATGGCCACATAGTACATGTCATATTTTTTCTATTCTAAAGAATCAGTTCAATTAAATTCATTTTCTTTTTAAAAAATAATGGACCGAAACGTATTCGCATAGATCCATTGGGCAACACTCTCAATATTTCATTCTTCACTTTGAATCCGTTCTCCTTTCTTCCGACAATCTGTTAATAATTTAATATTTTACATTTATGAATATAAACATTTTGATATTAATCATTTTTGCCATTTAAGATTCCACAAAACCAAAACGATTTGTGATGAATGATGGAGATTCGATAGCCTTCCATGCCAGAATCGACCAATCTGAGATCGCGCACATTAGCATCGCACAGAAACTCATATTCGACATTACGGTTCTGAACAACGGAAATAGCTACCATATTTAACTCAACCGGGGTGTTCGTTGCTCCAGCTGCAGGCCTTTACTTCTTTTCTCTCTCCGTTTGTATACTCCACCCGGGCAATGACATCCATGCCGAAATTGTGAAAAACGGAATTTCAGTTGCCGGATCGTTTGCCAATGGATACGACCAAGGCTCAGTATCAACGGTTATCCCACTTGACGTGAATGACGAAGTTTGGGTTAGCTCCCTTCATCATCCCGATACGTACTTATGGGGAGATACCTTGACAAGTTTCATGGGGTTCAAAATACTGGATTATTAGAAATCACGGAAGTATTAATTGGCTTATACTCCAATTAGTTTTCAGTGACAGTGCTAGTTCATCTGTTACTGTTTTGTGAATCGAAGAAAATTGATTTAACTTAATTATCTCCCGACGTTTACGACATGGAATAATGTGACTCAATGACAACAAAACAACAGCGATTGAATGAAATGTTCAATACTTATATTAATACGTGACCGATTAGAAAATGATTTGGGACAGAGAAGAGGGGTTTAAAATTTTCTGGGTGCAGTTGATCTTTTAAAGCAACATATGAAAATATTAACTACTAAACAAAATTTTGATCGGTCGTCAATAACTTTTTAACATTTAATTATTTAAAAGACCATTTGCATTCAACAAATCTGTTGTTCCGCCCTCTCTGCTTCAAACAAAAATATAAAAATCGTTGTGTAACGTTATTGCCGCCGTGTCATACCTCTGATGTAAGTCGTGGAACTTTTTTCAGATTAAGAACAACAACAAAAAACAACAACACAAAACCACTGTGTTGTAAGTTGTCCGTTAGATTTGTGTAGTTTGTACGGAAGATTTGAGTGGTCAATCAAAGATGGCGTCCGTGGAAAATCGTTAGAGGTGGGTGTCTTAGTTTTTCGTCGATAATTTCCTTAAATGGCAATATCTTGTCTTGATACTGATATCATCGTACAGGAGAAATGTATACCTAATAACGGTGCTATATAGCCAAGTACCAGTGTTGTCCTATCGTACTCAGTCGTTGTGCAAAGACAGCCAAACACGGAAAACTTTTTTCGAAGCGAGAAAGTTGGCCTTTTAAGGATGATTAAATTGTACACAGCGAACTAGGGAACAAACTATTGCTCTAACTTGGATGTTTTGAACATGCTCTTTTCTATGGTTACCGTTATAGTACACAAAAATGTCCAGACAAACGCTGTGTTTACAAAATGGCCAAACAACGGTGTAGTCCCAGTGAAAATATGCAGACACAACGGTGCAGTTTCTGTGTTTTATGTACGGTGTAGTTATTATTTTCACAACAAGTTGTGAACGGTGTAGACTTGGTATGTTGTATAGGGCGAACTAGCTCTAACAGCTAGCAGATCATCTGCACATCTGATTAATCTCCCGCAAATACTTTGGTCTTAGAAAACACAGTTATTTCCCTTGATGAAGACGCCACCATCCTCAAAGTAAACGAAAACAAAAGTTAAGGAAATATGCCGTTTTCTCTTTTCTTCATTCACATAAGCCTAAAACAGTTCGATGTATGTTTAATTTAATTTTTGGAAGACATTTTTTGTTATTTGGTATTGAAAAAAAAAACATCTGACGGACATGATAATCACAAGGAATACCATCACAAAATATTAAACAAGACATACGATAGCAGTCATTTTAGAGCCATGCTTAGTGACTTACCCTAAGATGTGGGTGCAATCGTCAGTTTCTTGTTCATCCGTTCATTTGATTTGTAGATTCGAAATTTCAACTCTGGCTTTGATTTTTTCTTTGTAACTCTTTTAATTGGTTATTACAATCAATTCTTGTAATTAATGAAATGATTTCAACTTAAGGAGTATGATAATTATTGATCAACATGTATCTAGTTTTCAAATTGACCTCTCATTGAAGTATTATTTTACCCAAAATAAAGGATTCCATCAACAAAACATAAATTATAAATAACAAAACATAAATTATGAAATTGTTTCATAAACATTTTGGGCATTTCGTCTTGTTCGACTTAAAGTAATTAAGTCTTGAAAATAGAATTACGGAACTGCAAAATTCATTTTGGAATTTTCATACGTAATTAACCTCTTCTTCAGGACTGACAATTTTCTGACCAAGATTTTTTGGGCCCACTCATAAAATGTAACCATTTGAAATGAAAAAGACAATATTCTTTTCGCCAAAACCGTTTGACTATTGGAGTAAAACGCATCGAAGCACTTCCAAGAGAGTAGAACTTTCATCCATAAATAAATGAAATTCAATGTTTTCCATCGGGAACTGACCTTCCTCGACTAAGATAAACAATTACCAAGTTGATCAACGCTTCTCAATGACTTCATCACAATTGGGAACAAACTGGTCATTTCAGCCATTGTTTTCATGTCTCGTGGGGAAAGAGAAGAGTCCCTATCCGTATCATCTGTTTCAGCACGTCCAATGGAAATATCAGGAATTAAGGTCGGAGCTTTTTGAACGACTTTATGGGGTGCTGAACTTCGTAGTTTTTTATGTACTGGACTCATGCATTCAAAATCGGGGATATCATCGATAGAAAGATTGTTAAGCCCAAAATCCGTTTTTCTACATTTATGAGGTCTATCTTGTGTATTCTATGCTCGCAAATGGGGATGATGTCCTAGTCTGACCTCTTAATGATATTTGGAATGATACTATAGTTCAGAGTTTTCAAACCTGAATATCTGACCGGAATGGTCCTGTCCTGAATGCTTCACAAACTTTTCGAAACTTCCTTCGAAATGACAGTAGTAAAAAGTGAACAGCATGGAACTGAAAATAAAAGAAAAAAATAAAACAGACACCGCCAGATTCTTGGTACTTTCTACTTTTTGACCCTTACGGAATTACTTAGGCAAATAGCAAAGAAACTAGATTCTTTCTATATTCTGATTAAAGTATATTTAGTAGACATATTGTCACCTTCTTTGCTGCAAAGCAGTTACAAGTCAGTTACCTATTAACATAATTGTTGAATAATTTCGGTAGTAATTATAAAACATGATTCTCAGCCGTGAAAACGTTATCATTAAACATAACTATTGCTTCAAGTCTACACCGTTCACAATTGAATTATGTCTACACCGTTCACAATTCGTTATGAAAATATAACCACACCGTACACAAAACACAGAAACTGCACCGTTGTGTCTGCATATTTTCACTGGGACTACACCGTTGTTTGGCCATTTAGTAAACACGGTGTTTATGGACATTCTGGACATTTTTGTGTAAAACAAGGGTAACCATAGAAAAGAGCATGTTAAAAACATCTAAGTTAGAGCAATAATTTGTTCCCTAGTTCGCTGATTACTATGTAATCATCCTTAAAAGGGCAACTTTCTCGCTTCGAAAAAAGTTTTCCGTGTTGGGCTGTCTTTGCACAACGACTGAGTACGATAGGACAACACTGATACTTTGATATATAGAACCGTTGATAGGTATACATTTCCCCTGTATAATGATATCAGTATCAAGGCAAGATACGACCGTTTAAGGATCCGGAACTGTAATGGTAATATTTGGTACACACACTCCTAGCGTATAGATCTCTTTGAAATTTGGATATGTTGTAGACATCGATAAATAAAAATATTTAACCATCTTACTTTTTAAAATTTGTAAATCCAAGGGGAGATAACTGGCTATAAAGTTTGCATTGCAGTCAATGAGAAAATATCTTTTTTGTCAATATTTTCAAAATTAGGCAACTTTTCAAATTATTCAAATGGTAGAAAGTTGCCAATTATTATTTCGCTCCATATCATACAATAAAATAATTTGTTTACCATACAAATTTTGTGAAAACTGATTTTTTCGTGAGTCAAGGGCAGATAATCCACTAAAATTCCTATTATAAGGGGAGATAATGCATTATTTTCAAGTCAGAAACGTTTACTGATTATTTACCATACAGATAATAACATATCAATTTGAGTTTTGCCATACATATAATTGATACATGATATCAAACACTACCAGGCATATTTGTAGTGCAACTTAGTCATTATAAAGTAACAGCCATTACAGTTCCGGAACCTTAAGAAATTTATCAATGAAAAACTATGACACCTACCTCTCATGCTATATCGTTGTCGCTATCTTTGAATGACTACACAAACCTAACGGACAACTTATAATCCATTTTTATTCACCTCACAGGGTGTGGCTAAGCGAAGAGGTTATTCGACGAGTTTACTTCTCGATATCTTGGTTGATATAAGAGAAAAACGTGCGGCACGAGCATGAACACATTTCGAAATTGAAAGAACGTTCTATTGTAAAATGAGTTGTTATAAAACCTCGTAACTACAGCCTGATTCACGCTGTAGTTATAATGTGTTGCAATAATACCGACGATGTACCGCTAAGCGAGAAGGCTGTTTCTCCTCGAGCTTAAATGTAATGAACCGTTTACTAGGCTCCGCCCTGTCTCCCGAAAAAAATCAGAATATACAACACAGTGAAAACATTTGTCTGTAACTTATGTAAACAATGAAGCGACAACGATGCTGAAGTGCATTATTTGCAGTTCCAGCGTTTTCTTTATTGTTTTCTGTAAGTCCCGCAAGCCGCCATGTTTGATCCTTTCGATGACCTAATGGCTTCCTTCCGGATGAGAAATCGAATTTTTTAACATTTTTATACACTTTTATCGGAGGCTTGATATATGTGACCCGTCACGCTAAAAGGGACCTTATCCGAACTCCCTAAAATCCAATTTTTGACAAACTTGTCAGACTCGCCACGGGTCAACCAGATACTGTATGCGAAAAATGAACATATAGTAATATAGGGAAAACATTCCGGATTAAGAAAATTGCATAAAACTGAAAAGTGTCGGCCCTAGTCAGGCTGCGCGGACTGCGCAGACTGACTAGGGTCGATATTTTTCACACAACCGATAAGGTCCCTTTTAGCGCGACGGGTCACATATATATTATCCGAGGGTTTCCAAATGTCCTAATGAGATTCATGCGATTTCGTAATTTTTGGGCGACGTCGTAAACATTCGGCGGTGTAGGCCTAAAGTTTCGATTTTTTTCTTATTCGTGACCTGACCCATCTTCGAAAGCCAAGGGGGGAATCTACCTATTTGATTTTTATACGCCGCCGGAGGCGGACGTATATTGGCGTCATCTTCTCCGTCCGTCCGTCCATCCGTCCGTCCGTCCGTCCATCCGTCCATCCGTCCGTACGTTAGTCCACTTTTCTTGTCAACGCAACTCCTCCTAAGTTTCTGGCTGGATCTTCTTGAAACTTGGTCAATGTTATCACCTCAATTGGTAGATGTGCATGAAGGTAGGATTTTATGGTTCGTTGATTTTTGCCTGAGTTATGCCCCTTAAAAACTTAGTGTCTGGGGCTAATTGAAGTTGCAGCCTTGTCAACGCAACTCCTTCTAAGTTTCTGGCTGGATCTAAATGAAACTTGGTCAATGTTATCACCTCAATTGGTAGATGTGCATGAAGGAAGGATTTTATGGTTCATTGATTTTTGCCAAAGTTATGCCCCTTTAAAACTTAGTCTCTGGGGCTTATTGAAATAGCAGCCTTGTCAACGCAACTCCTCCTATGTTTCTGGCTAGATCTTAATGAAACTTGGTCAACATTATCACCTCAATTGGTAGATGTGCATGAAGGAAGGATTTTATGGTTCATTGATTTTTGCCAGAGTTATGCCCCTTTAAAACTTAGTCTCTGGGGCTGATTGAACAACGCAACTCCTCCTATGTTTCTGGCTAGATCTTAATGAAACTTTGTCAACATTATCACCTCAATTGGTAGATGTGCATGAAGGAAGGATTTTATGGTTCATTGATTTTTGCCAGAGTTATGCCCCCTTAAAACTTAGTCTCTGGGGCTGATTGAAATTGCAGCCTTGTCAACACAACTTCTTCTAAGATTCTGACTGGATCCTAATGAAACTTGGTGGAAGTTATTACCTAAATAGGCTTCGATTTTCCGTGTGAACAAATACGTCATCGTCACGCCTCACTGGTCTAAAAATAGATTGGGAATCCCTTATCGTACAAATATGGCTGTGAATCTCGCGAAAATTTTCCACGTTCAACTTACCGGAGATAACATTCTAAGAGCTTGATTGCTGTAATCATTTGTTCAGAAACATTCTAATTCCGAGTTGAGAAGGTTGCTGCACTGTCGTGTACTTTTTAAGATCGGTAACTATGAAATAAGCAGTTCACAAGTAATGTTTACACATACGGACATGTCCTGACTTCATCGTGCCGCTCGTGCGTGCTCGCTTACCCTTTCCAAAACGACATAATGTCATGTTGGGCTAAATTGAAAAAAAAGTCTGCAGACGACAAAACGGATGTGAATATCTTTAGTGTTTTATCTCGGAGAAAATATTGAGGCAAAAGAAGGATGATCATCAATATCCAAAGAAGTTATTCACACCTATTTTGTCTGCTGTGCATGCCTTTTCGATTTTGTCGATCATCATTTTCTTCTTTTGCCTCAATGTTTTCCCAAGAATTTTCTGTTGGGGACGTCAAAACCGGTCTTGTTTTGGAAAGGGTTAATATAGAAAAAAAAACTAGAATTTGTCGCTGAATGTGATTTGATACCCCATAGGCTTTCACTACAACAATGGGCAATAACTCACAAAATAAGCAAGATAGAGTTATGTTCCTTGTACGTTGCACTTCTCCTTGGTGAGATCTATCTACCAGAGAAGTTTCATGATCATAGCTACTTTACTTTCAGACTTTTCGATATTTTTTCTGGTTAAGCTGCTGAGGAATCTCAAGAAAAAAGTTTGTCATTTCTGGTCTGTCTCCGTATCTGGAAGCAATGTTGCATGTTGCATATGCGCAATGTTTCGTAGTTTTAGTTCCCGCATGCATTATCTATGATCGACTAATATCGCGCTTGAAAATGATATTTTTTTGCTAACACGGTTACGAGAAATTGTCCGATTCATTGACCGATAAACAAGATATTAGACTGGTACCCGGCAAACGTTGTTGGGGTATTCCCATCGGAAATCTATTTTTAGCACACGAACGCGGGAAAACTGTTCGCTATTGGTAGATGTGCATGAAGTAAGGATTTTATGGTACATTTATTTTTGCCTGAGTTATGCCCCCTTCAACCTTAGTCTCTGGGGCTTAATGATATTTCAGCCTCATGAACGCAATTCCTTCCAGGTTTTTGAATGGATATTTGTAAAAACCTTTTTGTGAACACAACTTTTTACAGGTTTTTGTGTGAATATTTATAAATCCTTGTCAATGTCATTTTTTTGTCTCAAGTTTTATAAGTGGCGGCGTATATTGTGACCATGGCACTCTTGTTAGAATTACTATTCCCTTTGATAGGAAAGACAAAGTTTGAGACAACGGAAGAAACGCCGGTTATCAAAATCTTCCTCCTTCTGTTCTATATTCGTGATATTTTTTTGTGCAACAAAACGCATCTTTGTTCGATACAGGGTTATAGAGGACGAGAATCGACCTGGCAGAGCAGCCCATGCTAATCGAATGGAATGCTCTGCCAGGTGAATTCTCGTCCGCAATAACTTTTTGGATTTACATTATTCCAAAATAATGGCCATTTTGTTAAGTGTTTTACCTATAAAATAATAAAGAAAAAGAAACTGACTGATTGGTTTCATTTTTAATCAGCATTTAGGCCTACTCTTTAAAATACCATTCATTTTGTGATCAGCAAAAACTACTTTTTTTTAAAAGTATTGTCCAACAAGGTTTACCCGGGACAACTTAAATTTTCGTGCGCAAAGTCCGTTAGTTGAGCATCTTAACAAAACATTGCCGAAGTGGGGTCATTACATATGCAGATGTCCCGGGTTAATGTTGCTGGACAATAGGTTCATTACAACAACAAAAATATTTTAATACTCCTCTTTAACCCATTACCAAAAGACAAAATTAAAGGCTGTTCCAAACTCAAAGATGCTGCAGACGACAATTCAAAGTGAATGAAATTTTGCTTTTTTGGTCTATTTGGTAGCAAATCATTGTGGGAAATGAAGAAATTGCTTGTCACAAGCAATTTCTTCATTTTTCACAATTTTTTCGAAAGCCATTATTTTGTATGGAGTCAGAAAGAGTCGTTGTGTGGTAACGGGTTAACTCATTACCAGACGACACAATTTTGGACCGTTTCAATTTGAAAAGTCTTGCAGACGACAATTGCAAGTTGATGAAATTTTAAAAATCTTTCCATTTTGGTTTAAAAACATTGTGGAAAATGAAGGAATTGCTTGTCACCGGCAATTTCTTTATTTTCTACGATGCTTTTCCAAGCTTTTTCTTGTGCGGGAGTCAAAGGCGTCACAATGCAGTAATGGGTTAAATGTTGATTTCTAGTAATATGTTCCATTTCCACATAATGGCTCCTTTTGACTCCCTACAATTTTGGAAACGTTGTGGAAAAGAAGAATTTGTTTGTCACAAGCAGTTTCTTCATTTCCCACATTGTTTTCTACCAAGAAAGACAAGACAAATAAACAATTCTATTCACTTGAAATTGTCATCTACAATATCTTTGAAAAAAATACATTGACGTAACGTCAAAAGTTGCGGACCAAGCCAAAATTGGCTATGCACTTCTGTTTAAAACCGCATATTTGTTATTTTTATTTGAGAAACACACATGTATTTGGTATCATATAAAAGATATTGAATTGTAATTTATTAATATATGTCGAATTTCAACATTGTTTGAATACAGACAATTTGATAAACAAAATAAATAAACTCTGACGCAGAAAATGACGTCGTCACGTGTAACAGAAATTACCAAACAAACTCGCGAGAATCCCAATAGAATAAAAAGTAAGACTTTTTAAAGCGCACAAACTTTGGCAAATTACGTCAGTGATGTCACAGAAGATATAGCGTAAATCTTACGGCAGTTGGATGGTGTAAACAAACTATAGAGGAATGGAAAGAAAGAGATAAGTAGCGTCACGCTGTTAAAAAAAAACGTCATTTTTTCGGTATGTCTAATTTTTAAATCTAATTTATTTTTCCAATAGCGATTAGAAATCAATATAAAAAAAATTGGGACATACATCTGAGCTCTAGTTTTTGTAGTAATTTTTTTGTCTTGATTGGAGTTGAAGAAAATCATTATTTTATTCTGTTTGTAGCGTCTTAAAAATGTCACATTTTCACTAAAACGGTCCCAAATGCAAGGGTGATTTTTTCATATATAGCTTTTTTTCTAAGAAAATCAAAATATTTTGAATTTGAATTGATTTTCGACATACATCTCGGATAAAATTTGAAAAAATAAACGCATTTGTCAATATCTCTTCAACTAGCGAAGATATAGAGTGTGATGTAGCGTCTTAAAAATGTCACAAAAACGCGTTTTTGACGATTTGACGTCATGTTGATTTTTTCGGTATGTCTAATTCTTAAATCTAATTTATTTTTCCAATAGCGATCAGAAATCAATATAAAAAAATTTGGGACATACATCTGGGCTCTAGTTTTTGTAGTTAATTTTTTGTCTTGATTGGTGTTGAAGAAAATCATTATTTTATTGTGTTTGTAGCGTCTTAAAAATGTCACATTTTCACTAAAACGGTCCCAAATGCAAGGGTGATTTTTTCATATATAGCTTTTTTTTTCTACGAAAATCAAAATATTTTGAATTTGAATTGATTTTCGACATACATCTCGGATAAAATTTGAAAAAATAAATGCATTTGTCAATATCTCTTCAACTAGCGAAGATATAGAGTTTGATGTAGCGTCTTAAAAATGTCACAAAAACGCGTTTTTGACGATTTGACGTCATGTTGATTTTTTCGGTATGTCTAATTTTTAAATCTAATTTATTTTTCCAATAGCGATTAGAAATCAATATAAAAAATTTTGGGACATACATCTGAGCTCTAATTTTTGTAGTTAATTTTTTGTCTTGATTGGAGTTGAAGAAAATCATTATTTTATTCTGTTTGTAGCGTCTTAAAAATGTCACATTTTCACTAAAACGGTCCCAAATGCAAGGGTGATTTTTTCATATACAGCTTTTTTTCTACGAAAATCAAAATATTTTGAATTTGAATTGATTTTCGACATACATCTCGGATAAAATTTGAAAAAATAAATGCATTTGTCAATATCTCTTCAACTAGCGAAGATATAGAGTGTGATGTAGCGTCTTAAAAATGTCACAAAAACGCGTTTTTGACGATTTGACGTCATGTTGATTTGTGTTCAGAACTATTCATGGCGTTTTACGATCATGTATCGATGCTCTAGATCCACTTGTTTTATCGTTGTTTGTTTGACTATCTTGCTATTTGTGGTCTACGCAACTTAAGGTTAAAATTTGAGACCCGTAACAGAAAAAAGAAAGAAAAGCATTGACCAAGGCATAAGAAAACGTTGAGATAACAGAAGACATTTTTTTAAGTAAAGCATTTCATTGATTTCATCTAATATGTTGCAGCATTTAGTCTCGGAGTTTCATTTTTCCTACATATAATGCATTTGTTGTAGACCCCATTTAAAAGAATATTCTATCTTTTGTCTGCTAACGAGTAAACTTGAAGACGATTATTTAGTAAGTATTTTCACATTTTTTTTATTTTTATTTGTTTATTTATTTTTATTTTTATTTACATTTGCGCAAGTAGAAATATCTTAATAACAAAAATATGCATACTTGACAAGTTATATTTAGCGTATGAAACGGCTCCATTTCTCCTACAGGTGTAAAATATTCACTTTCAATATTCATTAGAGCTTGATTTTTCAATACTTACGAAATAATTATGTTGTTTATTTATTGATAGTTGAGATTATTTATTTTGTACGGTGCTATTTTCATGTATGCATGTATTGGTATTATTGTGAAAATGTTTTCTTTTGGCCAACATTGAAAATTTGTCATTTCTCATGTTTTGGGGAAAGTTATAACTTTCTTTACACCTTCGCGTAACGTTAACGTCGGAAAACGGTCGATATGCGTGTTACAACGTTGGTCCGCAACTTTTGACGTTACGTCAATTGGAATAAGGGAAATAACTAATGGTATGCTATTATTTCCGTTGCTATTGCAGAGTAACCGTTCTTGAACCCCTTTAAAAATTATATTATATTATTCAGAGCTCCAGATAAGGTGCGTGATTGCGTTATTACGCATTCAAATATGCAAAAAACGCATTTCAAAGTCACCTGTGTGCGTCGCCAGACGCATTCAATGTTCAAGTAACGCATTTCGAACAATAGAGAGCGAGTGAAAGTTACTGGTTTCGTCCTAACGTATTCAAATTGTTTCTAATCGTCGAAGAGAAATTTCCCGTTATCTGTCACCGGATGTTTACAAATCACAGCAATTTCGATGCCGGTGCCGTATAGAATAATATGTAATAGAATTTAGCAAATCGTACGGGTTGCCGAATCTTACGAACTATTTATTATATGACACCGTGTCGTTCTGTTTACGTTTGCAAGGTCTGTTGCGTCGCAAAGTTAACAATGTCCAGAAGAAAACGGAAAATCATGCCAGAATCTTACATTTTTTCAAGCAAAGCGGGGAGTATACTGCTGCTTCCATAGTATTATTCGAGTTTTATTTTAATCTGTCATTAAAACGGCCGCGCATTATATCCGAAAACATCACGTCGGCGGATCAGATAAGACCCTAACTTGGCTGAAAATTATGACAGGCCGAGTTTCTGTGGATGATTTCAGAGCGATATATGTCCGATAATTTGAAATTAAAATGCAAAGTCAACTGGTATTTAGAAACAGATTGCAAGTACTGTATATGACCATGGTCGCTCGAGGGATCAATTTATAAAAAAGGAGGGGGGGAGGGACTCTTTCTGCTTGTGAACAGTGACATTTACTGTTTTTATGAATAGTTCATTGTGTTTTACTACCTTGTTTAGACTTCCAATATTTATTTGATAGTTCCACAATAGCGAAATCACTCATTTTGAATACTTTGTTGTATTTTAATACCTTGTTGAGCCATGTGAATCAGAGAAGTACCAATACAAGGAAAGGAAATCCTATAATCAATCACAATGGTTTAGTTTTTCCCAATGAACCGTTTTTTGTCGGTTGTCTCCAAAAAGGGATTAGACCTACTGGGTCGAGAGTGAATCACTCTTTTGATGCTCAAAGTAGGGAGTGATCACTCTTTTATCCTAAAAATTATCTGGAGCTCTGATATTATGATTGTATTCAAATGACACATGTTAACATTTTATCGTCATAACTTAAACGCTTGGGCATAGAAATACTTAAAGGGGCACATGGTAGGGTTTTCAGGGATCAGAACAAGATGGGGACAGTCAGAGTTTGCATTTTTATGTGGATCATTGCATTATCTAGTGCCAAAAAGAAAGGAATTTTAGCGCTGATACCACATTTTTCACTATCTATCAAGGTCCAGTTTCCCATGATTTTATCTAGAAGGACTTTATAAACTTAATTTGAAACTTCCCAGGACAGAAAAATCAAACTATGCAGGTTGACCATTTCATACGGAATTTCTTGAATAAAATTTTCACCTTCAAAAAAGTAAGCATCTTTCATTTAGGATACTTTTGAAATCGACAGTGAAGCAATGGAACAGTCACATTACGATTCACACTAGTTCAATATATAACGCTTCTTTTCTTCGGAAACCTCGTAACTGCAGCTTAAGATAAGCTGCAGTTACGAGGTTTTCGAAGAAGAGCGACGATTATCAGTATAAGAAATTCAGGTTAGACCAAACAAAGGTCACGGTTCTTGTTCGACGTAGACAAATACAGTAGTTCGAATCATTATGGCGATTACACTATTAATTCTGTCCATTTTTTGTGGATTGGTATACGGTGAGACAATCAACAACAACGGTGATGTTTTGAGACGATTTGAGTTACTGGAACAGAAAGGTAGTTTGTTTAGACGAATCAATCCCCCCCCCCCCCAAAAAAAAAAAATAAGGCGAATTAACCCTATCCCAAACAGAAACTGGTTTTGACGACGCTATTAGAATTGGCTTGGAAAAACATTGAGACTATAAAAACAAATGCTGAAAATAAGTATTCCTGCCTTTCTGTCAATGTTTTCTGTGCTAAATTTTCACAAATTCTACTTTCAGTGACACCTATTTTGTCGTCTGCAACCGGGTTCAAATTGGACTACCCTAAAATTTTGTCGCTTGGGAAAGGTTTTTTCAGTTTAGTTGTGTATTTAACTCTGTCCCACACAACCCGTTGTTACACTTATTTGATGTTATTCTGTTGCTCCGTGGTTAAAAGTGATCGTCCCTCCAGTACACGGTGGATAATCACGTGACTCAGAATTTCAGAAAAGCATCTTTATTTCTGTTAATACTTGGCCAATTTGAATTCGGTTTGAAGCAGAGACGGTAGGAAAATTCCACTAATAAGATGGACCTGGTGGATTGTTATCAGCTGATAAAAAAGGTATTGAAGATCAACCAAAATTTTGGTTGATCTTCAGTAGCTTTTTTGTCGGCTGATTTAAAAAAAAATCCACCACGTCCATCTAATGCGTGACTGGCCACCTTCTCTGTTTCAAAAAGAATTCAAATCGGTCCGGTACTAACAAAATCATTGAAGATTTGCTGATTTTTTTGTATCACGTGATCATCCACAGTGTAGTAGATGTGGCGATATTTTTCTATGTTTGCACGGCAGGAAATCACGTGACTACGCTTGTTTCTTATTTTTAATAATTCTGTTAATAAATGACCGATTTGAAAAAAAAGATTTGAAGAAGAGATGAGGGGAAAACGCTAAAGATTTGCTGAATTCAAAGTGTCGTGTTTTAAATAGCGCTTGATAAAACGTCATTGACAACCAACCAAATTGCGGTTGGCCGTCAATAACTTTTTTATCAGGTGTTGTATAAGAGATCCACAAAATCCAGCAAATCGTTGGTTTTCTCCTCTTTTCTGCTTTTATCTATTTTTCAAATCGGTCATATATTAATAGATTCAGTAATGAAAAATATTGAAAATATTGTGTCACGTGATTCCCCTATGTAGTTTTCTTGCATTAATGAATGGAGATTTACGCCTTACTGTCACTAACTAGATCACACGGGGTTTGAAATATCATACGAAAGACCCGGGTGGCATAGGATAGAATCATGGTTCACTTTTATTTGTTTCACATGTAATATGTCCAGTTTGTTCCAATAAAATCTTAATTCCCCTCTGTGTTTTTGCAGTGAATGAGCAAAATGAAGTTACAACCAAACTTCAAAAAGTGGTGGATAGACAAAGTGACACGATAAAGCACCAGGCCGATTTGATAGAAAAACAATCAAAAGAGATCGCAGAACTTAAAAGAGCAGTCCAATTGCGGTCAAACGAAATTGGTAAAATTTTGATTTCTATCACTAAGAGCATTCTTGAAAGGTGTTTTTGATGATAGCGAAAGAAAATAATGATAATAAGGCAGATGCTTTTATTTATTTGGTAAGTCATTCAGTATTAGGAATAAAGTATATGCACATGTATATTTTTGAAAATAACACTTTGATGAAAATGCATTGTTTGTCGACAAAGATGGGAATATTGTTGTTAATTATATGACTATATCATTAACAAAGGCACATCTGCCCGTTATTAGCATTTTATAAAGTGTTTATATTCGTATCTATTTGAAGCATTATTTCTTTATCAGGTACCGTCAAACCAAAACGATTTGTGATGAATGACGGAGAATATGTAGCTTTCCATGCCAGAATCGACCAAACTGAGATCGGACATATCGGCATCACGCAGAAACTCATTTTCGACATTACGGTTCTGAACAACGGCAACAGCTACCATAATTCAACCGGGGTATTCGTGGCTCCATCGGCAGGCCTTTACTTCTTTTCTCTCTCCGTTTGTATACTCCATCCGGGCAATGACATCCACGCCGAAATTGTGAAAAATGGAGCAAAAGTTGCCGGATCGTATGCTAATGGGTACGACCAAGGCTCGATATCAACGATTATTCCCCTTGATGTGAATGACGAAGTTTGGGTTACATCCCTTTACCACCCAGATACATACTTATGGGGAGATACTTTGACAAGTTTCATGGGATTCAAAATACTGGACTATTAACCTACTAGAACCATTACCAGGCGACAAAATTTTAGACTTGTGCAAATTCAAAGATGCAACAGACGACAGTTTGAAGTTAATAAAACTGTACAAGTTTTTGTGTTTGTCGTTTAAAAACTTATCATTAGCAAATTTCTTTTTTCGTACGTATCTGACCTATTCAGGCGACGTCAGGCGGAACGTTCCACCGCCGAATGTGTACGACGTCGCCCGAATATAACGACGCCGCGTGAATCTTATGAGGGCTGTACTACCTTTAGGTCAGCTTAATTCATCATGCTGTCATTTACATGAAAAGAGCTATTTTGCATGTATAGTCCAGTCTCGATATTATGGAAAATGTTTACAAAATACTTGTGACTCGTCACGCTAAAAGGGACATTATATTGTGTCCAAAATCCAAATTGTACAAAGTGATCAGACGCAGTACAGGTCAATCAGATCCCATATAAGAAAAATGAACATATGGTAAGATATGGAAACATTCCAGATTCAGAAAAGTACATAAAAGTGAAAAGTATCGGCCCTAGTCTGGCTGCACGAATTGCGCAGACTGACTAGGGTCGATATTTTTCACACATCCGATAAAATGGATAAGGGCCCTTTTAGCTTGACGGGTCACATATATAAGAACGTTTTAATATCGAACTATTAACATGTATAATATTGTATTCGATGGTTCGAGTCTTGCAGGCTTCTTATAGTTGCAAGATTCGAATCAACATTAATTTTGCAACATTGTATTGAAAAGTACGAACGTAATTTCCTTGATAACATGGATAAAATTTGTTTACGTTGGTAGGAATATCGTGATTGGACTGGACCTTTTCATTTTAAAGAAAATGGAAATAACTGGCAATGATCAATCACTTTTCATTGCTTTCTTGCCTTTCTTTATTCCACTGAAAAGTTGTTTGACTGTTTATCCTTTTCTTCCATATTTACAAAACACTTAGATTGAATCAACAGGCTATTTTGGATAGGGTTTTACACCACGGTCAGTACCAAGTCGGAATTCAAAACAACAACGAAAGGTTGAGTTTCGGTTCTTTGCGCGTGATTTGGTGTAATATGGACCTCTACTTCGATCGAGACTGTCCAAACCATAGTCTTGGCTGTTCAATCTGTTTGATTCGCCCCTATTCTGTGTCAGCCAATCAGAGTATTTGTTTACCTCGACACTAGTTGGTCTCACCCAGGTTCAATATGGCTCATTTTCCTGACTACGGTTTTTAGCTTGATCAGAATAGTCTTGCTGAAAAGACATCAAATAGATCGCACTATTACCGATCGTTTGGCACGATTGCTGGATTGACTCGAGCTATAGTCCCAATCGAAGTCGGCCATGGGTGAACTGTATAGCTGGCAATAAAGGGGGACATGCTAGGCTATCGAAAATTATGCAAATGGCACAAAAAATACCAACCTGAAGGGGTAGATCATTTATGTCCATTGTTAGCACTCATCGAGCTTTATTAAGTATATTAAAATCCAAGTCAATGAAGAACGTGCGGATCCGCATTTTATTGTCCTTGTTTTTGTTTTGTAACGGTTACACATGCCCAATCTTCAAAAAGCAATTACGTCAGAAGTACGTCATCTGTGCTCAGCGAGATTCATCACACCGTACAACCGGCTGCGTCGAAAGTCAGCGAAGACAGGTTCGGCATCTGATGTCATATGCATGGTAGGTCAAATTAATTTACATTTATAAATAAACGACATGATATTTGGTATTCTATAGTTGATTAACACGCGTATAAATGTTCAGTGCTTCTACAAAATAAACCTTTCCACGCATCCCTCGCAATTAAGGTTACAGTCATCGACGCAGCCGGTTACGTGTGCGGTGTGTTAATACCGCTGGGGGTGTGTCTCGTTGACCTTGATCATGTCTCGTTTTTAAGTAAAAATAGAATCTGTAAACACGCTTGTAAGGGATTGATCTATTGCAAAGGAAAAATGGTAATTCGCCGTGATTGTGGTTTTTATGCATTGCAAAATGCTCTTCATGTACAAATATGAGTTCCCGATTAGTCCGGAAGCATAAAAACCTTGCATGGCCCCTTTAATTAATGCCCCCATTTCAAGTGACACTACAAATTTCTATCTTAACCCTTTTCCAAACAATTCATTTTTAGGATGGTCCATTTTGAAAGCTGCTGTAGGCAACTTAATTTGTGACTCGTCACGCTAAAAGGGACCTTATCCGAACTCCAAAACTCCAGATGTTTACAGACTTATCAGACTCATCAGAGGTCAACCAGATCCCGTATGCGAAAAATGAACATATAGTAAGACAGGGAAAACTTTCCGGATTTAGAAAATTACATTAAAGTGAAAAGTGTCGGCCCTGGTCTGGCTGCGCGGACTGCGCAGACTGACTAGGGTCGATATTTTTCACACTTCCTATAAGGGCTCTTTTAGCGTGACGGGTCACATTTATTTGAATAGGCGCACAATGTGGAAGGAGAAAATACTGACTATCAGCAATTTCTTCTTTGTCTAAATGTTTTCCCATGCCGTTTCTATTAGGGACGTCAAAATCAGGTCTTGTTCGGTAAAGGATTAACTCTTCAAGCACAAAACAATGAGATAAGCCAACCCATTGATACTTTTGTAATAGCAATGAACTTAGTGCTGAAATAGACTGGATTTATTGTTATGCTTTGATAAACTGTCAGTGTTGTTTTACAATCTCGTAACTACGGCTTGATTCAAGCCGTAGTTACGAGATTTTATAACAGCACCTACGAAAATAATATTGTTTGTCCGAAATTACGTCACGGATAACTGGATGAAATCGTTCCCTATTCGTTGCCTTGTCTTCAAAGGCCGGTATATCTGACCAAAATTGATTACCATCATCATGTGTTTAGTCTGATTAGGTTTCAAGGTACAGTCTTATCGTTAGCACTTGTTATAAATTAGCTGTAAAACTAGCAATGGAACTTGATCAGACTGCGTAGGCATAGACCGATCTGGATCCATGTCGGTCTCAAATTTAATACATACCTCCTTTTCCCAGATTCTAAGCTCGATTTCCCACCCTTTATGGTTTAATCTGAATATAAAATACATGTAACAACAGTTTGAGTTAGACAATTTCTTCATCTGCAATGTTTCTCAAAACATTTATCTTTTTGGGGAGTCAATTCGAGCTCATGGGCTAACCCTTACTCAAACAAATCGTGTGCCGCATTTTTTATTTATTTATTAATTTTTTTTTTTTTGCCTCAGTATTCTGACCAATAAGAATAGGGGAGAATGGCTGGAAATCCCCATTTTCTTACAAAGATTTCCGTACTTGAGTATTCAAATACCCATTACTTAGTTATAATATCAGGTTTAATTGCTGCTACTCCCTTAAAACCTTTTCCCCCAAATAAAGGCAAAAACTAGGTTGAAATCATGTTAAAAATGTTGCAGGTTATTATTGTTGATATAGAAAGCGACAATGTGAAACATAGCTCAGAGAATATTGAGGCAAAAGGAGAAAATGCTGATTATCAGCATTTTCTTCTTTTGCTTCAATGTTTTCCCAAATAGTTTCTACTATGGGCGTCAAAAACCAGGTCTTGTTTGGTAAAGGGAGTTAGAAATGTTTAAGAATTATGGGTAGACCAAAGTCCATAAATATACATGTAGGTCTACAAGGACTATATCATTCCAACAACCATCTTCAGTACCAAGAGTTTTCTTGTTTTGTCAATATTACTTTATAATATCATCATAAAGATCTAGCTCATCAGTATGTGGATCCCTGGAGTCTATGCCTTTATTCTTTGCATTCTTTGTGGTTCGGCGTACGGACGCAACAGTACCAAAAACGATGACGTTTCTAGACGATTTGAGTTACTTGAACAGAAAGGTAGGCGAGATTCTTAAACTATTTAGCATTTTCCAAAACAATTCCAGGTTTTCCATGTGGAAAATATTGAGACAACGAGAAAATGCTAATTATTAGCGGTTACAGCAGATAAAGATAGTGCACCGATACTTTTTTCAAAAGCCTTGTAACTACAGCTTGTTCAAAGCTAAAGCTACAATATTCTTGAAAAAAATAATATTGGGTCTAACGGAAATGTGAATGGCAATTCCAGAAAAAAATCCGTATCTCCGATACATGTATGAATTGTGTATAATCAGCCATACAAACTGCATCTTCGCTAGCTAAAGAGATTCTACTTCCACTTTGTTAAGGTTATCCAACGCTGATGAGATTCGCGTTAACATTCGTTACACATAGGCCTAAGAACCTCTTAGGGCGACGTCGTAAACATTCAGCGGTGGAACTTTCCACCGCCGAAAGTTTACGACGGCGCCCGAATTATTTTGACGTTGCATGAATCTCATTAAGGGTGGACTATCTATAGAAACAAAATGGGGGTAGCATCTCGATCTTAGCTTGCAAATATGTAAACTTGTTCTGTATGCATAAAGCTTAATTCTATGTTCTATATTTTGTAACATGTATTTTCCACGTGCAAATTAATGCTAAATTACTATATAAATGATATTAAGAAAAGGAAATACATCGATAGTCAACAGCGTATTGTTCTAGTCTTCCTCAAGCTTGTCCTGTTTTGGAAGTCAAAATCTAAATCGATTTTCTAAATCAAAATTACATTAGATCTACAAGCCATCTGATTGGACGAGACGTATTTCTCGGCCAGTCGGATGGGTTGTTTTGTAATTTTAAAAATAAGTAAACAGGTACATGTATTTGGACTGGTTTGTGAATACCACGCTAGTTCTTGGGAAAAAAGACTATCCCCCTTGGTCATTTGGCACCATGAGTAGCAGGTGCGCGCAGCCTAAAATTTCACACCGCCATATACCGGTACATGATATATGTTACTAATTTCTACCTGGGTTGAATAGTCTGGTCGGTCCAGAAAATCGAACCCACAACCTCGGAATTATGAATAACGTGCTCTACCAACTTGGGGACTTGCGTAAGCAGGCCTACTCAAGTTTTTGAAAAAGGTCAATGACCCTTAACCCTTTCCCAAACAACAACATTTTAGAGTGCCCCAATTTGAAAACTCCTGCAGATAACAAAAGTTATATCAAAATATCTTAACACAGAAAATATTGAGACAAAGGGAGAAAATGCTGGTTATCAGCATTTATTTCTTTTGTCTCAATGTTTTCCCAAGCTTTATCTCTCAGGGACGTCAAAACAAGGTCTTGTTTGAGAAAGGACTAAAGATAAGTACATATACACTCCTCAAAAATTCGAAGTGGCCTCTTTTAAAACCATTGTTCTATGAAGTTGTTCGAATTTCAAAATAAAGGCTTTCTCAAACGACAAAGTTTTAAATTTGGCCTATTTGAAGTCGATGAAGACGGCAAAATGAATGCTAATTTTAAATATTGTGTTCATTACAGCGCAGAAAATTTTGATTGAAAGGGAGAAATATCTGGTTACCATTTCAATAATACTTTTCTTTATAAGATTGAAGAATAATCTTTTATTAATGATTGTAGTGAATGGCAATAATGTAGCTGTATATCAATTTTATCAACTGTCGTTTTCAAAGAGGAACCGACTGAGTCGTTGCCAGTCGGTATAAGCACGGTGGAGATTGTGCATCATGGGATGGATAACGAATACGGACAAAATAATCTCGATTCTGGTAAGATTTTTTGTAATAACTTCCTTATTTGCGCGTCAATTTTCATAAGGTTTGTTGATTGTACCCCGCCTTATCGTGTCCTTTCATCGGATGTATGACATATCAGATAACTCATGGTACTTTTTCCGTTATATTGTCCCAACCGACCAGAAAGCAAAATGGTAACGACTACGGCCAAATTAACCAAGCTTCAGGTAAGAATTTGTGCAATAACTTTCTTGATTTTGCGTCAATTTTCATGCGGTTTGTTGCATGTTCTCCGCCTTACTGAGCCCTTTTCTCAGATATATTACTTATCTGGAATATTCTTGTACTTTTCTCAAAAACCGATCCCAGCCGACTAGAAAAAGTTGTCGTTTTTTCTGGTCGGTTGGGATCAATTTTTGGACAAAGTACAGAGATTCTACAAGCAAGTCACGTATATCTGTGGAAAGAGCTCAGTAATGCGGGGTACATGCAACAGACCGCTTGAAAATTGACGCAGAAATAAGAAAATTATTGCACAATTTCTTACCTGAAGCGAGGCAAATTTGTCCGAATTCGTTATTCATCCCATCATGCACAATCTCCACCGTGATAAGGTTTACGTCTCCAGTGTTACAGAGCTACAGACAAGATGGGGGTATTTGCCTTTCAAACTGCAAAATATATTTCATTGAACGCCAAGCCCTATGTTGTGGGTACTCATGTGAATCGTCTCCTCGAGACGATTCAAATGAGTACCCACAACATATGGTTTGGATTTAATCTGAAAAATTTAGAACACCTTTACCCCCGGTAAAGGCTTAGTCATATACATAATTCCGCGTCCACAACACGACCTGGGCTCGTCGAAAAATGG